>VTPC01091208.1:183381-228290 GCA_011009095.1 Ignelater luminosus
GATACTAAGTTAGAGAAGAAAAACGGTTTAAATGGAATATCAGTAAGTAATAAAAAAAATAATCAAATTTCAAGTTGAGTAAAACAACTTTCTCTGTAGTTCAGCCCTAGGGAGTATTCTTTTTAACATTTATTATCCTTTTCTTAAGAAAGTGCTACATTCCCTTACTATTAATCTCTCTAGAGACAAAAATACGAAAAAACAAGCACAATCTTCTGTTATTGACATTTTTATAACCTAATCTTACAGTGGTGTTGATACCATAATTAATGTTTTATTTATTCAAAAACGGCAACATTTCAGCCCGTTTTTCGTTAATTCCACTCTAGCAAGATAAATTATCGTTTCTTAACTACGTTCCTGACCTTGCAGTAAATATATTTCTAAACAATATCAAGCGGAAGAAGAAGCATTACAAACCCCCTTGTTTCTTACAGCAACCCTAAAATGTACTAGAGAGATATCTCCCCATATATACAAACTTTATCTTTAGTAGTAAGGCGAACACACCTCTTTGGAAAATGAAAGTAAAGGGAAACACAATGGACCAATGATGACTTAAGTGCAAAGGGGGATCTCGCACTGATGGCCTTCACTTAAACGAACAAATGAACGGTGACTTTGAAAGACGGCTACCTTCAATCATTTTGAAAACAAATACACTTCCGCATTTTAGATCGCTTATTTGATTTGTTTATTTGCCGATATCGGGGGCGATTTTATTTTTCGCTTAATACTCGATTTCTGAACGTCTAGCGAAACATACTTTTTAAAAATCGAGAGGTCCATGAAAAATGTATGAAGATGTAAAGGATATTGCTTTTTGTATCTCTAGAATGGTAATTGCGTTACGTACTTATAGTGTAAGAGGTGTTGGGGGTGACGAATTTTGATGATCTGGCGAGTTCTAGAGTGACAGAGGAACACAACTAAGGTCGAGAAATTTACATGTTTATTCAGTTAGGTGCAGGTAAATTAGATTATAAGCGGCTGGGACATTGTTCACAGATTCAGGACGTGATTATCAAGGACCCTGATAACAGCAGTGATAAGCCGTCATTTGCATTTATATTTGAATTTTGATACATACAACGTCGCTACACGAAACTATTACTGTACTTTCCGCAATCCGAACCGCGTTTCACGCCTAAACATTCTAAAATCTTCTAAAGCTAACTGAAAATAGATGGAAAATGACTATCTGTTAAAATCCCATAATTTAAAGACAGAAAGAAAACTTTTTTTATCTTGTTCGCGATTAGTGTTCGAGTTTTCTCTCTGGAAAATAGGGGGAAGATCTCGCAATGCTCGCATGTCACGACCGAATGGAAGTTTCTCGAGCACCGTGCTGCTGCTATCCCCGGAGGTGCGTTATTACTTTATTAACTGACACCGTCCGGAGTAGTTTCGAGTTATCTCAGCTGTCGCACTTATATTCTTTAATATTTACGAGGGAATAGTTAAACAACCACGAGATAACTTATAGAAATATTAGTGTAAGCGCTGAAATAATTTTCCCCGCCTTAGAAATAACAAGAAGGAATAATTAATGCTAAAGAAGAAAAAACCGAAAGTTAATAAATTTCTTATTTATAAATAGGATGTCAATGTATTCCCTAAAGCTAAAGGGAAAAAAAGGGCGAAACTTCTTTATATTCTTTAGGAAACTTTGATAATATTAAAGTTTCCTTCTATGGTTTCCTGATTTTCCTTACAAGGATCGCGCTGGATCTCAAAAGGGCAATAGGGTAGGACATTTCTGAGACTAAGAGAAGTGCTCCATGTTTTAATAATGTGCAAGCTTTGTTCACGCAATTAGGTGAATCCTAGCATATAGCAGCGGTGCTGCTGCTGCTACTGCTACTACTCCTGCCAACAATTTCTTGTTAGTATCCTCCTGCATATTCCGTGTACGTTACTGCTATGTCTGTCTAATTATGAAAGATTGTTTCAAACTGAAATTAATTTTTCGTGGGTAAAAGTTTCCTTCAATAATTCATGATAATGTTTACGAGAGAGATCTTCCAAATGAATGCTCTGCGCTGTAATATTGCCCTAATTGGCGTGGTGATTGACATAGTTTTTACTTTTATTGAGTTTCCTGCTCTGGTTTGTATTTCAACTGAATTCTTGCTTTAATTAGTTTTGTACCTTTTTTAGATTCGCTGATATCTTTTTGTTTAAAGTTGCAATCTTCGGTCTTTCATTATTTCTATTATGCGTAGCTAATTGTTCTTTAACAAATTCAGTTTTCAATTTCTTTTATTTATCCCAGCAGCGATTACCAATACCAGCCCGGGGCATAGACGAAATGATTCTGGACTGGCTCGAAAATGGATTATCATAGGCATGGCTATAGCTGCTTTAATGGTTGTGAAAGGCAAGGAGAAACCATCACACGATACTTCTCAAGAATAAAACAAACATGGTAACTTCCAAAATGTCAATGGCACCTAGTCCGTAGCAGACCTTCAATGGTCAAGGGGTGCTAAAAATCCCTCCGAAGAAAGTTGAGACCTACCCGAAAATGGAAAAACAAATTAACAACCCTGTGCTCAGGATTGCAACATGAAATGCCAAATCACTCTTTGCGGCGGGCAAAATTATCAATGAAATGAAAAGAATGAATATAAACATCCTTGGAGTTAGTGAAGTGAGATGGCCTGGATCTAATCAAAAAAAAATTGACAGACACACAATGTACTGTGTGGGAAATAATGAAACTCATCAGTATAATGAAGTAGCAGTACTAGTAGACAAGAAAAGTATTAACTCAGTAAAGAACTTTGTACCATTGTCAGACAGAGCTGCCTTACTGCAGATTAAATCCTATCCCAGAGACATAAATATTATTCAAGTCTACCTACCATGGAAAACCCTGACAGCTAAATTCACCAGTTTTACTCTCAAATCAAAGAACTGCTTAAAATAACACAAAAATAAAAGCAACATTATCATGGGTGACTTCAACGCCAAAGTTGGTAAAGGAAAGGTAGAAGATATCGTAGGAAAATACAGTCTGGGTGTCAGAAATGCTAATTCAGCGAAGAAGAAAAGCTCATGATAGCAAATACCTAATTCCAACTACCTAAAAGAAGACTTTATACTGGGTGTCTCAAAAGAAAGTACACATTTGTTTTGCTTATTGCGGCGCGGGGGGTATGTCAATCGGTAGCCTGGCTCTTGGGAATTTAGTCGCTATGGAGCGTTTCTCGGGAGCGGACCGTGCGTTGTGCGTACGTGAGTTTTACAAAAACGGTAATTCGGCGACTGTAGCGCGTAGAAAATTCTGCAATATTCGACATATTCGTCACTTAAATGATGCGCCAAGCGCTCGACTTATTGGAAAATGGATCGAGAAGTTTGAAGAGACCGGTTCAACACTGGAAAAACCAAAATCCGGGCGCCCAAGGTCTTCGAGAACGGTCGAAAACGTAGACAGTGTTACTCAGTCTGTTCGTGACGACCCAAACCTTTCGATCCGTAAGCGTGCTGTTGCTTTGAACGTGCATAGATCATCATTATTCCGCATTTTACACAAAGATTTAAAGCTGCACCCCTACAAAATTCAGTTGGTGCAAGAATTGAAGCCTCAGGATGCTGGTCAGAGGCTTGACTTCGTAAACGAGATGCCTGAGCGCTTTCCAACGTTTACCAACATCTTGTTTTCGGATGAAGCTCATTTTCATCTTAATGGGCACGTAAACAAACAAAATTGCCGCTACTGGAGTGCAACCAATCCAAAACACAAACATCAGAAACCCCTACATTCGCCTAAAGTGACCGTATGGGCTGCGATGTCGGCGCGAGGAATTATCGGCCCTTACTTTTTTGAAAATGAAAGGGTACGCACAGTAACAGTGACTTCAGAGCGTTATGTGGAGATGTTAGACGACTTCTTCGTGCCTGAACTGCAAAACGTTCCTGGTTATAACGAAAGAACATGGTTCCAGCAGGACGGAGCAACTTCACGCACGTCCAACAGGTCTCTGCCACAAGTGCGTGAAATGTTTCCTGACAAATTGATCTCAAGGAGAGGTGACATAAGTTGGCCTCCATGCAGTCCCGATTTAACACCTATGGATTTTTTCCTGTGGGGTTATGTCAAATCAAAAGTTTACGCCAACAAACCGACTTCCCTGGCACAATTAAAAGAAAATATCCGTAACGAAATGGCAGCCATCACGGAGAATACCTGCCGAGCCGTCATAGGCAATTTTAGTGCTCAAATAAATGAATGCCGTGAGCGCAACGGTTTACATTTGGACGATATCATTTTTAAAAAATAAATTCCCAAACAATGTATTTTAATATGTAATAAACATTTTTTCAATAAACTCCTTACTTTTTTTAAATCGATTTTTTAAATGTGAACTTTCTTTTGAGACACCTTGTACTTGGAAAGCGCCAGAAGACCATAAGGATGACATTATAAGAAACCAAATAGACTTTGTATTAATAGATAAACGGTACAGAAAAGGCATTAAAGAAGTCAAACCCTGGTGCAGACATCAAGCCAGATTATAACCCAATCATAGCCAGACTAGAAATAAGACTAAAGAAAATACCCCTCAATAAACACATAAGGCCAAACTTTCAATTTCTCCAAAATCCGGGGATTTGTATAAAAAAGTAGCAAAGACACTGAATAAACAAAGCAATAGCAAAGCCGCCTCACTAACAGAAGACACTGTCGAAAACTCATGGGAGACTATCAAGAATACAATCTGCCAAAAATTCAAACAAGACCAAAACATGGTGAACAATGGATGGATGACACCGAAAATCATAAAATTAATGGGCAAGAAAAGAAGTTATAAAAACAGAAATGAAATCAAATACAGAGAGATTCATAGAACTATAATTAAATCAATAAGAAAAGCAAAAAAGAAATGGATGGAAGAACGATGTCATGAGCTGGAAGAGTTGCAACAAAAACACGACCATTACAATGTACAAAAAAAGATAAAAAAAAAGTCACAAAACAAAATAATAGAGTTTCTCATCACTACACGCTGAAAACCAATGGTAATCAGTTAATCATCAACCAAGAAGATGGAGAAAAAGTATGGCTAGGTTACATCCATGAATTGTTTGACAAAACAAGATTAGATCTAGAGGTACTTAACCAAAGTGAACCGCCACTAGAGATTCTAACATTGGAAGTAACTCGTGCGATAGCAACTCAAAAAGCGTGTACGCGGAAATGCTAAACTCCTAGATGAAGACAACATCAAACAACTAACACAATGGTGAACAAGATATACAAATCAGAAGTTATCCCCAAAGATTGGCTCACATCAGTGTTTATTCCAATTCCAAAAATAGGTGGTGGCCATAAGTGTTCGCAGGTCAGATTGATCAGTTCTATGAGCCATGTATTAAAAGTTGTCCTCAAAGTTATTTAAGAGCGAATATATATAGAAAAAGCAAAGAAAACATTAGTGACGAACAATTTGGTTTCCGACAAGGTTTTGGCACTAGAGAGGCACTATTTAGGCTTACAGTCTTGCTCCAGAAATGTAGAGATCAGTCTCAAGATTTGCTCTATAGCCCCCTATAGCTCTTTGACCGGGTTAAACACACTGAACTGATCAGCAATTAGATTGCAGTGACATCGCTTTAATTAAAATTTTATATTGTGAGCAAACAGCGTCAATTAAAATAAGCAAAAAACACCTTTATGGTTTCTTTTTTGAATTCTTAAATTACAATGATGGCAATTCTTCTGGTTTCAAAAACGAGGCCCCAAGAAATCTGCCTTTTGTTAGTAAGTGCATAACACTTACATTAAACTACGTCCGGACGCTTTACCCTTCGTACCTCATAACCTATAAGATTTTATTTTCATGTTGCAGTAGGCAATGTACAGCCCCGCTAGAGTTCGAATTTTCGCCTTGCTAAAATTCATATTTGTTTTTTGTTTTCTTGGACGTTTCCCAGATAAGTATCCGAAATGCTTCAGACTCGATTGCTAAGTGTGGAGGTAAGAGGTAAGTAGCGTCCCCATCACTGTGCTTTTCCAGGCCTCCATTATATTTCAAGTCTTTAAATTTTCTGTAACGAATGAGAGAGATTACTGTTGTTTTGCTGATATTTCTTCCCTTTCAAACTATCTCGGTTTGTACAACGTGCTGCATCAAGTATTTACGAAAATTAAACCGAGTTAACCTGATCAATCAAAACAACCATGGTCAACAACCGTTGAAACTATTGCATTCGTGGTAATTAACAGTGACCAAGTTCAAGATCAAGATCTTTTCTTTAGAAGATAGCAATATCATTTGCATGACCTTAAGAATGTATTCCGTTTGTGTGCAATTGCTGCAAGAGCTTATCTACACAGAGAGGCACCCTCCGTTCTGGGCAGAAAACCATTTTGTTTCGTAAAGTGCGTACTTAATCCACCGAGCAAAACGAAAGAAGGGTGCATAATTGTCGCGAACGGAATGAAAACGTGAACGTGAACTTCAAGGAAATAGATCTGTGCAAATCTTCACGTTGTTTTGACAGTATGGTGGCTTTTACTACATTTTCTTATCCATTCTCCTTTAGCACACATCATATGAGATGTTGCCGAAAGCTCTTTTTACATCCAATGTAATGCAATTCCTTTATTTTCAATTTTCCACTTTGCTCCTGGTTTGCTATTTTGCAGGATTTCTCATTTTGCTAAACGAACTGGCTGCTCTTTATGGGTTTGGTTTTTATGATACTAAGCGGCTATCAATCAGTTTTCCATCATTTTGACAAAAATAAAGGTTAAGCTAATTGGTCTACAGGACTTCTTTACTGTAACGTATGAGTCATGTTCCGTTTTGACCATTAGGGTTACTTATATCTGTCTCTACATGATACCAAGGAGTTTATTGACTTATTGCTTATGGTAGAGATAGTACAGGGAGGATCAGGATCAGTTGCCTTTTACGGTTTCACAGTTCTTAATTATCTTCTTCTTCAGTTACCTTCCTGTATATGGATAGGATCCTCAGCAGAAGCTCAAGAGGTTTCTTGCCATCAATAACTCTAGTTTGGAGTCTTAGACACTTTGCAGTATTTGCTTTTTTCCAGCTTTATGTAGTTTTTGTCAGTATCTCAGATGTTTTCCTGAAGTTGTTTTACTGTATGCACTCTTTGAGAAAGAGAGAGAGAGAGAGAGATCTGAATTGGTTGAGCCTGCACAGACGAACATATATATTGAACGTTTTTGCCTAGCTGCTCTTAAAGTCTGTTGCATATGGTAATGTTAGCTAAGACTCGAAGAATTGATATAGAGAAATGAAGCTGTAATCAGTATGATGGATGTATTCTTTTGGGCATGGCGATCATGAGGATAAGGGACAAGGTAGATTATCTATCTGATTGTGGGGCACGTCAAATCACTGTCAGTTGCAGTAGCTTTTCTAGGCTTTCGGTATTGATCTTGGAAGTGAAGTCTGAGAAGTGAATGCTTCGATGTCGAGTAGTGGTGATGCAAGGATCAGATCTGATGATATCATTGGAGATTATTGAAGTCTAAGAATGACGATAAAGTCTGTAGATGGTATATAATAACATTCAAAGAATTTTATATTGGAGCAATGATGAAATTGGAGTTGGCTTACGACATTCTATTGGTGACTGACTGTTGAATTTTGGCGTTCTTCGTACTAAGTACGAAATGAAAACTGTGTACAATACCTACCTAGAAATAGGAGAGCATACACCATCAGCAATAGATCAGTCCCTTCCCTAGGAGTGGCTGTCCAACAAGCAGCTTTAGGGAAGGCGAATCGTCTCGAGCTTGGGGCACATATATACAAACCACTAGTTGAAAAGTTCCATTTCTTCACGAAAGTGATGCCAACAGCATGTTAGTTACAATCAGGACTTTTCGCCTCTGAGGATTTCGTTTACTCTGTAGCTTAGAAATATTCTCTCTATTCGGAGAAAGTTTTTCAGGATGCACTTGAAGACATCTAAGAAGGTATTAAGGTAAATGGAAAGATTATTAACAACCTAAGGTTAGCCGATGATACAGTGATTCTGGCAAACAGCTCAGAAGGACTAGAAAGGCTTATGGAAGCCATTACAAAAAAAGGTGACACTCTAGGTCTTAAGATTAACACCGAGAAGACCAAGACAATGGTGATAAGTAAAAACCCGAACCTACAAGCCAACATTCAACATATTTATAATAAGCCGATCGAAGATGTTGCTAGATTCAAGTAACTAGGTTCTTGGATAACAAAGGACCTTGACATAGAAGTCGAAGCCCGAACCCGAATGGAGTATGCAATTAATTCCTTAAAATGAAAAGCCTTCTTACAAATAGAACCCTGTCACTGAATAGTCGATATCGCTTCTTAAAAACATATATTTACTCAATCATCCTATATGGAGTGGAAGCGTGGACCATGAGTATGAGAGCAATGAGACGATTAGAAGCGTTCGAGATGTGGTGTCTATCAGAGACTATTGTGAATATCACGGACAGAATATGTCTCGAATGAAACGGTGTTACGGAGAATGGGAAGAGACAGGAAACTCTTAACAATTATTACGAAACGTAAAACCAGTTACCTTAGCCATATAATATAGAGGATGAAAATATGAATCCTTAAGATTAATAATGCAAGGGGAAATTGAAGGAAGGAGAGGACCAGGGAGAAGAAAATGCTCATAGCTTAAAAATGTGAGAGATTGGACAAGCATTATTGAGAGAAACAAAGGAAAAGGAAAGTTTTGTTGCCGATCTTCAGTAAAGTCAGTTTTGATAAATGTGATGGCAGGATTCATTGATACTTTGGCTAAAGATAGGCTAGACAAAAATGAAAAAGAAAAAGAAAAATAAAAGTTTTGCCAGAATTGTTACCGATCTTCAGTAATAGAGATGGCCCTTTAAGAAAGAGAAGATACACGAACAAGAGTCGGGCTTGGTCTTCCATTAACCTTCTGAAGAAATGTATAAACAATAACGAGTCAAACTTTGCCCTTCTTTAACGTTTTAAAACTACCATACATAGATACCGAGTCAGGTTCTACCCTCCATTAGTTCGAGGGTAAGAGTCAGGCTTTGTTTTTCTTGTAGAATGATTATAAACGAACAATACCCTTCATTAACCTTTTCAATGAAGCTACATGAACCGAACTTTGTTTTCCATTAACCTTCAGGAGCAAACTACGAACAGCTCTGTATGAAGCTTCTTCCTAAAAAGTTTGTACATGAGCACGGAACAGGCACTATGTTTTATATTAGCCTTCTTGACAGAACAATGCCTAAACACCAGTCGAGCATTGTCGCCCCTCCATTTATTTACCTTTTCTAGGGGACTAAGTATATCCGTAGATAGGTCAGGGCTCACTATTTATTAACCTTCTCAAAGAAACTATTAAGTGAACATCAATCATGGTTTGTTCTTTATTAATATTCTCTATACATACAGATGCGGGTCGAGCTTTGTTCTCCATTGATATTTTTGCAGAGATGTAAGTCGGACTTTATTACCTTTTTCGAGGAAATTATACACGATCATAAGTTAAGATTTACTCTTTATTAACCTTTTGCAGAAACCATAAACGGACACAGACTGGGCCTTACTGACCATTAACTTTCTCAGTCATACAGGAATATGAGTTAAGACTTTTTCTTTCAAATATCTAGTCAGTCACTTTTCTTTCTCCATTCACTTTCTAAAGAGAGCTGTATATAAACAATGGTTGGGCTAAACGTCACTCTCCATTAACCTTCTCAACCATACATGAAGATGAGTTGAACTTTTGGGCTTTGCTCTTCATTAATTTTTTTTAAGAAAGCTGTATATATACAAAAGAGTCGGGCGTTATCTTGTGCTGTCGTTCTCAAGAGCTATACAGAAACACAGACCAGACTTTATCTTTTTTCAATTATCCTTTTTGACAAAACCATGCATTAATGGAAGTAGGAAGTAGCCCAGTAACAGCTGTTCAAATTCTAAAACCTACTAAGAAAAGTTAGACTAGACGTTGGAAATAATTATACCTTGTGTCCTGCTTGCTATCTTACTTATATCTCAAAATTTGCCAACCACTAATTGATTAAAAAATAGAAGAGGGCTTCAAGAAGATTAAACAACCTCTCATTGAAAACTCGATAAGTATCAAACACTTATCCAAATGAGAAAAAGCTAATACAAAAATACGAGGATGCCTGAAGGCAGAGATTAAATAAGCACATGTAACGGTGGCGAAAAGTACCCGTTACATATATCCTCTTGCTTACAAAAAAATAAAGAAAATGAATCATAGTCGGAAGACGAAATTCAAAGACGTTCAGAAAGACAAGAGCAACAATTGCTTACCATCTGATCAGAAGCTAGCCTGTTAAAGAAAATCTGCAAACACAAACATTCACCAAAAAAAAAAAACGCTACAAAATCTTTATCATGCGACAATTCAGAAAATTTTCAAGGTCTCAGGCTGAAACCCAAGTCCAGCTAAACTGCTGAACTTCCATCCTACAGAAAACTATACAGATCTCACTGTAAAACGCACAATTAAAAAAAAAATTTTCCCCGCGTATCAAGGTAGCAACCCCGACGAGTTCATGATAACGAGCCGTCTCTCAAGACCTCAGACCAAAAAAAAATTCTTCGAGATCGAAAAACTGAAACCCCACAAACAATGTACGAATGACACTGTTTATATAAGGTAAAGGTAAACAAACTCGAAGGTGAATGACCTTAGGTTCACGAGAATATGAACAAGTTAGAAATTCACATTAAGAGCCTGAAGATGTTAAATGCAGGAAACACGACAGAAGTGTCTAAATATCCGGGAGAGTAGAAAACAAAAGGAATAAGTAGAAATCCATGCCAACCCTTAAATCCTTAAAGGAATTACTATAGTTGTAGCAGAAAGATCACGTCACTCAATAAGGGCCATGGCTGCGGCGAGATGGAAGTTGTGGTGTTGTCCTTTGTGTCCCTGAGAGACTGACAACCAATAGTAGTGACGAGTCCTAGGCTCTAGCCACAAGAATACTGTTCAGTGTTTTTGTTTAGTATTTTCACAATATTAGATGAAACAAGAACACTAGAAAATAGAAAATAGCAAAACAAGAAATTAAAAGGAGAGCGGGACATCCACACACAAAGACTTACATATAGTAGGGTAAAAACACAGAAGAGAAAAGAAGGAGAACACTTATGGCAAGATTGAAGCCAGAGCTAGACTTAGAAAGAGGAAGGATTGAGTCTAGCCCACAAGAAACTAAACAGCAGTCTCTCATTTTCAACAAACTCCGAAGGAGTTCGTTACTGAATTTGCGAAGTCTGTCTGTCGAATTTTGAAATTTTGACTTCGGATTTGGATTCTACATCAAAAACTAAAGACAACGCGGTATCTTTGATTTTTGATAACTCTTCGGGAACATGGTCAAAATGGCCGCCAAAATTTATAAAAAGTAACAAAACAGGAGTTCGTTGTGGTTCTGCTTTGCATTCCCAGATGTTTTTTATATCCAAAGGTCCCTAGACACAAAGTTCGCCCTTAATGTAAGAGACTGTGAACAAAGGAATCCAAACAATGGCCCTCTCGTCGCCTCACCAACCACCCAGAACCTAAACGACGCAACGGCGCCATCACCAGGACCTAGAAAAACAAGGGAAAATAAAAAACTTTTCTCCGAGTACTGTCTCAAATACCAAGAATAGAGCTAACAGAATCGACACTCCGGATTGACGGTCTGTCAACTCACAAGAAAACTTAGCAAACTGGTAAAACTCTGGAACCTTCTAATAACATGTAAGCAAAAAAAAACAACCTTATAGGCAACCGACGCTTATACAAAAGCATCCTAAACTATCCAGCCTCCTCTGAACCATATCTCCGATGAGCTACCTTGCTCCAACCAGAAGCAAACAAAAAATTAAGCTCAGCCTACAGCGGAATTCGCTACAACACTCAGCACAACGCTGAATCTTAAATTTTCCAACGAGCACTACATGCTCAAGCCAGACTCTCCTCTTACGCTAGAAGCAAACCAACAACTAATATTCAGCACGACTCGCTGAACAAATCAAAAAAACAAACAAAATACAAGACAGAAGCTTTATCAGATTTTCTAATGGATGGAATAAAAATAGAAAAGAAGAGATAAACCTTCGGGCATGAGTACAGACAGAACAGATGACCACGCTGCTTAAATAAAATTTCTTCACGAAGACGGATGCTCAATAAAGTGCTGACTAAGTATGATGAAGATGTCAGATGCAGCGGCCGCTCTATTGCCTAAGCAACCTCCCGTCAACGACCTGAAAAACGTTTGTGTACTGTTCCACTTTAATTAAACTCTGAAAAATAGTTCTCTTGACCTTACCACCCGCCACAGGCGGGTAATCCCTAATTTGTAATTTTATCGTGTTAGCTTTTTATTCAGGTCGTCGTTACAGGGTGGTTGGAAATAAAAAGGGCTGAGTCTATCCCACAGGAAAACAAGCAGGAGTCCCTCATTTTTTTTATATCAGAAGGTCCTTAGTGGAACTGACATTACCCACACGGAATAAGACACAGACACAAAGTTTGCTTTTAATGTAAGGGACTGGGCGACGGAGCGGCCATTGCAACAAACTCCTTCGTATTACTCGGCATCTATTTATTGCAGTACGAATACTTTAGCTGGCTTAGGACCACAGAGATCCTAGTTGTCTAGAGTACAAATTCGATTTCTTCAACAAATCTCCTTTCAAGTGTGGCTTTTTCGTCCATTCGGTCCGTATTGGTTTTAGCTAGCTTTCTTAACTCTAGCTCTAATCATGATCTTAAAAATATTTATAAAATGTTTGCAGAGAGAGAGTAATAAAAGCCTGAAATGTAACTTTCTGATTTGGTGTGGACTTCAGATCCTAGACAGGGCAGAAAGTTTCTTTGGGTTTTCCAAATAGTCCTTAGTTAAATTGAAAAATGACATCGTCGAAAGTTACTTTTCCTCTTCACTAATGGGGTTGCAATTTGATGCAAATTCTCTTGAGTGACATAGATGAGATAACAAGAGACCACTCATGCCACCTAGTCACCAACTGGACAGAATCAGTTCAACAATAAAAATATTGAAATAAACGCACCATAGTTACAAATCGACTTTTGAGCGTTCTACTGTTAAATAAAGCAACAGTGAATTAGCATTAAACCAAATAATTGAAATCAAACTTTAAAGGTGGGCAGCGCAATCAAAAACTTAGCTAATTCATTCTTCCGGTACTTTACCGGATTTTCCAAGACCACCTCCATCACAAAACAACTATTAATGCTTCTGATCAAAACATTTAAGATGAACTCCGATTCAATCAATTCAATAATTTGCAAATTGCAACAATTAACATAAAGTACCACAAAATGTGAATAAAATACAAAATAATTTGCTTTTAGGAGATTCTTGCAAAGAGAGTTCACAATAAATTCGACCACTGCCATAAAAACTACCGTAAAGTGCATACAAAAATAATAAAGATATATAGAGGATACTGATAAGAAGAAATTGTAATAAAACTTGCCAAAGTTGCAAATCGGCTTTTTAGCATTAGACCCAATTGAAGTTAAATTTTAAACCCAACTAACACAATGAAAAACTTAAGTTTTCTGCTGACCCTTGTGACGCTTCCTCAGATTACTAGAATCTTGAAGAAACTAGCAAAATTCATTATTCCATCTTTTACCAGGCGAAGTTTAAAATGTTGAATATGCCGGCACGTTTATTTAAAAAACAATTTTTTGGAAAAACTAACTTTTTGTTTTCTAAATGGCTTTGGAGATTAGGAAATACAATCTTCAATGCGCCTGCTAATCGAGACTATTCAAGCATCCACAGCTAGACTTTCAAAAATCTGTTACTATTAGAAATAAGAAAGTGAGAAACGCAAAAAAAATTTTATTTGGATAATCGAGAGAAAATGCACGACGAAGGTTTTTATACCCTTTTTAATGTCTTACTTTATCTTACGCATCTTGACTGTACTTCCGTTAGTGATTTAAGTTTTTTTTTACTCCTATACTTTCTTTACTGTACAAAATTTAATTTTGTCATCTTAGTTGCACTTTCAATCAGGAGACTGTTTTATTAGGAAACTTCCTTTTGCCGTATTGCACTTCAATTACAAACCTGTCTTTCAACTTTCCGTTTCATTAATATTAGCGTAATGGTAGCTGAACTAAGGAAATAAATTCTCTCTAGAAGAATTTAGAAATTAAAGTCATACTAGAAACTTTTTTAATTATTAGTTTTCAACATGATAGTTTGATATTTCGCTTATAAAATTGCTACATTTTTACGGCTTTTGTAAACTATGAAAAACGAAGATGTCAGAGCTGGACTTTCAAGTCGAGTTTCAATATATCAATTAGCTAAATTAAAAGGCTATGCGGGTAATTCATAAATGTACTAAATCACTAAAGTCAGTCTCATCTGATTATAAAATAGCGTCAAGCTTTTTTATACCAAATGCATCAAGCTTGAGTATCTTTAAGCTGTACGAGTAAATTTTTCAAAAAATCTCTTTAACAGCAAGATAAGAATCTAAATATTTTTCTGAGGACATAGTTGTAGTTTATCTAGGGTCATAATTGGTGACTATTAAAGAAGTTAGAATTCAAGAGATTAGCTCTTGACAAATTTAATTTTTTTTTCAAAGAAGAAAACGTTAAGACCGTTTTTAATTTACTACAAGAAAACTAATCCTTTTCTACATCGCTCGCTTACTAGAAAAAGTCACTTCTGGATCTAATAAGATTGAATTATCCGCATGGAATCTGTACGACTGCTACCTTTTAATTAAAATATGATCCCGACTTTTCTAGGTGTTAACTTCTACAAAACCGTCTCCAGACAGATATAAATGTGGTGACGTAGCAGCAAAGAAGGTATGACAACGTCGAAAATCAAATTTTTGTTACGCTCAGCCTTCCGAGATTTTGAAAATTCAATTAACATCATACTCTATAAATACCCTGTAATTTAATGTATTGAAAGTCCTCCCGAAAGGCATCTCTCAGCGCCTTTCACCTTTTACGAGCTTGTTAGATTGCGCCTCCGCGCCACCACCACCACCATCACTAGCATCCTTTTCCCCTCTTGCACGGTCCCCCCATTTCCACGGGTAAAGCACAGAGAAGTAAAGAGGATGAAGTGCCAGGTTAGGGTGCTGTTAATCATCCGTCTGCCGGCTTTAATTTGGCGAGGCCATAAACCAGATTGAGTGGTGAGCAGCGTTATGCACACCTTGGGGCCCCTTAACTTGCTACTTCATGCTGCCACCGTACTTATTTTACCACCCCGGACATACCCATTTCTTACTACACTTGACCACATTATTCAGAGATTGTACAACCACTCGGAAATTTATTTCAGTCTATAAAAACCATCAGAAAAACGTTTGGATGATGTACGGTCGCTGTTTGACTCGTGACATATCAATGGAGGAGAATGCGGATGCTTTTAAAAGGAAGATGAAAAACTTTTTTTTAAGTCTTTTAAAAACCTTAAAAGAAAACAGCTCGTATTTTAATTAAAAAGTCAAGGTAAAATATTAAAAAATAAAAACTTTTAGCACTTAAATAAAAAATGCCGGTAGAAAAAAGTGGGAAACTCTTCATTTATGGTCTCAGCGTGAAACAAAGCGCTGAGAAAACAAGGTAAAACTGCGATAACTGTATAACAAACGTAATAAAACAACGAAAATGTATTAAGAACATTCAGTTGCTTACGGAGAGACAAGGCTGGTTGAAATCTAGGGGAACTGATAAGGAAGTCAATGCGGACGTTCGTATTCGGTATTACAACGTGATACATTCCTGTACAAACAATTTCTCGTTAGAATGAAAATCCTGTCGTGAAAATCTGAAGATAATTGTTTGTTTGCTATATTTGTTAGTAGTGCTTATAGAATTTATGTGATGCTATTTCCAAGCAACTACAGTTTATTTGGGTTTCTAATCCTTAACCTTGATTAACTACATGAGATTTAAATTTCGCAGATGTCACACCATAGATTCTTCGGGCAATTTTCAAAATAAAAATAATTTTGATGCTTATTATATTATTATTAAAGTCAGTACAAACGTAAACAAAACCCTTGCACTGCTGGGAAGCAAAATCTTTCAAAAAAAAACAAAAACACTGCAAAGGGCACAACTTCAAAATTCTATAGAAAAGAAAAACAAATCCTTGTCTGCAACATTCAAGTTTAAATCCGCACCTTGAGATCATAAATGAAAAGATCTCCAATTCTTTTAATGAACCAACAGGAAATCAAATACAAGACAAGAAAGGAATTCACAATACCACAGACGTCATTTAAACTATAACGCCATCATCGACCCATAATCTAAACAAACATCCACCATAATACTAAAATATTGAACTTGACAGTCTAATACGAGCAATAAGAAAATTCGTTTTGGCATACCAAGCAAAGATAGAGCTGTACCTAATGAGTGATTCACGAGGTACTAGTACCTAGGAAACTGAAGTGGTTCTTACAATAAAAGCAAATCCTTTCGCCATTGAATATCAACAAGAGAAAAATTTAAACAATAGTTCACGACAGGCCCTAAGTGGTCAGTGCAAAGAATTCTTACAAGAATGTACTACCCGGCAAGGGAAAAGTAGTCTGTGTAAAAGATAGAAATCTGGAATGTCAAAAGCAGGTTTGGAGCCGAAAAACCCATAATCCTCTACAAGACACCATCGTGCTAGCTTAGTATTAGCAATACGAGTATTTGACTTCAAACCAAGAGTCCTTGGTTGCTCAGCTTTCAGGAGGACCGTTGGTAACCATTTTGACCATATACGCACTCTACGCCACCATGAACGCCTCATCACTGCCAACATTCTACATGCTACTTCCAAAAACCAGTGACAAGTCATCTAGGGTTTAAATTTTTATATGAACAACTCAAGAAACGAGATGAAATGAATAAGAGATACAGAGAAACAGAGAAAGTCAGTAGGTAGGTCTTCGGAGTCTAATTTAGCAAGAAGAAAAGTTGATCGTCACAAGTATGCGCCCGTATGACAGAGAGATGGATTGAGTAGCTGGGAGGTCATGCTGCCGATCCCAAGCCCGAAAAAAAGAAGATGATTCTCTGGCCAGGTTAGCACCCTACCAACAGTAAAAATCGATAATTGCTTACAGAACCAAAGATATGCCTCGAAACAGGATGGATTTACCGATGACAAACATGGCCCGAACAAGGCACACGAACAATCACATGAAGAGAAACCAGACAGGGATAACGCAAAAGAAGAAAAATAAACAGAAATGGAGAGAAAACATTTTCAGGTTGAACACGCCAAAACCTGGGCACGAATAAGAACTTACTAGTGCTAAGATAAGAAACATAGGTTGGTTTTTATTTTGACAAAACATATCTAGTAGCCATAGAAACAAAATGTGACAATTGATATTTTTTGTTGTTCATTCGTTGTTAACATGGCAAGCCGTCGTCAACTTCAGCAACGTGAAATTATCTTACACGAAAACACTAAAAAGCTTCTAATGAGTTATAAAGCACTAGCAAAAAAGTTAAATTATCCTCAATCAACTGTTTGTTCTGTTTTAAAAGAGTTTCCAAACCGTGTAACAGTGGAAAACAAGGAGTGAAGGACAAAAAGAAGGAACAACGCGTATTACAGCTTTTTGTGTCCAATCCCAAGTTGTCATCGCGTGATGAGGCTAAAAAGGTAAAAATGTCCCAATCATATGTACAAAAAGTTAAGAGTAGAGCTAGTTTAAAAAGTTATAAGGCCCAAATCGCACCCAATCGTAATGCCAAAACGTAGATCGAGAAAATTGTACGAAAATGTTTTAACAAGATATGAATGCATGGTGATGGATGACGAAACTCATATCAAACCAAATTCCGGGTCACGAGTTTTACACCAGCAAAAGTCGCAAAGACACTTACTTTGGCAAGCTATTTGTAGCTGTGGAAAAAGAAGTCGGTCATTCATCACCACGGGAACAATAAACCAGAAAATTTACAAAACGGAACGCTTGCAAAAGCGGCTTCTGCCTTTTCTACGAGAGCATAAGTCATAGCCATTGTTTTTGCCAGACTTAGCCAGTTGCCACTATGCTAAATCAGTGGAAGAGTTGTATGAGCAGAATGGAGTTGTTGTAATTCCCAAAGACTGCAATCCCCCCAACAGTCCTGAACTTCGGCCAATCGAAGGGTATTGGTCTATAATAAAATACATCTTAAAAAAAAGGTGGAGAAGCAAATTCCGTGGCTGACCTACAGAAATCCTGGTAACGGGCTACAAAAAGAGTCACGTTTTGGCGTGTTCAACCTTTAGAAGAGAAGAGAACTTGCTGGAAATGGAAAAACATAAGATAGACATATGCGCCATCACGAAAACCAAGCGTAAAGAACAAGGCAGTGCGAGATACTCCGAATATGTACTTAAATACAGCGGGAAAAAATATAAAAGAACTAACTGCGATGTGGGCTTACTTATAAATAATAAATATAAACAGAACATAAAAGATACACACTATATCAATGAAAGAATCATAAAAACAGTCCTAGACCTAGCAGAAGAGAGGGTACATGTAATCATCAAAACCAAAAGAAGAGACCATGACATTCAACAAACAACTTCAAGATGAAATAGACAAAATCCCAAAAGACCATAAGCTACTAATTCTAGGAGACTTTAATGCACGTATAAGAAATGACGTAATAAATGGTATAAAACAAGCCTTTATAACAAACCCACAATCAACGATAATGGGTAAACACTAATCAACTTCTGTGCAAAAAATGAACTCCGAATCAACAATTTCGATCACAAATTACAATACAAAATCACCTGGGCCAATTTCAGAGGTCAATCATCTATGATAGATTATATAATATCGCACAGAATAATACACACATCGCAAGTCCTGACATCCGCAAACATCAGATCCGATCATTGTTTTGTCCTGGGAAAAATACGACTCACGATGCAGAGGAAGAAGGAAAGCAACTACGAGGAAAAGATCAACATCAAGCCTATCAGAGAAGATAGCACCAGAAATCTGTATACGAGGCGCCCGAAACAAAAAATAGCGCAAAACAAAAATTATCATGGAAGACGATGTCGAAACAGGCTGGAAAAATGAGGAATAAAGTAATGAACGCAGCAGCAGAAGCTTTAGGAAAGAGAGAGATAAATAGAAACGTCGAAAACACAAAGTCATTATGGCTTTTAAAAGAAGTAAAGGAGCTAGCTGGGGAAAACGTTCTAAACAATAGAACAACGCAAGAGTACGCCAACTATAAAATATTAAGAAACAGAATAAACTCCAAAACAAGAAAAATCAAAATGGAATACTGAGAAGACTTTACCCTAGATATGGAAAGAGATCTATATGAAGCTCAGAAGAAGATATGAAAGATGCTAAGACGCAAAAAACAAAAAACGAATGAATAGGCTCAGTCACAGGCAATAAGCCAAGGCACTTGGGTGGATTACTTTCGAAAGCTGTACCAAGAAGGCCAGTGCAGCCGAAAGCACACTACGACACCACCGACAGAAATCATGTTAATAAACGAGTCCTTAATAGGAGGTACGATCAAAAAACTGAAAAATAGAAAAGCACCAGGATTGGATAATATATCAAACGAGCTACTTAAATATGGAGGACAGGAATTAATCAAACAGATAACAATCCTTTACTAAAACATTCTTGATACCAATGGCGTATAAAAAGAATGGAAGCAAAGTATTACCATCCCAATATTCAAGAAAGGAGACAGACAAGAAGTGCCCAGAAAACTATAGCGGGATAACATTTCTCAATGGCGTGATGAAATTGTTCAAACGAGTTATAGAATCCATCGTCACCATTAGCAAAAAACAACACGGGCTCCGAAAAAACAGATCTATGTACTATTGATGCTATATTTGCGGTAAGGCAGATAGTAGAAAAGTCCATAGAATATGGTAAGCCGGCATTCATGTACTTTGTGGAACTGATTAAAGCGTATAATAGAGTAAAATTGAAAGACGTCATAGAAACTCTTGAGAACAACAACATTCCCAAACCCATATTGGTATAATTAAAGAATTAAATTTAGAGACAACTTATATATCAGTAAACAACAGCCTGGCCGAAGAAGTGCCTATCTCTAAAGGAATCAGTCAGAGAGACTCATTGGGCCCCCTTCTATTTAATATAATCATGGACCAAGTGATAAAGAAAGTTACTGAACTGAACAGTGGAGCAGTAAGAATAATATGCTATGCCATACCTTTTACTTGGCAGCCACACAATTTAATATGGAAATCTCGGTGCAAAAGACAAAGTCACTGGTGATACCAAAGCAGCCAATTTGCTGTAAACTAGCTGTGAACGACAAAATAATGGAACAGGTAATGCCCTTCAAATATCTAGGCGTAGAAGTAAAGGCACACCAAGATCGCATAAGCAAACTAAATGATCAAATTCATGAAAGTGCGGATATATAAAACTCGTGTCCGACCCATAATCACCTATGTGGCCGAAGCTCGAGCAGAAACGCCGAAAACGAAATCAAAACTCAGAATAACAAAAATGTGCATATTAAGGAATATAACTGGGGTCACATTACGAGACTAAATACCGAGCAGAGACATAAGACGGAGATGCGATACACAGGATGTAGTAAGGTGGATAAGACGAAGAAGAAGAGTGTCAAGGATGACAGAGATCGACAAATAAAGACAGCAAGAGATGGAAGACCTGAAGGACGAAGACCACTAGGCAGACCACCAAAGCGATGGAGAGAATGCTGGACATGAACCTCCCAAGTAAATTAAGAGGTTAAACGATGGAAAAACAAACCAGAGGCTTAAGATAAGAGAAAGCAGAAGACGTATGGGGTTTTAGTGCTTAGAAAAACTGAACATAAGGTTTTGGCTTGGTTGGTTGTCTATACCCTTGAGCATAAAGTCGAGTTTTACTATTATAAAATGAGCCAGTTATCAAGTTTTGTCCCCTTGGCTACTTTAATGACCTAAAAAAAACAAGAAAACGAGATTTAAAAAGTCGAACAAATTCGTTGAAAGCTATCAGTACCAGTCGAAAGACTTTCTGATTAAGTTGATAAAGTGAAATCTCGAATTAGGTACGTTAACAAAATGACATGCAAACAGAAGCATTTTAAATACATTTGGAAAATACAAACTACAGTTTGTAAAGCGAGTCGAATTCGAAATAAAAACAAAACTAAGTTAAAAGCCATTCCTGGTAAAGATCAGTGTAGATTGTAAATAGATTTTTATGAATTTAACAAAATTTTCCAGGCAGTTTGCTGCCCGTGTTTGTAAATGCAACATCACATTACATGCAGTCCATACGTATTTTAAAAATACGGTCGGAGAATCCAAGTTATAGTTTATGCAGAGGATTTCATCTAAGAAGCAAAATTTGTATCTTATCAAGGTTCTTATTTTCTTAAAAACAATCAACAGCAAGATGTTTTCTTATTATCTTTTTAGTAAAAATAATGTAACGTTTGTTGTCTCGATATCTAAAGAAACTTAAGCTCATAAATAATGCATCCTAGGTAAAATCTACGGTCTGTGCAGCAAGGAAAATAAATAATCCAAAAAATAGATATAAGACAGTTAGTATTAAATGTGGGGTAGCCACCATACCAGTAGAGACAGACCTATTTCAACTAGCAACACTGCCCACGCGAGCTCTTGATTTTCCTCAATCGAAACCGAAAAAGATCCTGCCCTACCCCTAGAATCCTTACTCCTCCAAAAGTCCCCTTTTACTTCCCCAATTCATCTTTCAATCCGACCTGCCAGCATAAAAGATTATGGCAAGACACCCTCTATTATGACGAGTTTAAAACGAAACGGAAGTAAAGCCCAGATGGGTAGAGCAATCAACGCCAAATTCTACACCTCGAAGAAGGTCTGCCTCAAGAATTTTGGGGGAGGCACAAACTCGCCCGTATCATCATCAAAAGAAAAACTACTGATCGTGACCAACCAACAATAGATGCAATCAGAAAAAAAACAAAGAAAAATACCAAGAGGAGCTCAAACAACAAGACCATAAACAGGGAAATCAGAAAAGACAAGCGAAATTATAACATAAGAACGATAAAAGATACAATTGAAAACAACAAAAACATAAAAGTCTTAAGAAACATAACATCACATGGTCAACAGCGAATGTACCGTATGAAAGACAAAAATGGTCAATTGGTCACAGGCACAGCAGAAATCTCTTCTATACAGAATTGTATGAGTCAAAGGTGCCAAACCCAAAAGCAAACCTACCAGAAATAACCATACGAAATTTCAATTCCGAAGAGATACCTGCAGTTACCACTCAGGAAATATATACAGCTCTACAACAAATGAAAAATGGGCGGTGCCCAGGAGAAGACCGCATAACAATAGAAATGCTAAAAATATGAGGAAACCCGCTAACTAAAGCCATCCAACCACCAGGCAAGATACCAACAAGCTGGAATAACGCAGAAGTGAAGAAGGAAGGTGACATTGTTTACTAACAAACTAACAAAAATTCTTACAAACAGACTGACAAGCAAACTAAACTTTTACTATCAACCTATCAAACAGGCAGAATTCAGGAACAGTTTTAGTACCATTGACCACCTTCAAACCTTGCGAACGCTGATTGAAAAATGCAAAGAGTAGGCTTTCTACTTAGTGGAGTGTTGGTCAAGGACTAAGCGACGCAAGAGTAGACTTCCGTTATACCGCCTTGCTGAAAGACATCTATGCAAACGCCACCATGCACGTTAAGATCAATGAAACCTCAAATACGAGAAAAATACAATTACAGACAAGGAGATACCATTTTCCCAAGCTCTTTACACTGGCGGGAGAAAAAGTATTTAAAAAAATGAACTGGGAAGAAAAGGGAATAAACATAGATGGCACATATCTCAACCATCTGTGCTTTGCAGACGACATAGTCATAATAAGCAGAAATGAGGAAGAATCAAAACAAATGTTAACCAATCTTGCCCTGAACTCAAAGACCACAGGACTACAAATAAACTATAAAATTCACAAAACCAAATCAAACCACCGAGACTTAGATGGACTGCATTCAGAAAACTTAGTGAGATACCAAGAAACAAATAAATACCAATGAGCTTGAAGAAAAAGGTATGGGACACGTGCATTCTGCCCGTAATGACATATGGTACAGAAACAATGACAATAACGCATAAAAGCGCATACAAATTGAAAACAACCCAATGTGCTATGGAGAGGGTAATGCTCGGCATAAGAGACTGAGTCCGAAACACAGAAATTAGGCGCCGCACAAAAGTCACAGACATTATGGAGAAAGTCTTAAAGCAGGAATGGTGTTGGGCCGGACACGGCTGAAAGAAGAAGACTATTAACAGCAATTTCTGGTAAGAACTGCCACAGTAACTGTAGGTGCTGTGGCTTCCAAAATTGTGATGACATAACTGTACTTTGTCAGCCAGCATGATATCTGAAAGACTCCTGTAGCTTAATAACAATAGAAGCATTGAAGCATGTCAAATGTGTGAAGCATAGCATAGCTTAAACCCTAGCAAAACAGTAATTGACTCTTTTACTCGTAGTAAAGGTCTTAAACTGACTATATCGGAATCTTTTGACATACAATATGAGAGTTGACCTAAACATCAAACTGGTTCCTACTTGTAGACCGTGTGCAGAAGACCCGACGGTAAAAACGAGAAAACGTCTATATACATGATGACCCATGTTTGAAACCACCTAAGGATCAAAGCCATACCAAGCTAAGGAATATCTTATGCTTAGCCTACCTAAGCATCTTTAACTATTTTTTAATTTTTGTTTCAATCTCTAACTGTTCGCACTTGAATATAAACCGTTCTTAACTTTCTTCATCATTCTCTGTCTGCTTCTAGTCAAAACCGACGTCTTTCTGTTTTCTTCTCAATGTCATCTAACTATTGCGCTTTAGATCATCTTATGCTTCTGCTGTATTCTCTTTAGAAAACTAATATGTGTCTTACCAACTACCAACTAAAATTTCAGCTTTTTTTAAACCTTCTTAAGGGGCCAACATTGTATTTACATCAGTTTTCATCTTTGCTTTTCAACGTCATTGTCGTCCAAACAGAAAATAGTCCAAAGGAAAACTGGCCTTGGACATCAAATCAAGTTTTACAATCTATCATGTTTTGCATTTTCTTGTATTGTATGCGAAGAAAGAAGAAAATATGTCTGAGAACTTGACCTTAATCATTAGGACGCTACCAAAATCAGTAAGAAAATTCTCTGAATTAATGTAGTTGAACATTATAAACCAGAATTAGGTACCGGACTAGATGTAACACTAAAAGATGTGCGAACAAATGCGTTTTAAATACAATTTGAAAGAACAAATTACAGTCTACAAAATAACAGAAAAGTTAAATTAAGAACCATTCCTGGTAAAAGTCGGTGGAGAAAATTGTGATTTTTCATATATTTTTGGTTGATTTAATTCGATTTTTAAAAATTAATATGCACTGCACGCGACATCGCCTGACTGCATCATCGAAATTACGTGAGAGGTACGGATTTAACGTTTTTGATGGTACAGAAATAATGGTAGCAAACTTCTAAATGAAAAGAAAAGTCTTGCTGAGACGTTTGCTTTTAATTTATCCCCCAAAGGGTTTCCCTTGAAGTACAAAGACTTAGGTAAAACTTTGTCAAACTTTACGCAACACGTATTTACACAATTTTAAGGAGTCACATTACACATGCAATCGTATGCATTTTTAAAATACGATCGGAGGATGCAAGCAAACAGAGTAAAAATGTCAGGGTAAGTATGAATGTTGTGACTTTCAAAAGAACTCTTCTGGTATTAAAATCTATAGAAACACGTCAGGTTTATTAGGCTTAGTAAGACAGTAATGGTATCTTTTGCTCGTCGGTCGTAGGGATCTTAACAGACTGACTACAAACGAGGTATATAAAGTTTACTCAGACACCAAACTATTTGTAAAGACGACTAACATATGATATTTGCTTCTTTATCATAATGTTATTATTATCTAGCATTTCAACTGTTTACTTTTCCCAGTCTGTTTCTAGTTGAAATCGTGCCTTCAAGCTTCCCACTGGACATCATCACAACATTGCATTTTAGGTCTCCTTATAATTCTCTCGTTGAGTGTCTATCTTTGTAAGTTCTATCAAGCTTTTATGTATTACCAATTGCTACTGTAGCTTCAATGTTCTCTTCTTCTTTATCCTGTCTTACACTTAATGCCTTTTGTGTGACTCTCAGTTTTTCTGGGCCGACCGCAGGATTTTAAGACTTTAGATTTCTGCTTCCTTGCAGCTCATACCAAGCAATAAAAGACGTAAACTTGCTTTAGTAACTGTTAGCTCAATAGACCGGTAGAAGCCTATATAAGTTCAGATCTAATCTCAAGACCTTTACTTGGGTAAACGTTATCATACAGATATGGAATGTAACTTCTTTAAAGGGTAGGAAAATTTACAGATCTTTAGTTCAAGTTCAAAACTGCAATTGTGAAAATCGTTTACATCATTCTAGGCTAATTCGAACATGCAGTTCGGGAATTGCAGTCCACATTGTTCGTATCAAATGTATTCGTCGATCGATTCAGTAAGCTACAAAATGCAAATCTCCAAGAATGGTAGATACCCTAGATAACATATCTTGGTAAGCACCCTGAAGATGTTTTCTATTGTTTGCAATTAAACCACTTAACGTCAACGAAAGTCACAAAAGATA
The DNA here is from genome assembly GCA_011009095.1 of Ignelater luminosus. NCBI lineage: Eukaryota > Metazoa > Arthropoda > Insecta > Coleoptera > Elateridae > Ignelater > Ignelater luminosus. Next base: position 209,133 of record VTPC01091208.1, read on the forward strand.
CAGAGGCAAAGAAGCACGTCAAACTATAGAGCTCTTATTGTATAGACAATAACTGATAATATTGGATAGACCGAGCAAATTCAGAATAGATAGGAGAATGTGCTCAGCAGAAGATGACCATTCTGGTCCAAAAACAGATTTTGACACTTTCAAACCCAATATTATCATCAAAGACCTACAATGGACTTTGAAACCAATTAAATCTTGCTCCATCGCTCCTGATGATCCAGGTCGACTTTCTAAGACAATCGGCATTTACAGAGGTTTCTGAGTCTGTTTAATTCAGCTATCTTTTGTTTGTCACTGGCCTAAGTTGCTTAAGAAATCTGTAATAGTTTTTATTTCTAGCTAACGTGTCTCTATCAATCACCTTCAAGAGGAATTCACAAACATTGATGGATTAGTCATAAAAAGGAACGGAAGAGTCCTGAAGTTCTATACTTTAGTAACAATCGACCTAAAAAAGGTTTTTGATGCCGATATCTTGAACAACTTAACATTCATCCTTTCTTCTTCCAATATATCACGAACTCTTACGACAACTGGTATACTACTACATCTTGCACCAATTCTTCTTCAGGTATTCAGGAAGAACAAACAGTAACCTAGAGGAAAACGAAAATGTGACGTATGAGGTAGGGACAGGAAGAAACTAGACGACTACACAAATTATCAAGTAAGGTTTGGAAAAAAAACATACCCAATGATCGAAGACTTGTAGCAATTGTACCAATACCAAGACAAAATGGGGAGAACACGATATGTAGCAACCGCAGAGGCATTTCCTTGCTAAGTCCAGTTGGCAAAATATATGAGAGAATTCTTGAAAACAGACCAAGACTGCAAATAGAAACAAAGATCGAAGAAAATCAAGCTGGTTTCCGCCAGTAGACATGGAAAAAGCTTTTAATACGTTTCCTAGAGAGCGAATTTGGGGCTGTATGAAAAACTAGGGTGTTACAGTAGAATTGCAGAAGGCAAGATTTATAGAGAAACACGTCAAATATGGTTAGAACAAGAGCGGGAAAGACCAAGACATTTTTTACCAAAAATTAAGTCAGGCAAGGTGGAATCTTGAGCCCACTACTCTTCATAATGGTCTTGGACCAAATGACAAGGAAGATGAACAAAAATAATAAGGGTTTTCGGGGGGGGGGGGAAGTGAGAAAGCTACATCAGATAACGATAAAAAATTGTTATACGCAGACGATTTGCTGCTGTTTGCGTCAAATGCCAATGAGCTACAAAAGGCGATCCAGAGATGAAGTGCTGTTATGGAGGAGCACGGTATGACAATAAACGCTACGAAAACGGAAGTGATGGTGATCCCAAGAGAATACGAGAGCATAAACATACATATCAACGAACAAAAGCAAAGCAGACAAGTTTGCTGAAATATTTGGGATCCTGTTCGAGTGTAAAGGAGATGTCGAGTGCAATATAGACAGCAGACTGAAAAATGCAGCTAAAATGTTCTATGTGCTGAGATCAATCTTTTTTTAAAAAGAAAGAAGTGAACAAAGCCACAAAAGTCAAGATATACAAGACAGTGTTAGTGCCAATTTTAGTGTTCTGGGTTCTAATCGAGAAACAAAATCGGAAATAGTGAAATACGGAAGAAACTAAAAGTGACACCATTAGTTAGAATTGTAGAGTAGAGAAAATTAGGATGGTTTGGGCACCTGGTGCAAATGGAAGAGAACAATTTAGTAAAAGCGATTTGAGAGTCAAGTTCACATGGGCCGTAGCTAAAAGGACAGCGAGAGACAGAACGGCATGGAAGAACTTCTACAAGAAATAACACACTACCTTGAGCCCTAACGGTAACCAAGGAAGCGGTTGAGTAAGTAAGGTATTACAAAGGCATTAAACAAAAACTTCCTGGGCTTTTTTGTTAGAGGGGCTCAAGCTTTTCTACATCACATCTGTCGCTTCTTCCTGATCAAGTAACTCTGTATTTCCTGATTTATAGCTCACTTGCACATTTTTACTTCTAATTAGCATTGATAAACTCATTTGAAAGTCTATGAAGAAAATCGTTTTTCAGCCATTTTAAATAGTTTCATCTATGGATTTGCAGAGTCTATCCCTGTGATACCATCAAATCATCCTGACTCAACAGTGTGTTCGCATCCACATGGAGTAAGAACATGCTCTCCTGGTTAAGAAACGTTCGCTTTATTGCATGGTGGAAAATCTCCAAAAACCTACCACGGGCAATACAATCAGACAGGACTTCAACTTTTAAGTAACAGTTGGCTAACTAATCAGTTGAAAACTTTTGGTCATCATCCCACATAGAGGCTATAAAAAAATTCGAGACCCTTTGCAACGTATTGTAAGGTTGCCCTGCTACTCACCGGCACGACTTTGCCTTAGGCAGAGTGACAGATGCTGCCAGTGTAATGTAATGTAAATCAGACCTGCTGTTGAAGAAAGACAAGCAGAGGATTGCTTGCGATGTCGCTATTCATCGGGAAGGTCCCAGACTACTTTCTGTTGCTGTTGATTCTAAGGACCTCCTTTTCCGAAAGTCTTGCAATGAAGATATCCTAACAACTTAATTTTCGTATTGCTCTTGGTATGACATTCTACGCTTACCTAAATCTCTGGTATACCATCCAACAAGAAACGTGTTAGAGGAGGATTCTATTAACGTTAAGTACACTCAGTATACTAACATCTGCCTATTTAGAAGTTGAAGATACTTTAAAGACTTCAGTCATAAAAGGGAATAGATTAAGACTAAACTGGATGGCTGTTGGCTTCAAGTTGCTGCTTATGAGATAAAGAAACAAAATAAATATTTTTCCCAAACCTGAAAATGTATCCTACTGTCTTTCAAGAAAAAGTTTAGCTCTTCAGATTCGTAGTGATGATTATGATTGTGATACAGAAGAGTTTATAAAGCAAAAGAGAGTCAAGCAGCGTTCAAAGTTTCAAGGTTTTGATAAAATTTTTCTCGAGAGGAACACGCTAGAGTAAATCTTTCGTAATAAGACATATGGATCTTTTTTCAAAAGTAGAGAGTCCAGTCAAAAGTTGCAAAAAAATCAAAAGAGCCAAAGAAGAATTTTTAGAGTATCAACTGATTAAACCTCACATTACGCGATCACTTTATTAAATCAAGTCATTCTTGGCTATCAGTCTCCTGACCGCTAATTTTGATTAAACTGTGGTTGTTCTACGTTATTTTCGAAATTTAATTAAACATTTTAGAACTCTCTTTGGCCTTTAAAAAGGAAGAGAGGAAGAGTTTGAAAGAATAGAAAATTTTAGACGTGGCATTTTTTGGTGGAGGCGCCTTTTTTGATATCATCATATTTCATTTAATCTTGCCATAAGATTTGTTGAGAAATGATAAATTTAAATTTTAGAAATATAAAAAATGAAACATCCTGTATTTATACCGCTATTTATATCGTGATACGCAGCCATTCCGATGCCAGATACATTTGCTAATATTTATGTACGAATATGTAGTATGCTGTCAACGTCATAATGCGTGATGGAATATTAATTAGCAGGAATTAGTAAATCAGAATTTAATATCACTGATGAGTTCTTATTTTATTTTTATTGGCGTTTCTTTTAAAATATTTTCTTAGTATCTCTCAATTTAATTTTCCCTTAGAAGATTTGCATCGTTTTAAATTCGATGCTACAGCAAACAATGTAGAAAGTAAAATCGATATTTCTATCTAAATCTAAATAAATTAAAATAAAATTCACTTACATAATACGTGGAGCACGATCTGCTGCGTGACATCTTCCCCAACACCGTTGCTGGCCGTGCACTGATACACCCCGGCTTGATGTCGGTCAACCCTATCCAAATTGAGCACTGGAGCAACGAGAGTTTGCTCACCCCCTGGTAGTAAATTATTACGACGGGACCATGTTACTTTTGGTACTGGATTTCCCGATGCTTTACATTCCAGTCGGACCGACGTACCTTTTTTGACTTCCACCCTTCCGTTCGACGTTACGTAATGTATCCTCGGCGGCACTGGAATCAGAACAGAAAAAAAAATCGTTAGTACAACCCAAATCAGGAAGTTCCCTAGTCACTTCTTGTTTTGTGAAGTTGCATTTCGTTCACGTGCAAGAAGATAATGAATCTGTGATTAGTACGCCATTAAATTTCTCGCTTGATGGCATCTCAGTTCGTAATAAGATTATCAGATGCGCTTGTTCCGGATTGTTTTCCTCTTAATGGCCGTCCGTGGAGAGTTTATTTTTCTTATTTCTCATTCGAGCTTCGTCTTTTTGCTCATGGATTAAAATTTACTATTTATACGTTAATGGATTATGTATATCCATCGTGTGCATGGCAAAGAGGAACGTTCTTATTAAATAATGAATAGTTCTATAAGTACAGCGTAATGACTCGTAATGATGGAAATGGAGTTAATAAAGTGTTCTCCATGCGTAACTCGAGTACTTTGCCTTTAAATGTGCTAGTTTACCAGTCTCGTCACTTATGATCTTAAATAAACCCTTTAGTAAGTAGTTACTGTAGTAATTTCGCGTAATTATATACTCAACGAGCTTCGTTTGAGGTCTATGAAGGATATTAGTGCCGGGATTTTTTAACTCGACTAAAACGTAGTATAGCGCCAGAAGGTCAAAATTTTGATTACACTAAAGTGAAATTCTAGAGGAGGCTCGTGGGGTTTGAGAATTTCAATTTGCTACGAAACACTTTTGGGTAAATATTATGTAAAGCCCTCTGGGAACTTCGAGAGGACCGGATTAAAGTATTGTTTCGGTCAGCTCATTGTGTACTCACCGTTAAAAAATATTTTCCACTTTGATCCGAACTTGATTTAATTTTCAAGGAGTAATTACGTCGTCTTTAGCGGGAAACGAGCGGGACATTTTTTGACAAATTAGAGCCCTCCCATTCGTAGAAAATAAATTTTACGCCGTGAAGAGCATTGCTTCCTGCACGAGTGGAACACAATGCGACTGGGGCCTTGACATATTCCCCATAAAATTTCTCGTATATTCTTTCATAAGCTGCAAAATGAAAATAATAAAGCCTTCGTGTTATATAATATATCGGCGATGACCAGTACTCTCTTGTTACTCTTCGTAAATAAAGAGTTTTGCTCGAGCACGAAATATCCTTTTTACAACCCCCACTGGCTTTCAAATCTCTGCTTTTCTTATTATAGACGCAACAATATCATCATGAAATATGGTAAAGGTTCAATTTTAGTTTGTACTTATTAAATTCTTGCCCCTCATTTTTCTCCCTATTTCACTTATTTGAAACTCAAAACTAAATTTGGTGGCTGCATTCGGAGTTAAGTTTGTTAATTCTGTTCGCGCAGCTCAAGACAGGCAGAGCTACCAATCACTCGTTTTCCTAATTAAAACAAGTCGCATTGATGAATGGCAGGCGATTTAACACCTCCTAAACGAATTCAGAGTTTCCCTGTAAAGATGAATGGATTCCTATGTGTACCAAGCTTAACCCCCTAGAGCTCTGCAAATTTGTCAAATTATCTACTAGAATCCCAATGTCACCACCTCCACTTTCCAGGAGCGAATCGATGATAAAAAATTGTTTCGACTAAACGCGCTATCTCCAAAATGCAGTCGGTAATCGAATATAAGATTGAATGAATGTGACGTAAAGGATAATATTTAAGGGATGCCGTATAAACTACACATTCTATCGCTGGTGAAATATCAAAAGACAGCTTTGGAGGCTTTGACAATGTGCGGTGAGGTGTGATATTGTACAGCCGAACCCCGATCGAAAATTCGGTCGCCTATGAAATGTTACATTTTTTGCACATGCATGAAAGACCACAGCGGCCTATTCCCAAATAAAACCCAGACTTTCGGGAATCTTTTAATAATAACTTAGTTTGTGTGTCCGCTTGTCTGTGGGTGCGCGCGTGTATATATATGTACACGAGCCTCGTAAAAAAATTTCCGACATGTCGACAGAATTATATTGGAATTTATTGGGAAAAGTCAGTAACTTCAAGGAGAGTTATTTTGACGACGGAATTCTTTATTTTTCTTTTAGATATTTTTCAGACATCTCGAAAATAGAAAATACCCGATGCATTTACTACTCTACGGTTGTGTTATATTACAGTAGTTTGTGTGTGCGGTGGAGACTCTCTTAGTCCTTGGTAGTTAAGTTAGAAGTTAGCGGTCTGGCAACTTTTAGTTGACACAGTCTGAAACTACTGTATTTAACCTGAAACGCTTGCCTTTATTAGAGCTTAAATTGAAGGACACTTTGGTGGTACTGGATGATAACTATTTTACTCACAATTTCTCGAGTTGAAACGCTTTTAATTAATCAAGCGAATATTACTATATAGGTTAGGATGAATTAAAGCAAAACAGCTATGTTAGGACTTGGTTGTTTGCGTACAAACTTCAAAGTGTTACAACTTGATTGAGGGTTTCCACAATTCTTTCCAGCACAGTTTGCATAATTTTATCATTCCCTCCAGCATTTGTTAAATGACGCTTTAACTTATTTTTGTCAAACAGTGACGGCAAAGAGACAATGGAGCGGGGCAGTGATCTTTCTAAAGGTATTTTGATTGCGTTACTGTAAGGTATGATTATCTGATATAGTTATGTTCCTCGTTTGTTTTAGTTGATAAATATCTTTAAAACTTATCGGATAAAACAAATTAGTAAAACAACTTGCGAGAAAATTCAAACGGTAATTGACAAAAAAGTCAATATCTACAAGATTATAGCCGTCAACAGGTAGCGGGCAAAAACGAAACGCACGAGAAAAGAATGTTACGTTGCCCGAAGGAAAACGAAAAATGAGGTAAGAACGATAAGCTCTGTGTTAGATCCATGCGCATATAACTCCTTGCGAAGTTTAATATCGTGTTTGTTTTGCGGACTAGTCTGGATTGTTCAATTTATAATAAAATTTAGAAACAAATAATAATCTGCTGAGAAAACCTGTTTGGGGTTGTACTGCCTTTTGTTCGCTTTAATAAAAGCAAATTTTATCAACCCTTTTCTGTCGCTTCTGCTCAAATAACTAATATTAGAAAATCTTACTTTTAATTTCTAATCTGCATTAAAGAGCATTCTATCTAGCTATTACAATCATGGCGCTAAATTCCGTAAATATGAAATAAAAGGAGGTGAACAACCACTGCAATCAGAATTGTCAGAGCGGCCAACAATAAATATCGAGATTTAAGAAGTAAACTCCGCCAAAACCCGTCCCAAGCCGGGCTAAAAAAGAAGACGGAGATTCTCTCTTCAAGCTGAGAAAGCCGGGCCCTGAAGCTGCAGGCACCCCACCAAGTACCCAGTCAGACCATCGACTAGACGGGGTAGGAGGAAAGAAGGCAGCCACATCTACATTAAGCGTGCAGCCTTTTCAATCGTGCTAGGGGTCTACAAGGCATACCTTCGCATAACACAAACCGATTAAAAAAAACCAAAGGAATAAAACCGATTGTCCAAAAGATCATTGACCTGGCGACGGACTCGAACTATCCCATATGAAACTTGGAAAGGTGGAGAAGCTTGTAGAGGTGATCTGTGAAATCAAACTAAAAATTCTGGCTCTAACAGAGACCATAATAAAGAGCAAGGCAGGTCAATCCCCTGTACCTCCGAATAACACAAACCGATTAAAAGAAAACAAAGGAATAAAATCGATTGTCCAAAAGATCAATGACCTGGCGACGGAATCAAACTGTCTCATAGGAATTTTAGTATATCAAAAATAGAAAAAGTAATCTCTCCTAATGACAACACAACAAATTTATGAATTACATGTTTGGAAAATCAGAGAAGATTAATAAACCAAAAGAAAGTTTACCCCAAATACAGTCTAAAACTAAGAGTTAACTAGGAATAAGGTAGAGAAGCTTCTAGAGATGATCTGTGAAACCAAAATAAGAATCCTGGCTCTAACAGAAACCAAAATAAAAAGCAAGGCTGTGAGATACTTAAGGACGGATTCATGCTGATATACTCTGGAACTCCAAGAGACCAAAAACCATGCGCTGTAGTAGGTAGGTTTCCTGATTCATAGAGATGAAGCGTGCAATATATCAGACTGGAAGTACATTAGTGACAAGCGGGAGAAAGGGGAAGCTGAAGTAACTCCCAACGAAGATGACTTGTTGGAAGCAAAAGACAACTATTTTGATCAGCTAGGAGCAAAGCCTAAAAACGTTGAGGGTGGTAACAGCGAAACATAGAATGCAAGAATACTAATGGTGTCAGACTGCTACAGTTCTGCATAGCAAATAATTTGGCCATAACAAACACCTTGATACCACATAAGAACATCCACAGATTCACCAGGGTGGAGCCCTCAAGAGATAAAAAGTCAGACTACATTACAGTTAGGCAGAGCGAGTTGCCGAGGTGCAAGACGCGAGAGGACCAGAAATAACGATCTCCTGGTATTGTCGCGAAACCATTGACAAGGAGGAAAGAAAGTAGTAAAAGGAAGTTGCTGGAGAAAATCAAGCTAGCAGGAAAATCAGGAGCGCTACAGAAACTTAATAGGCGAAAATATTGATCTACTAGGAGAGAGAATTAATACGAATAATCTGGAAGAAGCTTGGAGTTATTTCAAAAACGTAATTTTGGAGGCAGCGTGAGAGGTGTGCGGCAAAATAAAGTGTGGAGGGCAAAATGTGAAAGCTACAAAGTGGTGGAGCAAGGAAATTGAAATTGAAGTGAAGGAAAAGAAAAGATTGTGGAAAATGTATCTCAGCCATAAATCAACAGCAACATATCGACTTTACAAAGACCAGAGGATCAAAGTAAAAGGCTTGGTAAAAGAAACAAAACGTGCCGAGTTCGGCAACTTTCTGAAAACAATCTTTAGTGAAAATTACAAATTGTTCTACAAAACTCTAAAGAGGATGAGACAACCTAGAAAATGTTCTATTAAGTATATACTGAACAAAGAAGGCAAAGTGCTTAGAGATGAAGAAGGTGTTACGGAACGTTGGAGGGAATACTTCTCGGAATGGAAATGGAGAAAAGCCCGACAACACAGGACAGGTTTCTAGAACACAGTTTACTACTGTCTTGAAGAAAATAAAATTGGGCAGAGCAGCGGGGCATGATGCAGTGGCACCAAATCTGCTGAGGTAGAACCTTCTGATTTGTGTAGTAAATCTCGCCTGGAGAACAGCAAAAATACTTAAAGATTCGAAGGTCGCTGTTATAATCCCAATCTTTAAAAAAAAGATAACCGTAATTTCCAAAATCACAGTGGAATTTCCCTGCTTAACGTACCTGGAAAGACCTAGCCACGGATAGCATTAAAGAAACTGGCCAAGAATGTGAAACCCCTTTTCAAAGAAGAGCAACGTGGCTTTTGAGAAACCCGTGATGTTTGCTATGCGACAAATAACAGAAAAAGTTATTAAGTATAGAAAAAAGGTACACGCCTGTTTCATTCATAGACTTCGCAGAAGCTTTCGGCAGCGTCCAGTGGCCAAAACTGTAGAGGGTACTTCGAAAGAGAAGCGTGGCAGAGATCCTCATTAGAAAAATTCAAAGTTTCTACAAAGTTTGCAGGAACTATGCAAGAACTAGAAATGCCACCTCAGGAGAATTCCTCGCCACTTCAAAAGTGAGGTAAGGTGAACATAGACATGGACAGACTTCTTCTTGTGTTCCAAAGACAAGGCATAGACCCGAAGAACGTCAAGACGGTGGCCCGTGACAGGCAGCGCTGGCAAAGCGAAATAAGTAAGTAAGTATCTTAGAAGGGATAATTTTATAATTATATTATATAATTTGATTGGAAAGTCTTTTTGTAAAGAAAAACGACAAGAAATGAAGAAATCAAAAACCAAATATACTAGACTCTAAGAAGTGACGAAAGAGAAAGATTGCATCAGAAGGAAGAAAATAAGTTATTCTCAAGAAATGCTCTGTAGTTTACAAGAACGATAAAATCATAGCTAACGCTGGAGGTATGAAAACTTCTACATTCCAGTAACGTTCCTTGGTAATTACCATAACTTCTACAGAATAATGGTAGACTCGATAGAGGCTTTAAAAGAAACGATCTGGAGTAGGGTATCAAATCCTTTAGTACCAGTTAAATCAAAGGCGTTATTATAACATTCTATTGGGCGAAGGCACACGTGAGGATAGTTAGTTGGAATCGAAGATCTTCAATGAACAGGAAAGCTAAAAAAGTAAGCAGATCAGAGCCTAATGAGACCATCGGCTGCGATAATAATAGAAGATAATGTGTAATGATAGGAAAATGACCTTTCAAACAATGACTACGAAACGGTAGATTAGTAATGCTGACTTCTATAACCCAGGGATGAGATATAAGATTTTAGCAGATGCATTCAGTTATTATCTAGCTATGGGTCTCCTAAGCAACACCCAAATAGATTCAGTCTTCAATCGGTAGACCCTATGTGGAAGCAGATGATTTAGACAATGTGATTTTCCAATTTATAACATCCAGAAGATTGATCATCAGGGGGCGTTTTCAAGAATTTTGTAAACAACATAACTCAGAGTAGCCACCAGCAAAGCAGAAGAACACGAAGGATTAGGTTAGAAGATATTGTAAGTAAGAACTGATATGATTATGATCTTTCATATTAACCCAGTCACTGAAAAAATGTATATGCCTAAATTCGGGCATTGGTAATGCAAAGATAAGTTGATGAAAATTGGTTTGATGAGATTTCAGCCTTCTGTAGAACTAACAGGAATTTTCATGTCTGTGAAAATTGGTACTGTAGAGATTAAGAAATTGTTGGTCCGTGGAAGATACTGTTAAGGCGGACCTCCCAAATGCAAACGTAGCGCGGAAGACGCTATCTACGTCACTCGGTGATTTCACGGCAGCCAATGGGTGGGCTGTTATCTGTAGATAAGTGGGGTGTCAAGCAGCATGTCCACCAAGTCGGGAATGAGGTTCTTAGCACGTCTCATCACAACAAAGTTTGTGTTTCTTTTTGGGCTTTTCTGTGCGGAAGCAAAGTTAAAGTTCTGAGAAAGTCGAAAACGTTCTCTATGCTTTGTTAAACCTTTCTACCCACGTAGGGGTCCCTCATGAATTCTCGCTCTGTCGTAGACTTCCTCCGAAGGGCGAAAGCGCTCCAGGCAGAAATTCATCCTTCAGATGGCTCTCTCTTTCTGTCAAAGTCTCCTGATCGCATATGGCGGAAGCAAGCGCCTCGGCAGTTTCCTCTTCGAGGAGCTATTACATCCTGGAAGAGGTCTGGGGAATCTGGAGATGAGACGTGAAAACGGGGGGCGATGTCGCAATCAAGCCGGACAACATAGTTGACTGTGCGCAGAGCGTGAGAATTAAGTAGGGAGTCGTTTGAAGGTTGATAGACCTTTTCTATTAGCCCTGTCCAGAAGATTGGCTTTATGTTGTCGTTTTGGTTAAAATGGGATTCCTGAGTAGCTTTCTGTCCCGTAAGAACTTTGAGTTTATACCAGAAACTAGTGCCATCCCGGAGACCAACACTCGAAGTTCCACTGGACATATTTTCTGTGACGTAGATCTGAATTTACAACACTGACTTACTTCAAATTCCAAGCACTCCATTAGGAAACAAATTCTTCTTACAATTTCACTAGCAAGTAAATGACAAAAGTAGCCTTCGGCGGCTCTCTATATACTAGTTATTTTCCTCGCCAATTATTAATCGGTGAATTTAAAAAGTAAAATTATGAAGGACCGTAAGCACAGACACACGCAGCAAAAGTGATGATGATAGTGACGGAAAGCCCATACCAAACAAACGACCCGAAACTAACTGTCACGTCACGTCGGCTGTGATACTGACTTATAAGATAAGTAAGAACTCTTGCAGAGCTCAGCAGTTGGACGCGGCCGCTGTAAACGACATACCTTTAAATGATATTGTCCAACTAAGTCGTTGTGGTGAATCTTTGGACATCCTAAGTTTTCCAGCCGAAGAGATCAACTGTCTAAGGGTTAATCTCCAGTTCAGTCATCAATTGGATGAAGTTAAAAGGTAAAATGACTGAGAACCATAAGCGCAAAAATATGCAGCGGTGACCTGGGCTTTTGGGGTCCAGGTGTGGGACAGCACTGACGTTCTCGTTTTAGACTGGAGAGTGCGCCAACTGGACTCGGACAACTTTCTCCAAGATATTATCGCCCAAACAAAACGCTGTGGTGGATATTCAGGTGCTCATAGGCCCAGGTGATGACCGAATTTGGTATTGAAGCCGGCCCCAAATCTCCAATCAAGTAGCAAACCTGCTCGAATGCTGGTGACTGAATGATGAGAGCGAGTCGGACACCAATCTAATTGCAAGATTTGCGTACGTGGAGGTTTCTTTAAGATAGGAAAAAGTAGGAAGTGGGAAAGTTTTTGTCAGATCCAAAAAAACTGTAGTTATAATGAGCCCAGTTAGATCGTGGGTAACCGATGGCGGATGGTGTAAAACCCAGAACCAAGCACCATCTAGAATATCTCTATTTCGGCGCTGAACTTAAAACCTTCTAGCACCCACTCAAACTAGAAGAAATCCAAACCACTCGGTCACCCCGAATTACAAATTCAGCCAAACGCTGAAAACCATCAAAAACCAAAACGCTGATAAAAAACAAACAAAAAACACTGACCGGGATTCATAATCTCTCTTTAAAAAGAACGTGAAACAAATTAAGCAAACAAGGATGGAAGTGTTCGATGAAGTGGCCGCTCCGTCGCCCAACCAACCTCCCATGGACAAAAACCTGAAATAAAGAAATCAAACTAGATGAACATGTTCCTTTGAGTGACCGCTCCGTTGCCCAATTAATCTTCCCTTGACAACAAACTATCTAATAGGCCTACCTACTCCCGTCGGTAGAATGTTACCGACGTAATATCTCCCCAGATAATCACCAGATAAACTAATCAAGTCGTATACCAAGAAGTTGATGACTTTGTGTACTGCACATTCCTCATACCTGGAGACATGGAGTTGATAAAATTGCCACAGGATCCGAGAAGAAACAAAGTTCCTCTTCAACACACGCTCACCTTATTAAACAAAGGAGGCCTCTCAAGAAGATTCCTTCTGTAAGAGAGACGATTCAAAACAAAGCCCGACGAAGCAGCAAGCTTCTTCCTGGGGTAACAGAAGGGAAGGTTTAGCACCACGAGGTGATTTTTTGGGCCTCACAGGTTTTGCAGTAGCGAGAATTCTAAGCAACGACGTTGGAGGGTTACTATCACTTTGAGGTCTTTTAAAGAAAGAGTGAACCGTCTCCAGCTACCTTTTTCAATTACCTACGTCTGTTGACACGACTACTTTTGGAAGAGAAGTTTGAGCACGAATTGAAATCCACCGTGATCGAGAGGGAGAAGCTTGATGAGATTCCTCGGTATCCACACCGATGACAAAACTTCTTCCTTGGTCAACAACAGTGGTGTAAATGGTGAGCCCTTTGACAATAGTACCAACACCTGAGCCCTTGTGAAGACTTGGTAAAATTGACAACCTTGTTTTTCCCACCCTATTACGCTTATTACTAACAGACCTATCCGGAGATGCATCTTTCAAGTTAGCAGGAGACTGGTGAACAATCTCTGGCAGTAATAAACTCTGCAAATGATAGGCATTCGTGCTGTTAGGTGATACTGGAATTTCCGCATCCAAACAACCAGAACTAATCTCGCTAAGAAGAGGTTGGTTAGAATTTATCAAAAGATTTTTGGTCCCTAAAGTTTCCGCCACCTTTAAAAAAGCAATAAGGAGTTTCTCGCTCAAAATTGTTGATAGAAAAACCGGACTGGGATCAAGGAATTCTTTGAGCGGCGGATGATCATCCACGAAGATTGTCTCTGTACGACTAGTCTCGTCAATGGCTGCAAATGGAAGCGACACCAAACAAATCTGACCGTCTCTGACCAAGGACTGGACTTTTCTTGAGGATCTGGTCGACTCTATCGTTGAAAACGTAGCACTCAGCAATAAGTCCCTGGTATCTCAGGTTTGTCTAATGAACCGTTAGCCTTTCGATAGCCTTTCCCTGTAACTTTTTAATCATCCTAAATTTCCTACTATTAACCTTTCTGATGCTGATGGACGAACTGGAGAAGTTTGGACTCAGTATCAAGAGCCATCTCGATGAGCTCCGCCAGCGGTAGAGCCAATTCCTCCGAGAAGGTATACGCCGGCGTGATCAAGACACCTCCGTGCTCCTGACTCAAAATCCTACTCCCTGGTCTTTCCTAGCCACAATCCTGCCCGCGATAATTGCAATACCGACCCTGACCACGTTTGCTTTGCCGGTTGCCACACAACCAACCACCATCGCCTCACGGTATTCCGTCCCATGCACCTAGCCCCAGTACATGTTCCTGACACCCTGACCGCTTCTATTACCCATGTGCCTGACCTAGGTATGCCGATAGCGAACCTTCCCTGTTTTCCGTTCTCAAGTCAACTTAAAACCCTTATATTCCGCCGTGAACACCCTCCCCTTTCCAACTAGACTACCGACCATGCCCGAAATAAGTTAGTCCACCGCCAAGATCAAGACCCGCGACTGGCGGCTTAACTTCACCGGAAAGATGAATCCGGTCACCCTCTTAGAAAGGTTAGACGAGATAACGGTCCGTCACAATATTCAGAAAGACCAGTTAATGGTAATACTGCCCTGTTATCCGGCAACGCCCTATACTGGTACTAAAACAACCAAGCCCAATGGAGAAATGGTTCGATTTTCTCCGAGATTTCAAAGACTTCTACTTGTCGTTCGATTACTGGATTAATATAGAAGCGAAGAGCAGCCAAAGCATACCCATCGCACACAACCGCCTGAGATGCAAGACGTCCAGTCCAGCATGGCGGTCAGGGCACTAGTACCAAGACCAGCAACCGTTTGTTGGAAATGCGGTCAGAACGGACATTTCCGCACCGAGTGCCGGAACCAAGCGATCCTGTTCTGTTCCCGCAGGTGCTGGAGGCCATGACATGAACCAAACAAATATAATCGCGCAAGTTTAATTTTTTCGAACGAAGGATGTTACTATTGCGAGGATAGCAGAGAGCGTAATGTCATTAGATGGGACGCTCTCTGCGACGTTTTGCGAAATACAAAGATAAGGATCTCGCTGAATCCGAAATGTTCCCGTTGCGGAAAGAGGGGCATTACATCCCGCGATTGTACCTGCCAACAACCCAGAGGACCGACGAGAGGGCCTGTAGTCCGCTCTGCGCCCGCTGCCTCACGGATATTGGACACCCGACCGTTTATCCTAGTGGGCATCCAAGAACGACAATTCAGAGCGTTAATAGCCACCGCTTCCATTGCAACCTTCGTAGGAAACGAGGTTGCCAGTTTCCTAAACGACTACCGCCGACCCCCAAATACAAGAATCACCGAGGAATACGAAGCTAGGATCCAGATTCTTGACTGTGAGAGGTCCCACCTCGTACACTACATGCCGACTTTAGCGTACGATATCATCTTAGGGATGGATTTTCTGTCCGGCATGGACCTGTACTTTGACAGCCAGGTTGGATATCAGCGAGGAGACACGCGTTCAGCAATTCCCGGAACCGGAGCGGCCCCAGCTTGAAGAGATTCCGGGGCCTACCGACCCTACACAACCCGAGATGGGGTTAGAGATACCGACACTAAGAAGGCAGCGGCCAAGACAGACACGAAGCCCAAAGAGACAATGCAGCGGCAAAGGAGCAATCCACCATCGCCAAGGAAGGCTCAACCGGGCTACTGACATATCTTTCCGCGATCCGCAGACAGATCAGAGCAGCCCCGCCGAGGAAGTAACCACCGTCTAGATATCAGTATGTCCCTGATACAGCAAGAGAGAAACGCTTCGACTGTAATCTGCGCGGATATTTCCCATCCAACCGTCTTCTAGACGACGAGTCATCAGATCCATGGAAGTTATGTGTGGCGTCACCGTTCTGACGACATATTCTAGAAGAAATCTATGACGCACCGGCCACCTGGACACAAGGGAGACCATCAGCCGCATCACGGACTGGTATTACTAGCCCGGCATGTTCGCCGGTGCCAGTTATGTCAATGATTCAAGATGTCGCAACAGCACAATGCCGATAGATGTCTCGGCCTCCAAACTGTACATGAGAATCGCCCCTCCGGTGCAGCTTACGGTTTTGCAACCAAGCCTGCAACCAAATATTGCCCATACCCTGACTTCCTTCGTCGGTTCTTTAAAAGCAAGAGTTACAGGTTAAGCCAGCCAGTCCAGAACGAGCGGGTCGAGGAAAAATCTACACCGAGGACTGACATCACCATGGAAGCCAGAACAAACCTACAACTAACTAACCCAGATATAGAATTATAACTTATCCCAACGACCCATCAGTTATTGTATGTATAACCTCGTGCTTTACGCTTAGGGCACTATTTATGTAATGTAACGTTGCGTCCAGCGTACAATAATAATAACAATGTAAATCATCAACCGTGAAAGAATTACAAAGAAACTTTAAAAGAGAAAACTACAAGAAGATTAAATTAAACCCTCAGTGTAAGTTCATTAACCTCAACCATCTCTCTAAACAAGAAAAATTAGAAGAACCAACTGAAAGCACACATGAAATAACCACAGCATTATTGGTATAAATCACTATGTAAAGTAATTTTGTACATGAAGCTTTTAACCTCAAACTGAAATTTGATAAATTAAGGCTTTATGTTCCGTTTTAGTTGTGTCACACTGTACATTAAGACCAATGGTTTCTTGCAGAGATACGGTAACCAAAAACGAGATATCTTCTTAATGAGATTATAATTGAAGCTAAAACTATTAGAAATTTCTGTATTACTACACTAACAATTAGATGTGTTGTGAATGATTAAGATGCGGGGGATGTGAAGAATGCTACAGGTAAATCGTTAGGTCAGACATTAAATATGTACCAAGCACAATCATAATTAAGATGCACACAACATTCTGTGAACAGTTAAATGAAAAGAAAAAAGAAATAAAATTGCATTATCATACCACCGACATAAAAAGTTAATTATTTTTTCAGTTTTTGCTTTAAAAGTGCAGGTGCAATGATATGAAGTTTTATTATATCATGCAAAATGCAAAAACGTTATTTAGCACTTCATCTCTTTTACGATCCATAAAACAAACTAGAACAAATACGCTCGAATTTTTTCTTTTCTAATTTGGCATATACCTTGTTTAAGTTATTGTGATCGATACACTTATCTCCATATTGGCTAGACCCAATCCCTGCATAAAACAAAAGATTTATTTGCTATATAAAACAGTTTTATAGTTTTTCGTGCACATTTTTCATTTTGACTTGCATATTTTATAAATTTCCCACTTTGCCTCCTAATGAAACATAAATAATAAAGTGAAATCCATTAGTGGCATGCATAATTGAAAAAATTATAGTAACTTGTTAAGTAGAAGTAGGGAAAAAAAAACAATTTTACTCGAAGCAAAAAATCTTCTACATATACTAAAACTACAAGTTTGAAGGTAACCTAAATTCCTAACAAAAACTTAGTTAAGTACAGCTTATTAGGGTTGTTTCAAGTTTCAAGTTCCGGCAGTTGTAGTCAACAACTTAAAACTATTAGGACTTGCACGTCCTGTACAACAAAGAGTTTCACAAGTAACAAATGACGATAAAAACTTTTTTTAGTATTTTTTTTGTTATTCGATTTTATTTTTATTCCCTCTTCGAGCTCTAATGGGTTTTATTTTTTTATATTATCAGTTTAGTAGTGGTAGTAATGTGGTGGCTTTGGTTGAATTGTAAGACGTCGACAATTTTCAATCGCTCCAACCAAGTGTCGCCTCACACTCCTTTTTATTGAACCTTTAATTGAAACAGTTTCACCAACAGAATAACCTCCTTTTTTGTGGGGCACACTCAGGGTTCTTGTCAATATTTTCATTCAATCTTCTTTAAAAGCGAGTTTCAGGGTGTTAAACTGTTTTCTTTTCCCCTACGCGGCTGCCTGATTTCTTGATCCGAAAGGTTTACAAATACACAACTAATTTCTCCCTTCTCTTTCTTTGGTCTTATTGAGAAAAAATGGAAAAATGTACTCACCCAATATTTCCACCGTGTGCGTGATTTCTCTAGGTTCCAGAGTACCAATTTGGCATACGTAGTCTCCAGCATCTTGCGGTCCGGCATCCTTGATCTCTAAGCTGTATCCGTTTACCAAACTGATGCGTGGGTCAGGAGAGACTTTTACGTTTCCTGCTGAAAGCACCGCTATGCCCCTTTTCCATGCCAGCACGTAATGTCCTGAAAAATCCATGAAAAACACGCGTCAGTAAAAAGGCAGCAGGAGAAAAACGAGGAGGTGAAATTTATTTTATTCACGAAAGAGGATTTTAATTATTTATGAAATAATAAAAAAATATTAGAAAAGAAACTTCAAAAGTAAAGGGGTGAAATTTATGCTGGTTACGATTTCTGCAAAGTCAGATAATCATTTTTTTTTTCAAGAGCGAAAGGTAAATTTATGAAGTTCATTATTTTGCAAACAACCCGGTCTAGCATGTGGTTTAACGAGAGGGCTCCAGCGTAATCGGGGTAAAGGGAAAGAACAACCAATTAAAGGGGATGAGTTATGTTCATAATCTGTGCAAAAATGGAAGGTTTTTTTTAAAACGAGAACGTTTAATAATAAAAAAAGAAAGATACCATCGCTATTTCAATTACCCATGTTTTGCCTCCGATAGCTTTACGAAAACATCTTTTTGGGGAGCTTTAATTATTTATTATATGCTCGGACTACATTTTATCGCGATTTTTTATCCGGGTTAATTTATGTCTTGTACCTAATTTTACTTTTTTTTTCCTCTACTGCTGAAAAAATCTACGAAATCTCAAGAAGATAATCTAAATTTTAAATTCATACAGCTTTAAGTGCTTAAAATGTAAGATGATAATAACAGTGAAATTAAAAGTGTATTAATAAATCAAACCTTTTCCCTCTTTCAACAATGTAATGGGCGACAACACAGTTTCAAAAGAAAAATTAAAGATTACTAAATAATGTTGAAAATTCTTAAACATGAATTCAAATTAAATTTTAAACGAACGAAAGAATTTGACGTTCCCATAAAATTAATAAAATGAGATGTAAAATTCTGAAATTTCAACATTTCTCTATTAACATAAGTATTTTCC
>VTPC01091209.1:0-10658 GCA_011009095.1 Ignelater luminosus
CTTTGGAAGCCGTTACACCGGAAAATGTGAGTGAAGTATTCAAAATCGTAATGAAAAATCGCAAAGTAAAGGTCCGTGAGATTGCAGAAATGACACAGATATCATCTGGAAGCGTATTTACAATCCTTCATGAAAACTTGAGCATGAAAAAGGTTTTTTCCAAGTGGGTGCCGCGATTGCTTTCAATGGAACAAAAACAGCAACGAATCGACGATTCAGAGAGCTGTTCATCGCTATTTACTCGCAATAAAAAGGATTTCCTGCGTCGATACGTGACCATGGATGAAACATGGATACATCATTTCACTCCGGAGTCGAATCGGCAATCATCTGAGTGGCGCATGGCTGGCGAAAGCCGCCCAAAGCGTCCAAAAACGCAGCAATCTGCTGGCAAAGTCATGGCGTCTGTTTTTTGGGATACACATGGCGTCATTTTTATTGACTACCTGGAAAAAGGTAAATCGATCAACAGTGATTATTATATTGACTTGTTGGTACGTTTGAAGGAGGAGATCGCAGCAAAACGACCGCACATGAAGAAGAAAAAAATCCTTTTTCAGCAAGACAATGCACCATGCCACAAGTCCATGAAAACAATGGCAAAAATCTACGAGTTGGGCTTTGATTTGCTTCCCCACCCCCCGTATTCGCCAGATTTAGCCCCCAGCGACTACTGGCTCTTTGCTGATCTCAAAAAAATGCTCCAGGGAAAAAAATTTGGCTCGAATGAGGAGGTCATTGCCGAAACTGAAGCCTATTTTGAAGCAAAGGATAAATCCTTCTATAAACATGGTATACATAGAAATGTTGGAAAGGCGTTGGAAAGATTGTATCACTCTAAAAGGAGATTATATTGATGAATAAAAATGATTTTTGAAAAAAAAAATGTTGTTTTCGTTGTTAGTCTCGGGACTTATTGAACGATGTGTTATGATGCTGCCCTTATGACATCTCTAACGAAGATATCAGGAAGATGTGCGTGGAAGACCAAGGCATGATATCAGAGTGGCTTTATCCTTAAACCAGGTGCCTCTTGCGCCAATAATAAGCGGCAAGATGGAAAAGCAAGGCTACAATAAAAGGAAGTGCGGAGTAATAGTTGGTTTTGGAGATAGTAGCGGTTTGCAGGCTCGATTCCCACCGTCCACTTAGCTTTGCTAGCAGCCTATGCGAGTCGTTTTACAACAAAATTTTAAAACAAAATCGTGTCTCCTCACCCTACGCCACTGGACAGCCAGGCAACCCTGTAAAACATGCGTAAGGGACTCAACACGGTCACACCCGGCAGCCACTCCTTAGTTATATAAGGTAACAACTGGAACTGGCTGTGGAGGACGACCCTTGCTGCAGCCCATTATCTGATGTAGACTGTTGAAGATACCCAGGCCAATAGCGTCTGACCTCTGCAGAAGAATGGCCATGCTTAAGAAACACGATCTCAAACTTACATAATAAATTGGTCCCCCACGAAGAAGGTGAAACACTTTTGACAACTTTTAAAAGCAAGTTGTTGTAGAAGAACTTATTCATGATATTTATTAGAGGTCTTAGTATTAAGAAAGCACCTGGACACGATCCTGATCATAAATGAAATGTTTAAAAACCTTACAAAAAAAGTATATTTAGCATTTGCCTTCATTTAAGTTATTTCCTCTTCCAATTTAGCAAATCCAATTGCAATCTCATGTGGATTTCAGGACAAATCGTCTTGGTTCAGGACCTACACAATGTTACTGTTTTGAAACTCGCAAAATATTGAGCAATACCTAACAAACAGAGTGACTTCTAGCTCACGTGATTTATTGGTCTTCAATTAGGTCACATAAACGTTTAAAAAGACGTCCAAATCTCACAAACAGCATCACACCAGCATGCGAAGAAGAGGTTATTTAATGGTGAAGTAGACGTCTTTCTGACGTTATCCAGAAAATGAAATTTTCGAAACCCATACGATAGTCATGTAATACATCACATGTAATCACGCAAACAGTCTTTGTTTTGAGTTTATCTTATTTTTTTTGTTGAGTTGAATGATAATACATGTAAGATGCGAGATGGGACCTTGTCAATATACCTTCTGAAAGTATTTATTGTATATCTCTTTACATCATTCTTTACCGATCTTTGCGCTTTCATACGTGTACGCCGTTTCCTTCGACGGCCTCCAGGCCGCCTTGCCTCTTACCTCGCTTCCATAGCCTGCTGAGGGATTCTGTAGTCCTGCGTTCTAGCAACATATTCGAATCAGCGCATCTTGTGTCTGCCAACCTTGTCTGCCAGAGGCTCGACTTGGAGGGATAGTCTAATGGTCTGATTCCTGACTTCATCTCCGCTGCTTGCACTCGACTGGATTTGCTGGTGATGTGAGCTCAGGACTGGCATCCATATGTCGGCACGTAAGTAGAGTTGTATACCGCCATTTTAGTCCTGGTGGATACTTCTCTCTTACTCAAGAAGGATTTATTGAGGGCAAAGTATTACCTGCCAGTTGTCGCTATCCTTGCATTTAGATCCTTGTCGGGTTTGCCGTCGGCGCTCAATACAGCTCCAAGGTACTTAAATTCCTCGACCTGTTTAAGCTCGGCTTCTCTCACGAATATCCTGTGCTGGGTCTGATCTCGGCCGATGACCATGATCGAAGTTTTGGAGGTATTGATCCGCAGTCGTCTACTTTGCGATTCTGCGACCCAGGTGTCTAGTTTGCTTGCAGCGCTTCATCCGAACGTGCGAGAAGTACAACGTTGTCCGAATAAGCAAGTACTGACACCTTTACTGGGTTCAGCTGTCAGTTTCCCACTTTGAAAAGGTGCATTGATCTTTTGCACGCCTTTATCACATCGCCCATAAGGATGATAAAGTAGAGACTGATTTATCACCTTGCCTCACCCCGAAGTGGCGAGGAATTCTCCCGAGGTGACATTCTCAATTCTTATACAGTTCCTGCAAACTTTGTAGAAGCTTTGAATTCTCCCAATGAGGATCTCCTCCACGACTTTTTTTCGGAATACCCTCCACAGTTCTGGCCATTGGACGCTGTCGAAAGCTTTGCGAGGTCTATGAAACAGGCGTGTACCTCTCTTCCATATTCAATGACTTTTTCTGTTAGCCACACTGCTCTTCTTCGAAAAGGGTTCCACTTTCTTGGCCAGTCGCTTTGATAATATCCGTGAATAGATCTTTCCAGGTAAGATAAGCAGAGAAATTTGTTCTTTGTTCAATATATACTTAATAGGGCACTCTTTAGATTGTCTCATCCTTTTTAGAGTGTTATAGAACAGTTTTTGATTTTCACTAAAGTTTTTTTTATAGAAAATTGCTAAACTCCTCCCACTCTGCACGCTTTGCTTCTTTTACCAAGCCTTTTAGTTTGATTATCTGGTCTTTGTAAAGTTGACATGTCGCTATTGATTTATTGCTGAGGTACATTTTCCACAATCTTTTCTTTTCCTTTGCTTCATTTTTAATTTCCTTGCTCCAACATTTTGTAGCTTTCGTATTTTTCCCTCCACACTTTATTTTGTCGCACACCTCCCAGCTGCCTCCAAAATTACGTTCTTGAAATAACTCCAAGCTTCTTCCAGATGATTCGTAATAATTCTTTCTTCTAGCACCTCAATCTTTTTGCCTACTAAGTTTTTGTAACGCTCCTGATTTTTCGAATTTTTCAATTCAGCTAGTTTGATTTTTTCCAGCAACTTTTTTTACTTCTTCCTTTCTTCCTTGTCAGTGGTTTCGCGACTGCCCTGCATGATACCAGGAGATGGTGGTCGGTTCCTATTTCTGGTTCTCCCATCACCATTGCGCATGTCTGCACCTCGGAAACTCGCTCTTTCTAACTATAATGTAGTCAATGATGACTTTTCATCTCTTGAGAACTGCGCCCTAGTGAATTTGTCGATGCCCTTATGTGGTAACATCATAACATGGTGTTCGTTGCGGTCAAATTATTTGCTATGCAGAACTGTAGCAGTCTGAAATCATTATTATTTCTGCATTCTTCCCCATGTTTTCCTATTACACCCTCAACGTCTTCAGGCTTTGCTCTTACACTTCGGTTGAAGTCCGCCGATAATATTATGTCATTCGTTATGATATCATCAAATGTGTTCTGAAGCTGATCATAGAAGTTGTCTTTCGCCTTCGATGAGTCACCTTCGTTGGGCGTATAAGCTACTAAAAGAGTTACTTCAGTTTCCCCTTCCTTCACTGTTAACTACATAATCCTCTCACTCACGTACAGTCTGATATATTGCACACTTTATCTTTATGAATCAGGAAAGCTACTCCAGCGTATGCTCTTTGGTCTCTTGGAACTCCAGAGTACATCAGCATGAATTCGTCTTTAACTGTCTCGCAACCTTGCTCCTTCTTTTTGGTCTCTGTTAGAGCCAGAATTTTTATTTTTGTTTCACTGATTACCTCTACAAATTCCCCCACCTTTCCCATTAAGCTCTTAACATTCCAAGTTCCATATGAGATAATCCGATTTCGTCGCCAGGTCAATGATCGTTTGGACAGCCCCGTTTCTTTCCTTTGTTTTCTTTTAATCGGTTTGTATTATTTGGAGGTACAAGGGATTGGCCTGTAGACCCTTAGCATGATTGGGAGACTGCTCCCTTAAGGTAGACGTGCCTACCTCCTTCCCTTTCTAGTCGACGTGCCTACCCCCCTCCTTCCTTCCCCCTCTATTCGATGGTCTGATTGAGTACTTGCTGCAGCTCTAATGCCCGGCTTTTCCAGGTTGGAGAGAGGATTCTCTCCTCTTTCTTCAACCGAGTTTGGCGGAGTTAAAGAAAATAGTTCAAACGCTGTTCGGTCCATGGACCGAACGAAGATGCGAGGAAAGCGGATAAAGATAAATTTTATGAGGAACTCCAGAACGAGATAGATGATGCGGACGGTGAGACCATAGTCACGGGTGACCTAAATGGCAGGGTTGGGAATAACATCGGAGGAGTGAAATAATATATGGGCAAGGAAGGGGAGACGGTCCAGAATGGAAACGAAAAAAGAATTATAGAACTATATAGGACAAGATAACATGGGAGAGAAGAGGAAGAAACTAATTATCAATCATAGACTACTTTTTGGTGGACAAGCAGGTATGGAAGAACATTAAAGACGTAAGAATGTATCAAGGCCGCGAAATCGAAAGCGATTACTACTTGTTAAAAGCGAGACTGTTAATAGAAAAATCCTTGGCTCAAAGAGAAATGAAAAGAAAGAAAAATAAAAAAATAAGAAGCTATAAATATAAAAAAGGAACTAGAAAATGCTTTTAATGAGGTGAGATAACCAACACGGCAAAAAAGGTCTGTGGTGCAACTACAATAAAAGAAGACAAGGTAAAAAGAACAGGATGGTGGAGTAACGATATGAAGCACTCAACATAAGATAAGAAAATAAAGAAATATCTTGGCTACAAAAGGTGAAGAAGACTACAAA
The DNA here is from genome assembly GCA_011009095.1 of Ignelater luminosus. Classification (NCBI taxonomy): domain Eukaryota; kingdom Metazoa; phylum Arthropoda; class Insecta; order Coleoptera; family Elateridae; genus Ignelater; species Ignelater luminosus. The sequence continues at coordinate 5,446 of VTPC01091209.1, forward strand.
GAATATAAGATAATCAGGAAGATAGTCTCGATTGAAATAAATAAGTCGGAAAAACTGGCATGGGAGAAATTTGGTGAAAAGCTATAACGAAAATCAAAAACGATTCTTAAGTGTTATGAAAAATATGAGAAACAAGGAGAATCACATCTTCCAAGAAGTTAAAAGAAGGCAAAATCCTATCAGATAAAAAACTAATTATGGAAAGATGAGAAGAGACCATCAAATAAGCGCTAATGGAACAAAATTGGAACAAGTCGAAAAATATAATTACCTAGTGATCATAATTAATTAAATCAACAAATTGAAGAAGAAAAAAACGCAAGAACCGAGGCAGCAGGCAGACTCTTCAAGGCAATAAGGTCAACATTTATGGCAAAAAAAGGAAATCCCAAAAAGAATAAAAAAAGGCGTATATAAAATAGTTGCAAGGGCAATTTTAACGTATGAATGTGCAAGCTGGACGTTGACCAATAAAACAAGAAGTAAAATAAACGCCGCAGAAATGGGACTTGTAAGACGAATAGTCAACAAGACCAGAAGAGATGGAATCTGCAATGAAGAAATTAGAAGACAATTAAATATAACACCCATTCTAGCAAAACTAGAGGAGCGACAGCTGGGATGGTTCGGTCACCTGATGAGAATGCAAGAGGGAAGACCAGCCAGAACAGTATTCGAGACGAAGACAACGGAGAAGAAAGAAAGAGGACCATTTTAAGAAAAAGAAAGTGAGATGGGATCAAACTAAAGGAGCTGATTTGGACAGGAAAAGGTGGAAGGAAATTTGCAGAAACGAATCTCAACCCAACTAGCCTTATGCCTAACGGCAAGTATGTAAGTCAAACGCTGTTTATTTTAGCCTTGGGTACAAAACTGTTCTTCTTTGCTTTAAACCTTCTAGGCTACCTTAGACTTTTTTTGCTAAACCGGCAAGACTTAAAGAAGAGAAAAGTCTTGTCTTGGAGAACCTTTATGTTAAAAAACACACGCTTTGCACTTTGTCTTTAGCCAGAGGAAGCAAGCCAAAAATGCAAAATCAGCGATTATAAAAAGTTTTTAAACTTGTGGTACATAACAGTGGCGTAAATATAATTTTAGGCCGCAAACATAATTTCGAGGCCTCTTAGTATTTCATGATGTATAATAATATTTAAAAAAAAACAGCACTTTTATTACTACACTGTATTTTTAAATACGTGGTAGTAGGTACTTATTTAATAAAACAAATGAACTGCACAGTAGAAATTTCGCTTATCAGACTTTTCTAATTATATGGCTACTTTTATCTCATATCTGTAGGCCCCCAAATCCTTTGGGCCCCTCCGCACTGCGGGCTTTTGCGTCCACTATTTACGCCACTGCTACATAAACAGTCTCTCACCACATGTCTGAAAATCTCCATTAACTGACATTTCGAAAGGTTTTGATTGGAATTTCGAGTAAAGATCTCTTAGTCGTTTATTTGCTGTTTCTTAACATTTTACCAAAACTAAGTCTTGTAATAAAATCTACTTTGATAGGAAAATCTCGTCTGTTCGATAGTGATACCTTTGCTTTGGGAATCTTCATAAATGGAAACTTTTAAACGTTTTGACTTGTTTATTTACTGATTCTCAACATTTCTCCAGAAGCTATTTCGATCAAAAAATCTATAAGTTTCTAAAAATGGATTCTTTCCAAAATACTGATCGTTAATGGGAGAAGTCATGACTTCTATTTGATTCATTTTAAAAACGTTTTAGGATTAGGTATACTTTCAAAGATGTAATGTACTTTAACAAAAATAAGTCTGAAGCTTTCTAAAGTTTCCAATTAATTAGTAAATAAAAGTACGAGATGATATTACTACCAGTCTAATATTAAGAGATCAAAATATTCAAAGATGATAAAATTCAATATTGACCTAAAACATTTTTAGTATCACACACTTACATAGATAATTTTAAAACCGGGAACGTTTTATACGTGGTTGCAAACTAAGCTCAACTGTGAAATACGACTTTCTAACAATAGATGGCGACATCTGTCTATTTAGTATAAAGTGTAGTTTAAGCGGGAAGCAAACGAATGAATGTAAAAAGTTAATTATTACTAATAATTAAGAAATATTATTTCATAAACAAAGTGTTTAAAATTTATTTTATAAACAGAAATAAATTTGCATTCTTTGTAAAGAAAAATATCACCAATAAATATAAATAGTTTTGTTTATTATATATAATATACAAATATGGACATCCTAAAAGCTAAAAATAGAAATTCCCACTCAATTATAAAGGTAGTTAAATATAACTATAAAAATATCAGACATGGATCGTGTGTCAGATTACATTTTTACCTGCTTCAATCAGAGAGTTTTAGAATTGAAAGCGCATAAAAAAACCTTTTGGCATTTCCACCATCCAAACTATAGAGGAGAGTATGATATCTAAAATATTATATATTGAATAGATTCGGTTATTGATATTGAATAAGTTTTTCGGTTTTATGCCTTTGGCTATAAAGAATTCGTTTAAATATAAAAATTCAGGATTTTGATCTTTGCAGATTTGCATTCCCAACAGCTTTGAAATAAAAAAAAAGTAGCGTGTGTATGAAATAAAAACTTATATAAAAACGTTAAACATGTTTAAGGAAATAATTAAAATTCATATTTAAAAAAGAGATTTAGTTGTATTCAATCAATTAGTATAGAAAGAAAAAAATTAAATTATTTTAATATCACTTTTGTAGATTAATGTTTTTATTATGTAAATCAACAAATTATTTATTAATTTTCTATATCAAATAATAATTAATTAAAATTCAATCATATATTAATGACATATCGTGTGAAAACTATAATAAATGTATGTGTGTTGTTTCAAGCTTGTTAATTGAGATATTTTTAGGTTAAACTTGTAAATTACTGCAACAGCATGTATGTAAATTAATTTATTATTAAAAGTTTACACCTACATATTGATACCGATTAATTTTTATTTAATTTATCATGTTTTTTATTTTAATTTAAATTGTTTGTTTTATTTATTTAAGTAATCAATATTGAACGACTTCGAAATACAAAACAGTCTGTAATTACTTTGTAATTAAGACACATAAGATCTGTGAAATCGAGTATCTTATCGCATTTAAATTTTTGTTGTTTCTGATACGTTGAAATCCTCATTCCTGTTTTATTTGTCCATCCTTTTTCTTCTACAAAATGCCATTTCTATTAATCGAGCTTTTTTAAAATTATTATCTCGATTAAAAAATTAATTTTATAGTGTTTTTCACTTCTTACTACTAATGACTAAATGTTCTCAATTTATATCTCCCACCAATCATGAAAGCTTGCTGAATATTGAGAAGACAAAATGTAGGCTCAGTTCAAAAATATCCTGCAAGTACAGTAACGTCTAAATCACGTTTGTATTTTGGTCATTAGTGACGTCGAATTCACGCTTGAAAAGATACCAAAATGTGAAGATGCTAAAAAGACGTCTGTTATAACGTTGTAGACGTCTTTTTGACGTCATACTAAATAATGTAATTTTTGATAACTAATGCGAATCAAAAATGAATTCAATTTCAGTCTGTTTGCTGAATGAACTAAGAAGACGAAGTGGCAATAGCTAAGTGAACCATGAGAATAGGACAAACTAAAACACAGTTGATACTTCTATCTCTAATTAGGAAAAGATGCTATGAGGATATGTCTGAAAATCAAAAAGTTGATTCTGATTTATTGCAAGAAGACTCCCTTTTGATAGCGTCTTCTTTTGGGATCGAATTAAATGATAACACATGATAACAAGATGCTATTTTTGCTCCCTGAGGAAGATGTTTAACTGCCTTAATGTTCCTCTTAATGTCCTAGTTGAAGCTTTGTCTTGGTTCAACGATAACGAGAACAGAACACAAAAAACATCAGTAGGCAGTACTGGTGCTAAAAATAATTAGAACAAAGCGACCAATAATCTTCCCACCCTCATACTGTGTCGTTATGTATATTAGTGACAGAAAATCTTAACTTTTCGATAATAACATTCTTGATTAATACTAAAAATTTCGTCTTTTCCTTGTTAATTCATTTTCATCACAAAACTAAATCTGTTTATCCAAACAGGGAGTCGTTTAGAGTTTTTTTTTTTGGCATTTTAGAACCTACTCAAGGCACTTCCATGCAGACAGCGAGGATGAATATTTCTGATAAGCACCCCTATAGCGAGTTGCTTATGCCCGTACAAAACTTTCCAATTTAGGTCGTCTCAAGAATTCCTGGAAAAGATGATCTTAGTCAATTGAATAAACTTAAAAAGAACCAAATGTATTAAAGCATTGTGTCATATCAGCGATTCTTTCTATAAAGAAACGGGTTACTTCACGATCTCGGAGGCTCTTCTTTGGTCAAAAATGGAAATTCTTAAAAAAGATGAAGGTAAGGATGGGATAAGAGAAAGATAAGAAAGATTTTCAGGGAAATTGGCTCATGAGACAGCATTTTGCTGAACTCATGAATGTATGATTGAAACAGTCCTCTGTCTAATAAACTTTAGAATCTTAAAAGTTTTTGGAAAAGATGAACTTAGTCAATTGAATAAACTCAAAAAGAGCTAAATGTATCGAAGCATTGTGACATGTCAGCGATTCTTTCTATAGAGAAACGGGTTACTTCACAATCTCGGAGGCTCTTCTTTGGTCAAAAATGGAAATTCTTAGAAAAGGTGAAGGTAAGGATGGGATAAGAGAAAGATAAGAAAGATTTGCAGGGAAATTGGCTCATGAGAAAGTATTTTGCTAAACTCATGAATGTATGATTGAAACAGTCCTCTGTCTAATAAACTTTAGAATGTTAAAAATTCTTGGAAAGGATGAACTTAGTCAATTGAATAAACTCAAAAAGAGCTAAATGTATCGAAGCATTGTGACATGTCAGTGATTCTTTCTATAAAGAAGCGGGTTACTTTACGATCTCGAAGGCTCTTCTTTGGTCAAAAATGGAAATTCTTAAAAAAGGTGAAGGTAAGGATGGGATAAGAGAAAGATAAGAAAGATTAAAAGGGAAATTGGCTCATGAGAAAGTATTATGTTAAACTCATGAATGTATGATTGAAACAGTCCTCTGTCTAATAAACTTTAGAATCTTAAAAATTCTAGGAAAAGATGAACTTAGTCAATTGAATAAACTCAAAAAGAGCTAAATGTATCGAAGCATTGTGACATGTCAG
>VTPC01091209.1:11574-37948 GCA_011009095.1 Ignelater luminosus
TGTACTTCTTTTTATCACTTGTTGCCGTCCTAAATTATGATGTATTGCCACGAGTTTTATTTATTCGAAGCAAAAAATTTCCATTATGTGTAAATGTATCAATCTATCTATACTAACAAGAAGAAAGTTTAAATTTATATTTCAATTTATTGCATCACATTAAAATAAAATGTTGTTGGCATTATTAGGACATTAATATTTCCTTTTAATAAAAAAAACTAATACTAAGGTGATGATATTTGCGAATTTCACATAAAACATTTTGAAAGTATATGAACTAAATTTGTCATCTATATTCATTTTAATCCAACATTCTACCGGCATTTTGATGTGAATTTTTAATCCACGCTCATGAGTGAGTGATATATTAACTATTTTAATTAGCAAATGTAATTCTTCAAAGTCTAAAATAACTTTTAATCGCTGTTAATCAAATCCACTATAATTTACGTAACTACCATAAGTGTATGTATCAAAGATTTATTTGATTTTACAAACAGAAACGGCCACTGTATTAATCGACTGACTATTTTAATTTATTTAATAATATCACGAAGATAAGACTTGCATTGTTATTATTTTATTAGTGCATTTTAAAGGTTTTTCCCCATTGTGCGTACTTTTCAATTTTTTTATTCGTCCCGAATCAAATCAATGTAGCCCCCCTAAAGAAAGGACCTTACAATCGTCACATATGTTCACAATTGGTCCGATAAATAGCATTTCTGTATACAAACACGTCGGGGTACGGTGACAGGGTGACAATGCGATCCTTAGTCCGTCGCCGACGACTAAAAATCCATTCTAAAATAGGACCCATCTATGTGTATATGTATATGGTATTTACGAATCGTCGGCGAACGTCAAGCAGGAATGCAACATTCAACCTACCCCTGTCATGGCTTGTCTACAAACAATCAAACTATTCAGATTTCACCTTAAACTGAGACGTTTTAATACAAACGATATTGAAACGGTGCTTCTGTATGTATGTTATTATGTGTTGTGGAATATAATAACAATGATATACATAAAAGCACTCATTTTTGTTTGGAAAATTTATATTTTAGAATGATTCGTTGACTAAATTTTTTCCAATTTTGTCCAACTAGGAATTATTTCTCAATTTCTAAAATTATTTTGATTCCGTTAGTTTTTTATTAAACAAATCAACTCTTAACAAGAACGAGGTTCCTTCTCGATACAACTACTTTTTCGAGATATTCAGAATTTCAACGAACAAAAGAAACAATGACCACTTAGTGACCTTTTTTTAAACCAATTTTAATTAGAGAAGTCTGGGTTTAGTTCGCCTTTCTATTCCTCAGATATAAAGCTCTGATAAAGGAACAAAACCAAGTTTGCTGATACCCAACTGACAGATTATAAGAAGTCTGCATTCAAAGACATAGTCCAATCCTGGATGTCCTGGATGTCAATCAAATTCTGGTTTTTTCAAGAGTTCAGCCGACCTATTTCCTGGACCATTTTGGGCATTTGTTATCTCTTGCTTTTCTTTCCTCTAGGGCTTTAAATAAACTCAAGAATTTAGGAATAGCCTGCTTTCCAGGACTGCCGCCAATCTTCACTTGTTTGGAAAGGTTTCCTACGTCGATCAACCCGTTTTCGTTCAACCAAAGTCAAGATCACAGAGAGCTCAATAAAAGAATAAGGGAAAAATCTAGATGCCCAAAGTTTTACGATTTACCAAAAATACACCAAGAAAGTGCCTCAACTAGCAAAATATCAGACCAACTCTTACAACCTCTTATGCCGAAGAAGCAGAATTGTAATAAATAACGCAAACCACTTCATCGAGCTACTGAAGAAAGAAACGGTCAGTTTCGATGCGGAATCACTACACTATTTACTAACGATAGAAGTCACCTGAGCGCATCGTCGAACTAACAAACAAGTTAAAAAAGAGTTTTCATCCACAGCTAACCTGTTTATGAAAGCTCTGAAAACACAGGCGTTGGATAAACTAAACTATGGCTTTCTTAATTTTAACTCATGGTAAAGACTAACTCATCAAGTTCTTGGAACATCTTAACAGCATACGCTATAAAATCAAGTTTACAATGGAAGTAAAAGTAAAAGTAAAACAATCAACTTCTGTTTCCCAACAGAAGCAAAAGCTTTAGGAGCTCTAAATCTTTTCTCTAGCCCAACGGAGTAGTGTATTTGGTGCTAAGATACAGCTTGCTGGTTGACGAATGAAGTGGAGATGAGTAGACTGCGGCTATGGTAGAGATGAATAATTGGGGTGGACTTAGAGTTGGTACCAATTACTGATGAGTTTATGTTAAAGAATATTCGATGATAATCGGTAGATGATTGTGATGGTGCGCATAGTGGAAAGATGATGATAAAATAATTGGAAACTGTTGTCTTGTAAAGAGCTTGATACTGGGGGGAATTGGAACTTACGCAGCGCCGTGCCTGGGGTATGAGTCGACAGTATGCAAGACTATATTTGTCGGCCTTTTCTATTCTTCAAATATCAGTTATTAAGGTGTGTTCAGAAAGTTTTGAATCATCACTATAAACTTTACTTAACATACTCATTGAGCACAAAAATGCTAACGGTTCATCCTCGTGAGTCTTCTAACGCTTTCCATCAGATCTTAAACGGTGGCAAAATTAATTTCTGCTAACTTTTAGAAAATTCTACGTCTTAATTGCTTTTCAGTTAGCTTTCCATTCGTTATCATAAGCTTTCCTCAACAGAATTACCCAAAAATCTTTAAACGGTTATTGTTTTCAGGTAAAAGACTATGTCGTTCTCTGACCTAATGGCATAATGCCAAATTGGGCCAAGACATTGTATCATTCTGAGGACGACATGTATCCAAAAACATCAACTCATTCCTAACTCGCTCTACAAGCGGACCAAAAACACTTAGTCGAGAAATTTAGCTTTTCTTTTAAATTTCACATTATTTGGGCAATGATCAAGATTGTCAGAGTGGCAGTAGTAGCAGCAGTTGGTCAGGTTAAAATCCAGCAAATAAGGCTTTATAGTCTACGATCAACTATTATTCTTCTTCTGTTCTCTGCCCAAACCTACCTGACTTATTAGAGTAACGGCCTGAAATGTCTTAAACCTCAGCCAGCCTCTCATAACTTTCACATTCTCCCCGATAGTAGAAAGACACCTATGAGCGACAGGTCCATCTTAAGATGCACTGATCTGCGAGGATCCCAATTAAAAGATTTAGGGTTTTCCGCTCTTGACAAGTAAAAAACCGGTTATATGATCTTTTGCCTGAAGATAGTTGCTTTTTTTCTTTTTGAGTCTCGTAAGTCTATGCGTTCAGGGTTAACGAGATTATGTTGCCTTGATATTCCTAGAAAAGGTTTTCGTTCTAACTAGATTTTCTCGGCTCCGAGTCTGGCGAGTTCATCCGCCTTCTGGTTGTCGTCTATTCCGCTGTACCCAGCAATTCAATTGTTAGGGCAAGTTCTTTCAAAGGTCTACCGTACAATACGGATTCTCTTAGATCATCCGTTTTCTTTCTCTTGGTAAAGAGAACTATCTCAGACTTAGATGGATTGATCAAAAGACCATTCTCATTACACAATATTTCTATGATCCTGCAGATCACTTGCATTCAGTCGTAGACGATGTTGAGAAAGCGACCAGTAACTAACACTAGCCTGTGGTCTGCGTATGCCCGAGCAAGAAAACCGTAGCGCGCTGTTAAGATGGTCGTCTACGGTTGAAAAATACGTACATGCGGCTGCACTTTAATTCAATAATTTTCATATTTGGACAGTGATTTTCACAAAAACAAAGCTACTATTGGTGAAATTCTCTTCTATAAAACTGTATTGAGCTTTATCTTAATTTCTAATTACATTTCAATTAAAGCTTTATAGCAATATCAGCATTTTTAGTAAATTCCACTATCATAGACGGCCTTCTTAATTTAATTTAATTTAACTCTGAAATCTAACTGGCACTAAAAGTCAGAGTACTGAAATAATTTTGTTTCTAACACCAGCTTCAGAATCTGCTATTCATGATAAATATCAAAGCGCGGGAAATCGACCTAAAAAACCGAGGAGCCCACGAGATTCCATGCCAAAATTGTGACCGGATGCAAGTAGGTAAACCAACATAAGAAAAAATACCAAAAGAAACCAGAAGAACAAAAATATGTCATTATATCACTAGCAGAATCCTTGAAAGCCGCATCACTTACTTGTGATTTCTACAACATAAAGATGATAGTAAAGTCCAGTTTAAAAACTGCAAACTTCAGATACTAGGAGCAGAGCTACAAACAGTAAGTAAAAACAGCAAGCCAAAAACTAAATGTCTGATTGGAATACGTCGATCTTAACAACATGCACCAGAAAATCAAGTTCACAATCGAGTTAAGAAAAAATAGTCAACTTGTATTCCTGGACGTGCTAATGACAAAGAAAAGAGACAGAAAACTGGATCATATGGTTAACAGAAGAGCATTCGGTAGTTAAAACACTAGTCACCGTGTTACAAAGACTGGTAGATACGAGAAGGAAAAATCAGAAGATAACACAACTGGGCCAAAATGGATCCAGAAGAGAAACATTGAAAAGGCTGTAGAGTCTTAAACTACTAAAATCAAAGCTAAAACAAGAAGAAGAAGAAGAAGAAGAAGTAGAAGAAAAGTGAGTCTGCTATATGTCAAAGGTACAACAGGCAAAATAGGAAAGATTCTAAGTAAATATAAACGCGACACTTCCTTCAAAGTAGACAGAAGAATCTGCGCCATTTTTTGTAATCCAAAAACCAAAGTCGACCTAAGAAATTCCATGTCAAAACTGCAAGCGGTCATACATTGGAAAACCAAAAGGAGAACCAAAGTAAGAAGGGAAAAACATTAAAATGCTACAGAAGTTGATAGCTAGTATCGGGCACAAAACGAGAAGAACAATACGAGAGGCTATTATGGTCAGTCAATCTTAATACATGCGATGACACAACAGCGCAGAAATCAATTTTAAGTCAAATTTATTATTTTTAAGTTAATTACACTTTGACTATTTGACATGGTTCTAAATTAGTAAGTTCTGAATCATAATTGCGGCAAGAAGCAACCATACAGCAATTTATATCTTAAGGGTAGAAGGAAAGTAAAAGTTGGACAGATGCGAAACTGGTATTATTGCCCTTTTACAGGAAGAGGGGTTTTTTCTAAGATACCGACAATGTGCAATAAATACGAAAATAACGACGAACTGTAGTACAACTTCCGGCAAATTGCAATAAACTGACTACCTGACAACATAATAAAGATTTTAGCTGAAAGTGAAAAGTAAAATGAACTGGGCAGTAAAGATTTCGCTTATCCAGATTTTTCTAATTATATGGCTATTTTTATTTCATATCTGTAAACGACTGGTGTGTCCTGCCCAAAATCTTTTTTCGATGATCGTTTTATTTATCCCCAAACAAAATGTAAAAAAACGTATCAGACCAAATGAAGCAAGATGTTGACACAAATAATAGTCAACAATGGGCTAAATTGTATTCGAACCAAAAACGTGTAGTAAGTAGTACTTAGAATCTTTAAATAAGGGTGAGACCAAAGCCTAGGCAAAAATCTAGAAAGATAGCTAAGCATGTTGTAAGGTATCTCAGTTAGAACACAACATAACTTAAAACAAACGTGGGAAAGCTCGTAGTAGTAAGTATGTAAAAGATAAACCGGAGAAGAAAATTTTTATTTTTCTATATTCAGGTAAATCTTTACAAATCTGGCAACTACGCTTAAAGTGGTATAATTACTAATGATTGTTTTATAACGAGTACAAATTTGCTTGGCAACAATGTTAATATTTCAACTGGCCCAATCTTATTAATTTTAAAATTTAATTAACTTTTGTAAGCTGAAATATTATGAAAATTTCTGAATAATCTCTGATTAATAAACGTGACAACATTGCTTGCTATTTCAACTCTGAATTCTAAATTCAATTAGTACTAAAATTTTTTTTAAATATATCTGAACATATTAAAATGCAAAGAAAAGGAAGATACAAGCCGTTTCAGAAACAAGTAGGTAGGTATGGTAGGTACTTAATTTGTATTTTTCTGGACTTTTCTCTTTTGCTTTGTAGAAAGAAGGAATTTTTGATTTGGGAATTACTTTGAAAGAGTTCTGTATTCTAATGCATATTCTTTTCTTCTACTTTTCAGTTGTCATAGCTTTTTAAATATTACAAGACATCCTTTGTTGTATTTTATTTTGATTTCGTCTCTGTTTTTTCCCTACATAAATTTTTAAGTTTGGTTGACTTTAATTCCTGTCATCTAAAAATGTATTTGTGTTTTATGTTAAAAAACCCCTTCGGAGAATATTTTTTTGTGTTTTACTCCTACACACAATGGTAATAATAATAATAATAATTTTGATCAAAAGAGAATGAGAGCATCAAACCAATTTAAAGTAGAATATAGAGAAACAAGAGGCATAAGGCAACAGTAAACAATTAAGTTTAATTACATCGCTAATAACCTGTAAGTAGATACTGTGTGATGCAAAGAACAAACGTTGAAAATAAATTATGTTCAGCATCTTATCCTTAATTAAAAGCCTCTTCTTAGAATTTACTAAAACCAAACAATAAAAATAGCAGAAGAAAATACGGCGTAATACGATCAAAAATTCATGTCCGTAAGGGACAGGCCAGCAACATACATTTCGCATTTTATTTTGCAATAAGGCAGGAAGAATGGCAACATAGTATAAAATTTACTTCTCTATAGATCAATCCCCCTCTCTGCTATACACATGGGATCCTTAAAAAACTGACTGGAAATCATGCAAGCCACACCCCGTTCATCTCGCTCCACCAATCGGCTAGCACGCGAATCCGCCATCTTGCATGCGGGATCAAGACGGCGAATTCAGCGCTCCCGCGGCAAAAACCCAAATTACGCAAAAGCTTTCACGTGTAATATACGTATACGCAGCTCGAAAAGTGTCTCTCTTATAAAATTACGAAAATCGATTAATCGCGCTCGCTAAAATTGTGTTTTGACGGTAAACGTGGTGCATTAATATCTAGTCTGTGGTGATATTAAATTTTATCAAATGTTAAAAACTCAGTATGGACGAGATTTTTAAAAAATCATGTGGTCTCATGTGCATATGTTGACTGATGATTATAAATTATAAGTGCGGATATCATTTGTATGTGTGGTTTTGATTTTATTTATTAGTTCCGATTTACGCCGCCGTGTTTATTTTACAAAACTTATTGAAGTGCAATAAGGATTTTTGTATAATAGTACACGATGTTTTAAAAAGGAGAAAAGGGACTTTTTCTTGATAATAAACAAAAGCCAACCCTGGTGAGTAGCATGTATGTCTTTCTTTCAAACTCAGCGGTGGTTAAGAGATTTTAATTTTCACCGAAACGTATGGCAATTAAGACCGGTTGCTTTTTAAATTTTAACAAAACCAACTATTTTTGGAGGTATTGACAAGAAGCGGTCAGGTGTGTAAAAGGGATAAAAGGAAAGTGGAAATACTTTTAAAAAGGTTTTTAACGAGGATGGGACCATTTTGAACCAGACAAAAGGATGCGTTATTGTCGGGCCTAACTTTAACGGCAGCATATTGATCTATGTTATCTGCTTATTTCTTACACCAAATGTTTGAAAAACCCTTTGTGGACGGTATAGATTAGCAGGTATTTTAACGCTAGAGAGGTATAAAGTGACGAATATCCTGAGAGATTTGTAATGTAAGAGTTTGCAAGTTTTTGTTGGTTATCAAAACAATTACATTTTTAAACCCTCAATATTCAATATCACAGAGCTTTTCTAAAATAAATTATATATTGGCGGCTGTGATTAATATTAAAAACAAATGCGATCCGCCGCAAAATAAATTTTATAAACAATTGGCTAGCTCAATTTCATTTAATTCAAAACAAATGAAAAGTATCTTATAATAAACTCTAGAAAACAAAAAACACTTGCCAAAAATTATCAATTGTTTGCATGCCAATAAAAAAGAGAGAAAAACGAATAATTTTTGTTTTTTATTTTGTTATTATTAGATCGTCATCTCAGCAATCATACGCACCTTTGTATAATCATGTCTTGACCTCTTTTGGCAATTTTTAACAATATTATTGTGAAGGATAACCAGAGAGACAAATTTTGTCAAGAGCGGCCTGAAAGACAAAAAATTCTTCGAAAAGACAATGTTTAGATAATGAACTAACAATAACAGAAAAAAAATTCTTGTGCACTCTTATTATTATTAGTTTCTCTACAAATCTGTCGACCGTACCGCTAAACTTATCAGTAGCACTCACGAACAGGAATTATTATATACAATGTAACAATTGTAAGTCACACTATTGTTTTAATTTTCCACCATTAAACATTTGTTAACTGTAAAAACTAAAATAATTATAAAATTACATTATTATGGTCTGCTTGATAAACTATAAAAGAAACAACTGATTATAAAGTAATAAAAACAAATCTTTTCACGGCATATTACGATTTAGGTAAATTTTATATAGTAATATAGAGTATTACAACAATAAATACTTAGTTGCTTTTTATCCTGCAACCACTATCAGATTTACATTAATTTTAAAGTATGATGCAGGTAATTAAAAAAGATAAATTGTTTTAATTAACATGCTATGGTAAACAAATAAAACTGTTTTTGTTCGGCAATTTTAAAATTATAAACATCTTGGAAAGTATAATTTTTATTTTGCTCTTCTTATCAAATAATCGGGCTTTTGTATTATAGTATTTGTACAGGGAAAAGAATGTTTTGTTGGCGCAACAAAAAATTTAGTGGAATTTTGGACAATAAACATTTTTTGCTGTAGCAACAAATTAATCTGTTCCTAACTCTAAAATAAATTACTTGTTGTATCTACCAAATTATTGTAGTGGCAAGAGCAGAAAATTATACTGTGTGACAAAAAATATTTGTTGTTCTTGCTGTCCAAAATTCCACTAAATCTCTTGTTGCACCAACAAAACATTTTTTAGTGTGATACATTTTGGAACAGTTCCATGAGCATAATTCTTGAGTCTTTTCAACCACTTTTCTCTTGTAGAGATGATATCATCCTTTTGTTAGGATTAGAATCTTGCAGTAATCAAAGAAGATTTAAGGAGATATCAATTTTGGTTTGAAGAATTCTTTTAGAGCTTTTTCCTTTTGACACAGTCCAGTCTTTCGGAATAGATTAGAAAACAGAGATACTTTAAATTAAAAACTTGCTGTCTTGCTGCATTTTTTGTTATTAAATGCATTTTGGCATCTATTCCAAAATAATGTTGCAAGATGTTACAGCACTGTTTGTTAACTTTTCTTTGATGGTAGTAAGCTTAGTTTGTCTAATATTAAAACAACAAGGAATTTTCGAAAAAATATTTTCAATTCACATCGAACAGTTTCTGTTTCATTAGCCTTTTATTTGCGAAGGCTCCTGATATCTGGCTATAGAGCAGAGAAATATTTGCTGCAATTTTTGTTAATCTAAGAAGTGCTGAGCATCTCTTAAACCATATATTGAAACAATAAGGCTTGAAATGGCAGAAGGTCTAATTTTTGAAATTGGGAGACAAAAGATTTTCTATATACATAAGAGCGAAAAACAACCGCCAACAAGAAAACTAAAATTAGCTATGACAAACTAAAATGACTCAGAACTCTTATAGAAATACAAGACATGCAATTCTAGATTGTTAGAGGAAAATCAATTTTTTCAGTTTAAAAGTGGTTTTTTGCTCAAAATACTTTCAGTGTCAAAAATAAAATTAATTGCAATGAATTTGCAGTTGCAAGATATCCAAAGTAGACAAATTCTGCTTTTAAAAATCGAAGCGAAGAGGTTAGTGCAATTTTAGTAGAGCATTCAGGTTTTTCCTAGGAATTTCTATCTTCACTAACTCATTATAAATCTCGTTATATTTACCTTGTCAGCCCTCAACCAACTTTAATGTTGCTTAACTTCATTTCATAATTTCTTTTGTACTTTTTGCATAAAAACCTTTTTTCCTGCTTGAACTTTTTATTTGAAATAGATTTATAGGTCTTATCCTGTTTCCTTTATAATTAATTTATTCTCTTTGATGGTCTAAAGAGTGCTTTAGTAAAGCCATGCAGAATTGTGTATTTCTGTTCAAAATGTTCTATTCATAAAGAAATATTGCAAACAAACCAGTAAATAAAATTAACGGCCGTTGGGTTACAGCCAAAAACTGTTCGTTTTCAGAAAACCATCTACTAATAATGTGGCTATTGAACTACAAAAACTAAACAAAAATATATTTTGGGGTCTGTAAAGTTCACAAATATGAAGTTTTAATATTTTGTCAAAATTATAACGCTCAAAATCCAACGTTCTGAATGCCTCAAGGCAAATTAATGAGCAATCAGAACATTAAATCTTGAGCTCCATAATTTGAACTGTCTGTTACTCTTACAAAGTAATACTAACACCAGTACTAACTTCAAAATTCAGAAAATGACTTTGCTTTAGCTATACTTAGCTACACATAAGTATTTACAAGAGCAAAGACGTCTCTAAATGTGTATAAACGGCTGTACTTCATAAAAGAAGAAACGAGGAGTGTTTGACTAGATCTACCCATTCTTGATCCTTTGAGAACCTTTAAGATTCATTCTGTAATACTCTTCGTAATCTTTCAATAACTGTAAAGTTCTAGTAAGCTAGAAAATAAACCAGATAGGAATTGACGGCATCAAAATGCAAAACTTCGCAAGATACTTAGAGGTTACATCCAGGATTATCAAGTAAGGATCAGTCTCTTTTTTAGATTCGGAGCAGAAAGTCACAACCGCGAAAGCAAACACAAACAAAACATACAAGGGGACTTTAGTTCATCAAGCGGCGCTTTAGTTATTCTACGTTTGGACGATCAGATTTGGAAGAAAATGTAACTCCGAGCAGCAGATTTTTTCGTCTCAGCATATGAGATTAAAACTGCGAGTCACCGGAAAATGGTAAAATCTAAACTCATCCTCCCTTAACTTCAGGTAAAGTGCACTTTTCGCGCCCATGAAAACTGCATTTTTATTTGGAAACGTTCTTTGAAACGCGCCTCCTGGATCAATAATTAGCGAAATAAGAAAGTTTTCCAGAAAAATGTCAGTGTTGAATACCAATATTGTGTATGACTTTGCTTCCTCAATGTGCATGCTACTGAAAATATTTTAACAGCAGAAATTTAAGTTTCATCATGTACGGAGTAGAATGCTGGTCCAATGCACGTTCTTATTGTTTTTGAGTAGTTTCTAACTGTATAACTGTTTTTATTAAATAATTTACTCGCGAAAAATATCAGTTGGCGTTTGAACGATATGAAAAATGGTGCAACGAATTAATGAATTAAATCTAGTAGAGATTGTTAGGCAGTATGTAAAACTTCGAGCTAAAAATTGTGACAATGAGCGTTTCTGTCCTATAAAAATGGTAAATGTACGAAACAGTCAATTGGTATCAATACCATTGGAACTGTACCCAGATTTATTACTGAATTTCTGGAGTTACCGAATTCAAGAGAGTTTACAGGTCATTACTTTCGAAGATCTTCAACGGCTCTTTTAGAGGATTAACTGTTAAGAGACATGGATATATTGAAGATTGTTTGGCGAATAAAAAGAAAGTCGCTTCGAAAATATTTGGCAACAAAGAAAATATTCCTTCGACGTCCAAAAACGTGAATATGATAAACACCACCTTTTTGTCGTCAGCGACTTCACAGTTATCAACCAAATCTGATGGCATTAATTTGTTTCACTGTAAGAGTTGTATTATCAATGTATATAAGAATAATAAATAGCAGATTTCTTTGATCTTTGTGTAATCATTGATGCGCGTGCGATTTGAAAATATCGCACGCGTGCGGTAATCTAAATGTTATCGCACGCGTGCTGTAATCTCAAACATTACGTTATCCCATAAGATATATCTCACGGTTGTACATAAAAGAGTTTTATCAAAATCTGTGTTGACTAATTAGGAGCATAGACAAATTCACAGGTCAGCAGCCCTATAGAAAATTATTATTTTGTCAACAATTGTCACATTGCTTAATTAAGGCCAAAGAAATTATTTATTTGAGAGACAAAAATTTTACTTTTTTATGCTTTTGCTCAGAATTCGCCTTACAATTGACTTCAATTGGCATTCTGGCAATGCTATTCTATCAGTCTTACCATTATGTGAAATGTCTCTTTGATCTTCTTTCAAGATTTAGTATTTGGGACTTGTTAGGTTTCTCAAATAACAAGTGGCCCATGGCAGTTGCACCACAGACTGATTTTGTTACTCATTTATTCACATGCGAAAACTATCGAATTGAATCTTTCGAAATTGAGCGCCCTTGTATTGATCTACCAACTATAGTAGGATATGCCAAAAAAAACCAGTTGAAATTGAACAATCGTGTCAGTGTTTCTTATTGTCATTTTCAATGTCTTTCTTGCTCTGAATCTGCAGTGTTTGTTATACACTTTAAGTCGCTTTGACCAAAATCACAGACTGGGAGTTTACAAAGATGTAGAAGCAAGAGCAATTCCATAATCTTGGTTGTCTTGTTGCACATGCGATGTGAACATTTTGGCATGGTATAAATATAGATATCATCAGACACAATCAACAAAATGATAACATGTTTGTTTGAGATAACAACTTGAATGAAGATGGAGTATCAGCCAATTTACATCCACAGTGTAAATCGTAAATCAAAAGAATCTTAAGGGGATCGACGAGGAAACAGTGATGCAATCGTCAGCCTGTTTGGCAGTTGTACTATAAGTATGAAACTTCTTGCTGGTGTTCATTTTGTGAACACGAAAGTAACTTATAGTGCTGATGCCGAAGAGAATCATGAAACTTTACAGTAGCATTATTGCAAGTTTGAACAAATTCGTGAGCACCTGCAAGTAAACACGAAATGTTAATGAGCACTACATCAGTATCTTCTAAGGGGCTTTCAACTTTGTTTTAAAAAGCGGTATCGGTAAGTTATAAAATACTTTGTATGTGAGCGGGGGAAGAAGTTACAAAGCTCTTGAGACTTTTGCCTTTTTGGCACATGGTATATCAGAATCCTAAAACTGCACCAGAGTAAGCATTGAGATCCACGGGAAAAATGTGACCATTCTCAATAGAAAATAGTAAAGATGATAAAATAATATAAAAGTTAAATGAGTTGAATTTTTTCAGACTTTGAGTTTTAATGTCTTGCCAATCGATCAGTAAGCATTTTTATCTTCTGAGTCTCTAGTATCTCAGCTACGTTAGTGCATATGTCTTGGTTATGGTTAAACTATAGCATGCACACACTTGTTCTTGCTGTTAATGTCATTGCACGAAATAAATGCTCTGTGTTAAGATTGTATATCTAAAGTAAGTGCTCATATCGACCATTAAGATTGTGCAAAGCACAAAACACTCAATGTTCAGATTCGCAATTTTGCGCCAGCTGATGTTGTTTTAATTCGAATTCTGAGATTTTGTTGCACTTGTATTTGTGTTGAAAAAATCAGATTTCTGAAATGAAGACATGTCTACTGTTTCAAAGTCGGATTTCAAGTTGAAACTACATAATTATCTTAATTTAACATTGTCGTTTGTCACCTGCACAATCTTAAGTTTGATCATTTTAAAAAGACCAATGTCCCATACTATTTTGTCCAATGGCCGTTTTCTTGCTTTGGGCCTAGCAATAACACCAAAATGAATTTGGGGTCTTCCAGATATGGGTTTTCATAATTTTATCAAAGGCCTGAATATTCTGGGAAGAATACTGAAAATTCTGGGGGAAAACGTTGGAAATTTACTCTAAACACTCGTAGACATGAAATAGAACTGCACATATGGGCGAGTTACTTATAATAAAATTTTGTGAACTGCGACTCTGATAAAGTGATAATGCTGTTTCCTTATGTAATTAATAGCAGGCTCGATTGATTATATTATCACGGCCATTCTTTACATTATAACTTTCTATTTACTCCAATTGGTCTTTCTTACCGCAGTAATGAACATCTGCGTTAATTACAAAAAGGTCAAATTACTATTGTTATCTCAACACAAAAAAAAGAAAAAAATTAATTAAGAAATTGTTACAATAATGACGCATTGTACATAATCTGAATAAAAATAGTCACCAAATTATTCAAGCGTTAAATTAATGTCACGGATACATCTATATGGGTGTTAGACAAGTTTTTAATATCAATTTGTCAAGTGTCAAACAGTAACCTTGTACTAATATGTTTGTAAATTAAGGGACACGTTGAATTTAATACAGCAAACTTGTGATTTAATATAAAGAAAGGATAAACTGATAATTACTTGCCTTAATTAGAAAGTCGACTTATTTGGTCGAAAAGATCTTTATTCCACACAGTTTGTTCTTTTACCAGAACTAGAACGTTTTTCTTTAATTTTCTAATTAGGAATTTATTGAAATAAAGTTAATTAAAATGTTTTATTTTTTATTTGTGTTTAATTTAATTGTGCTTAATTAATGCCCATGTAATAAACGTAAACACTTATTATTAAATGATCTGTGCATGCATTAATAACAGATGCTGCCTTTCTTTGTTTTTCATCTTGTTGCAATGTAATGCAAAAAGGTTTTGGTTTCTTGTTTTCTTCTTTCTAGGCTAAATCATGACTTCTCAGTATTGCTCTGCTGTGGTTTCATTCATTCAAAATAGATTTTTCCATCAGGAATAAAAACGAAACCGATCAAAAGAAATATTATCGAAAAAGTTTAATATATCGTATTTCTCTGAAGAATTAAAGGCATGAGATTTCATAGTGTGGATGCTAGAAAGAGCTAATTGACATGAGTTATTGGTATATGATAGTCAGAAATAAATTTTTCTGAATTCTTTTGAATTCTGCCGATTTGGTCCCTTGTGTCTACTTCTGTGCCACTAGATGATCTTCCTATTTTAAGCAAAAGCGAAAACTACGGCAAGAGATGAAACCTTAACGCTTTCGCGAATTATCTTTCTACAAATCAAAATTCTGGATTGAAAGTCTGCATTGGTTAATTCATTTTTGAAGGTTTGAACGCTCTTTCCCTCCGGAATCAAATTCTCCAAATATCTTTGGAAGCGGCAGGCGCGAGTGGGTCAACCTCCAGCAAGTTGATACAAATTATTTCAATAAGAACAAGAGATAACCGTAATGTTAGGCACAACGAGACTCCAGCCTCGAAAAAGGCTCCTAATAAGAATAGCATGTTGCTCAAAAATTCGCGCCACCAAATAGTCTACAGAAGTCAGGTCTTTTAGGAGCCCTTCCTCTGGAAATAGAGCAGGTAAGAAATGCTCCGATTCCAATCCTCTTCTATCTTAGCATAGTGATGTGTGTCAAAAGTTTGATGCCACTCTGGAAGACCAGATTTGCTGCCCGAACAGGTAGAGAAGCGGATCAATTTTAAACTCAGTGTTTTTTCAAGAATGTTCCCTGAATTCACTTCTTTTTTGCAACTCACTACTACTGCTTTCGAGCGAGTTCAAGAAAGACGGACACCAGCATAAGACCACCCATCTGTTTTATATGGATGCGGTCTGAAGTTCTACTCTGGAAACAATCAAGACTTGCAACTCTTTCTCGCTACAGTATTGCAATTGGGTCTTCTGTTTATAGAATTTACCTTCCACTCCAACAAGAATTGATTCTGAAGTATCTGCACAATTGATGTTTTGCCTCGTCAAGATTTACAAGACCACCGGAAACGAGGTACTTATTTTCCAAACGGTATGCAGAGCTGCAGAAAAACTCGAACTTGAAGAGCTTTTACCAGACCACCGCCTTGATAAGACGTTTCCAACGTCGAGGAGTATGTGGCAGTTACTAGCTCGAGAGTAAGGATGATGAAAGAAGATCATCGAAAGCGAGAACTTGTGGGAAAGGCTAGGCATCCCCACATTAGACACACTTAAGGTATTAACACAGCGTGGTCATTCATACGTGGTGGAAAATCTCAAATGCTCTATGTATTGAAATTATGATTTTCTCGCAACGAAGCAGTTAGAGGCCAACAAGCTGGATATAGTTCTGTTGAATCTCCATAATATCTTATCAAAAGAGGTCGAAAAGCGAGAGAAAAGAAGAATCTCATGTCCGAGCTTGGCTGATTATATTTAGGACATGTAGTGAAATTAGTCGTACTGACTAGGGTCTAGTCTAGGGTCCGCGAAGGACTAAATTAAAAGCTGCTTCCATAATACAAACACTTAAATCATCTGTATATATAGGAGAGTGGCGATCTCCCTGCCACACAAAGTTCAAAAAGTAGTGTTGCACGTCTCTTTCCATATATTAACGATACATGAAGTGATACCATTCGTGGTTGTAAGGTACATCATCAAGGTTTGAGACGCGGTCGTGTAAGGTATTTGTATGCCTTTGAATGTCTAAAACGGGGAGAAGCCTGTAAGTGATCCAGGGACCTTCTGATATGAGTGATCGGGTACTGGGTTTAGTCTCATCTGCAGAGAGTAATAAGCTAATCACTCTACTTTTCCACTGAACCCAATCAATAAATTAATATTGGAACATCCTTGCCTTGTCTTTCATTACAGAACTGAGATCAGAACAACAAGGACCAACGTGTCAGTTTTGCAAGAAACGACGACTTTTTCAACTTAGACATTGAAAGTGCGTCAATATATTGTTTAATTAACTAGAAATTAACGTCACATCTTTTATCAAAATAGAATGTGACTATTCCAACCAGACATGCACAACCTTGTGCACGTTGGGATATTCAATTAGCTGGGGAATATTATAATTCTCTTCATAGTTTATGCCCTTAAGAATGGCAGTCTCAAGAGTTCCTCTTCATTATAATGAGTATTTGATTGATTGATTTCTGGGGGAAGGGTGAGCCAAGGCCCACTCGTACTTAGGCTGTTGAGATGGGCCCATTGTACCAACTTCAAATTAGCAGCTCCTATAACCTCGTTATTTTAAGCCACTCCAGCCTGTCCATGTGCTTGAGAATAAGACAGAATGAGGAGTTGCTAATACTGACCATATCTGCTCAAAATTTTCCTAATATGGAGTTTCTGATCTGAGCAAGACGTGGACATAAACAGAGAATATGTCCAGCTGTTTCATCTTCAAATCTGCAGGCCTGGGAGGTTGGGTTTCCAGCTACACCAAGTCTGTGCATATGCTTGTTCAGACAGCGGTGTTCCGAGAGTATACGTACCAGCTGTCTTAGATTATAACAAGACAGCTTGGTTCAGAAGTGTGTTAGATCACGGGAGAGGACTTTAATAGCCTTCCCAGCATGTCGACACTTTATCATATTTACCCATCTCTCTTTAATGCGAGCCAGGGTGTCAGCCCTGATTATATTATTCACGGAAGCAGGCGACATGAGAAGAATAGGCTTAGGGCCCTAAGTCAGGAAGCCCAAACCTGCTCTCACCAACATGTCCTCCTTCTCATTATCCTGATTTCCTGCATATCTTCTGATTCATATAAAATCTACGATATTATCACTTGATATCCGTTCTCGAGTTGACTATATCTACTTAGGGCGTGTAGCGCCGCTCTACTATCACTGGTTATTCTAATTGTTTTATTTACTATGCTTCGTCTATTGCTGCTCGCATGATGCCAAACACCTCATTCTAAAAAACTGTGGTGTGTTTGCCAAGTGGTTTCTTTATGTAGAGGTTAAGATCGTTTTAAAAGACGCCCTTCTGTACCCACCATTAGTGGTAATTCCGAATTCTCTCGTATATCTGAAGGCAGCGACAATGGTGTCGATAGTGTCAATTTGTTCCTATCTTCTTTTTTCCACAATCCTCTAAAGCGCAGTCTAAGAGTCGTTCTAAAGGTCAGTTCCTTCACATATAAATCAAGTGGGGGGAGGCCTAAGACAGCTTCCTTGACAGATGTAGTGATTGTGCGCGTGGCTCCAGTACTGCTGAGACACGTGAAACTTTATGTGTAACTCAGCTGTGTTGCTGTTGTTATCTCTCTGACTTTAGGCTTCCATAAAATAGCATAGGCTTAATGAGTGTTCTGTACATCCACACCACAGCCTTTGGTGAGAAACTCTAAAGTCTGCTTACACAGCGGCGACACTGCCAGAAGGCAATGCATGACTTTCCAATCTTAGTTTGCACATGCTTGCTCCAATTCAGTTTACTGTCAAAGATGACACCCAGGTATTTGACAGCATCCGAAAAGGTTAACTGTATGTCGAATAACACAAGGGCATTGAGTGCTCCCAATTCTTTTTTCTTCGTCAATAGAACCATTTCTGTCTCAAAAGGGATTTACAGACAGAGTGTTGTAAACCCCAGCGTTAGGTTAAATTAAGAGCACTCTGCATTAACTCACCCAGAGTACTCTCGAGTCTTCTCGTCAACAGGATGGTAATGTTTTTTTCGATCCTGCATCACTAACTTCGTTTTTGCAATCAACGCCGCCACTACTTGACGGTTTGTTGGATGTACTTGGGCACTCCTTGACCTTGCACCATTGCGGGCCATCGGAATTGCTTGCTACAGCTCTAGCATGCGAAGGCGCGTTTCACTCCACCAGTTCCACAATATCCAGGCTTAAGAGAGATTAAGTCCTCTAAGAAGCCGCCACCTTCGGTGGCAACTACGTTACGTTAACTTAACTTGACCTTGACTTCTAGTTTCATGTTGGATTTGATATTGTAAGCAGGAAGAAATCCCAACCTATTTCTCAGACCCTCCAAAAAAGGTCTCTTGCTACAAGTTAGCTGAAAGCCAATTATTCTATGGTCTGGCGCTGTTATATCAGACTCACCTGCCAATTTATCATAAAGTTTGAGGTATGAATTAACATCAGACTTACATGGGTAAACCGTTCGACTTTTGGTATCACAGCCAATAATGAGATGTTTGTTGTCCCTTTCACAGTACTCAATCATCTCGACCATCTCGCTGCTAGTAGGGAGATCAGAAGAGTCTATGGGAAGGTAAGCAGAAGCTAAAATAATTTTTCCATCTACGTCGCAGCTGAGCTGAAAAACGGTAGTAAGACGGCTGTTATATGTCTAGGGATGAAAATACATGTCCTGAGTTTCTCTTGTCGTCTGTCCACAAAGATGGTTCTTTTACAATTTTCTAGATCTGGAACATTTGATTTTACAGTATAGGGTTCCCGTGTAAGTGAAATAGAGTAGCTCTAGCAGTCCGAGAATGTCGCAGGCTTATTGATTTGTTGTTGCTCATTCATTTTTAAGTAACAGTTAGAAACGGGGGAGGAATAGGCTTAAAGGTTGTTGGAATCAGAATCCAACAGCTCTTCGCCTAGGTGTTCCCAGTTGGATTCCAATAGGAAGTTGAGTTTTGATCATTTATGACCATACTAACTAAACCAGCATAATTGGTAGCTACTTTCTGCTTTACACTTGTTACTGTTGTTATTGATGTTGCTGCCGACACTGAAAGTTTGCTGCTTCTGCTAACTTATATTGCTGTTGCTACGAATTTTGCTGCTGTTGCTTTTGATTTGTGCGAGGTTGCCTTTTTGGAGTGTTTTGAATTTTGATTGTTAAGTGTCTAAACCCATAATTGAGTTTGCTATCTCACTGTTGGATGATGTCTGCCAAAGACAACGAGCCTTGTCAGCCCATCGATTTTGTCATTTCAGCTTCCTACGGACAGTCTTCATGGGATTTCGAAGGGCAGTTATCTTAACCGTCTGGACTGCTTGGAGGAGCCTAGTCTTCCATAGGGGTGGGAGAGTTGGTTGAGAGACTGGTCGTTATCGCAGATGATACGAAGTATCTTTCCTGCGTGTGAAAGTTGGTATCTGTGACTCCTCAACAGAAGGGCCCAAGTAATTGTCCAATTACTCAAGGAGCTAACTGCACTTGCACTTGGTTTGCCCAGAGGGTTTGTGGTGTCAATTATTGCCACACGGGGGTGCCTATTCACTGTCTACTTGTAGTTAATTTTTTCAATTTCTTATTATGGGTTGCCCCGGCAAAAAGTTGTCGAACTTATTTGTTTTTTTATTTGATCATCCTTTTGGGGGAAGCTTGCTAGAGCTTGCTCCTGCAAAGCTTGAAATGTTCCTACTTAGCACCGCTGATGCTTTTTGCGCGGCCTTGCTCTTTTTGCGTTTGTTGCAAAGGGGTGTCTTGGGACCCTTTGGTTGGGTTGATAAATGCATTTCTCATCCTTCCAGCTTTCCACCCACCACGGAGCTCAACAAGAGGACGTCATAAATGGCGCCAAGGCTATTGGGACGATATAGTTCCCAGGAGTAGTTACTGCGCGAATAAGTATTCTGCTGGGTCGGCCCCACGTGCATCTTGATCCTCTGACGGGACAATGCAGCCAATGAACTATCATGAATCAGGCTATGCAGACTGCAAAAAAGTTAATCTGTAGAACTGAAACATCCACTATTTAGCTTAAACGTGGTCTATCGTAACTATTTAGTTTTCAAGGTTCTGGATTTCAGCAAGATGGTGTTCCAAAGAGCGCTATTTCCAGATATTCCAATATGCGAGAGGGGGCATCTTAACGGCAGAATAAAATTATTCGAAATCAGAACGGAGAATCTTAAATATTTCGTTTGAAAATCCCGCACCCTGGTGGATGCATGAAGTATGCGCTACTGTATGAAAGATATGCGTAAGACGATAGCGACATACGAGATGTGATGTTGATACTCATCGTACGCTGTTGGGTAATCGACCTATGAGATGTGACAGAAATTTTATTTCTTTACCTTTGTTTATTTTCTTATCTTATTCGAATAAAATAACATTAAATTTCAAATAAACAGTATGAATACTTATTATTTATCATCAGTGAATTGCTTAGATTACCATTACAGCAACAGCTCGTTATGTGAAAATTTTTACGTAACAGTCTTTTTATAATTTTGTCTTTTCCTAATTTATAGTTTAATAAGACAATTATTAAATTTCCAGGCAGAATAAATGTTTATTTATTATTAAAACATATGTAAATAATAATATACCTGGTGATCATAAAATTTATTTTTAAAACTCTTTTAAAGAAGTTTTAAAGAATTATAAACAAATTAAGGTGTCGAGAGATTTTATTTTAGTTTATTTCATAAACAATCACAAATTCCTTTAATGCTATAAGCTCGTTAACGGTTTCATTACATTAACGACCACACCTCGTATATCGATTTTTCAAACGTAAAACCAGTAAATAAATTAAATTATGTCACCATCCTAACTTTACAAGTTATAAATTCACACTTACGCCTTTATGACTCTTAAAAAATGAATTTTATTGCAAAACTTCTTTTATTTCTGCATACTTAGTAAGTGACAAACTAACTTAATTATTTATTATAAATTAAGAATTGATCTCTGGTATTTTCCTTGTAGCTTTAGCACTGTTGCATGTTAAAAAATCAAAATAATACTAGAGAGTTTTAAAAATGCTAGTTAATTGGAGTTACGTATAAATTTATTTAAATTTAAAAATCGATTTTCATTTCCTGACTTAAAAAACTAGACGAACGAACACTTTGCAATTTAAATCATTACTACAACTTCTTTACTTATTTTTTCCATTTACGCAATGTAACGTTTATATTCTGATGTGCAACTAGGCATTAACTAGTTTGTGAGTTGGATGAGATTAAGTTTATTTAATTTATGAAGCACGCAAGTTGTGATTTTATATTTAATGTTGTAGTCTTTCGTGTTCTTTAAAGTGACCTTAGTTGTATAAATTACAATTCTTCTTTATAAGTGTTCGTTGTATGCAAATGGTATTAAATTTCCGAGTCACTTTTTTCGACAATTGTGGATTGTATGGTATTCGGTTTTGCTTTATTATGAAATCGGCGAAAATGATCAAGCTGATTTTTCTCGAAAGATAACAGATTGTACCTCTACTAGGAAAGAGCAAGTAGTAATACAATCAAGTTTTCCCTTTGGTTTGAGAGAAGAAGTTTTACAGCATCCAGTTCAAATGGATAGGACGTACATTTCGAACTGTTCGCAGAGCAAAGCCCATTCCCATAGCTTTTCCCAAAAAGCTGAAAAAACTGCTGGAAGATGCAGTTGTTAGGAGGCAAGTAAGAAGGACTTAGTATTATTAGGGAGGACTCACTCGATATCTCTGAAGATTTTCAGAATGTATACATCAGCCGCTTATTGACAAAAAAATTAAGCAAAATGCTTTTTAAACATTTTTCACCTGAGGTTTACAGAGGTACAATTACCATAGCATTCTCAACAATCGACGAGGTCGAGCAGTATTTGCATAAGATTAACGAAATCTGTAAAACCGAGGAAGCTCAAGGTCGGCAGGGACAAACTTAAAAATTCTAATAATCGTCCTAACTCAAATACTAACAATCACAATCGCCTTGGTAAAAGTTGGCAAAACTGATGAGTGATGAGTAAAAGCCAGTATAATACTGTCCGACTTGCTAGTAATTTGAGTTCTTGGGACAAAAG
Source organism: Ignelater luminosus (assembly GCA_011009095.1). Lineage (NCBI taxonomy): Eukaryota > Metazoa > Arthropoda > Insecta > Coleoptera > Elateridae > Ignelater > Ignelater luminosus. The sequence goes on from VTPC01091209.1 coordinate 34,064, forward strand.
ACAAAACATTCCGGTATTTGTCTTTTTCTTTTGGAAGAACTAGTCTGCGTACTTAGTGACTAGTTTAGTCTCTTTTACAGATTATCATAACGTATCTGACATTTCTAAACGTAGTTTCTCTTTTCTCAAAGACTGTGCTCGCTAAGATCTATTGTGTTACTTTAAAAAACTCAGAACTTTCTCTACTGGCAGTTTTTTAATTTCTACCATTTCCAGAAAGTAAGTTCTCAGAGGTCAGAATCTTAGCCTTTAAAAGGCAAAATGTTGACTTAACTTTTTATATTCTAGTTTTCGAGGTTTTTCAGCATAAGGAATTCCTAGTAAAGTCGTCCCTAATCTCTATTGTTTACATACAAATCGTTCCTGGTCCAAATCTTTGCCATACTGCGAGAAACCCCGCATGGTGATTCCAGCTCGATTATTCGAGTTGACCTCCCTTCTTCTGTAAGGTAATAAAATCTGTTTTATGTAGAGCATATGCATTTTACTACAGTGCTGTTTGTTTAGGGTTTACACTTAGTTGCTCATTAGTAGAAACAGCAAAAACGCTGGATGCTTTGTGTGTTTTTGTTGCTGCTTGTTTAGTGTGGTTTTTGCTCTGTACAAATTCTAATCTTCTGGAGGCCAAAACCATTTTTTAAACTTGATTTTTCTACCTGATTTAGGATTCCAACGTGTCCTGCATGTCTAAGGGCTTGTCGTCTACAAAACGTGTTGAATTCCGAGTTCCTTAACGAAGCTTTTCTAACTACTGCAAACCAGAAAAAATCAGAATATTCCAGTGACATACTCGTTGGTTAGACCAATGAATTGGTGGTTTACGAGGCTTCCAGAAAACAGTTCCATTTCCACCTGTTTTTTTTGCCTTGAAATGAAAGTCTACACGATCGATTCTTCGTACTTTACTTCCATGAAAAGAGATCGGTGCCTTCAATCATCGAAAAGCAGTAAGAAATAGAAACGCTGATAATGAGATATTAAGGTACTTTCAAGAAAATAGAAAGATCGAAGAAGATTTCGTCCAGAGGATTTTCTTCGTCTGAGACTATGAAGAATCAAGGCGTGAAAGTTAAGAAAAGAAACTAACTGAATTGGTCGATGTAGACTTTCTTGCTTTCTCATCAGAATATTCCAGTTGGACCAATCAATTGGGTGGTTTTCAAGGCTTCTAGAAAACAGTTCCATTTTCAACTATTCTTTCCCCCTTATAATAGAAGTCTATACACGATCGATCTTTTGTACTTCACTTCCATGAAAAGAAATCGGTGCCTTCAATCATCGAAAAGCAGTAAGAAATAGAAACGCTGATAATGAGATATTAAGGTACTTTCAAGAAAATAGAAAGATCGGAGAAGATTTCGTCCAGAGGATTTTCTTCGTCTGAGACTATGAAGAATCAAGGCGTGAAAGTTAAGAAAGAAACTAACTGCATTGGTTGATGGAGACTTTCTTGCTTTCTTACCGTGATTGAATCATGATTTTTTTTAAAATGAAACAGAAAACGCAACTGTCTGTTAAAAGCTAAAATACTAGAACGTTTTAGTTCTATCTCGTTTAGATCAAGAGGTGGAAACTGTTAAATTTAAATAGTTTTGCAATATTTGGACAGTATCATGCCAATTTATTAAAAGCGAGTCCGGCTGGTTTCCGGTGAGGCACAGCCAGGCAGTGATGTCCAAATAAAGCAACTACCATATTTACCATACAAAAAGCACCTTAAGAAATTCTGCTGTAGGCACCAAATACACTTGCGCTAAGGGCAGCTTTGCCAAATTATAAAAAACGTTACATTACGCCAAAAAAACATAAAAAACTGAAACCTTCTTCCTTAGGCAAAAAATAAAGTTTTTTGTTACATAGAAATGCAATCCGAAAAAGATCAATTGATACAACATCTTAACCAAGGCCGTAGCTAGGTGGAGGTTTTGGAAGTTCAAACTTTTCCCGAAATTATAGCTAATTGTTGTTTTAATAATTTATTGGATTATTCGTTACAAATTGTTTTTCTATTGAGCTCGGGAGGACCCCCATGAGCGCTCATGGAAAACTCCCCCTGAAACTCAACTCTAGCTACGGTCTTGATCTTAACTATCCCAAAAAAACCCGGAATATTGGAAAGGCTAGACAGAAGATCTAACTGGTCTAAAACACCTGATTGGCCTGAAAAGACAGTAACACTCAGCTAAACCGAAGAATCTCATCGTTTGATAGTACAGTAGTTAGGGTTGAATAGTCTGAGCAATCTCGTGTAAGTTTTGTTGCCCGCGAAATTTATTCATTACCTCCCTGTTAATTTTCTAAAGTTGTTAGAATCGAAAACAGAGAATTGCAAGCTCCCGAAAAAAAGCAAAATGTTGATAAAGAGAATTTTGCTAGGTAACAAGAAAACTCTGCTGACCTAAAAGAGCTGATAATTGTAGTAAATTCTACCTGATTGACTCAAAAGTCTGATTGACCAGAAAAAAGATCCGCATGGCATTTAAGCCCTATAGGATTCTGAGAGATTTGATGTATTGCAGTGCAAGTGGTGAAATCAGGATCAGATTTGAGGACAGGACTGTTCAGAAGAATGGGCGCCAAATCTTTACAGTTTCCTTGTCTCTTTTATATTGAAAGTCCTGTTTCTTTAAAGAATCTAGAAATTCCTCCAGTAACAGTGCTTTGGATTCTACCAGTTTCAACGTTTCTAAAAGTCGATAACTCAGTGTTCAAAAGGCGAAACGCTGACTTAAGCTGTGATAGAACCTTTTCGTCTTTACTGCATCTTATGCCATCTACACAGTGCTGGTGAGGAAGCTTTTATACTATAAAGGTATTTATATAGGTAGTTTTGCTCTCTTATTAGTCCAACTATCTTTTTCAGATTTCTCTACTTCTGAAGTTCTTCAGATAGTAATCCTAAAAGAAAACAACTTGAAGTGTTTCATCCTTCAATATTCTTTATGGCTAGTCTTTACATTTAAATCGTTTTTGGCTCTAAGCTCAGCAGTAATGTAAAGAATCTTCCAGTTGGTTTTAATTCTAGCATTCGACTTGAACGAACTCCCTTCTTTTGAAAAGAGTTGAAAGAAGTAACTTGAAACCATGCCAAAAATTTATTTTAAGTAAAACAAACGTTATTGGTTAAAATCTTTGAGTCGAACGTCAAATAAATTTGCCAGGTGCTTGTTGGTCTAGGCTGGTCTAAGTTATAAGCTGCTGGACAAGGAATGTTTGCTAGTGAAATTTCTATTGACGGTATTACCATCTAGACTGAAATATTTCTCTCCTGGAAATCCAACAGGGTTTTCAAAATAATGTCTTTCATTTGATTTGGAATTATAGCTCATCCTATACGTTTAAGGAAGTTGCTGTCCAGAGAACATGTTGAGTTCCTTAATGACTGTGATGTTTTCCAAGTGTTCCACAGTTCGTTATTTAGATCATTAATTTGATAGTTTGAAACTTCTACACTTTAATCAGACTAACATAAAATAATGAGCCCAGAGAATATCCAAATAAGAATTGAAGACCAAATAACAAAAAAAGTGCCTGAATAAATGGGGTAAGAGGAAAAGCGAACTTTAAAAATTTTCAGACAAGTGTGACTCTTTTGCACAGCATTAAGTGAATCTTAAGAAATTTCTATTAATCTAAACAATGAAGTTGTCAACTAATTCGGCTGCTGCGCACACTACCAACTCCCTACTGCAGCAGGAACCACCTATGGATGTTATGGGAGGCTTAATTTTACTCACGAAATGGCGGTGGTGAGTGCTGGCTGCGATCTTCGTTAATTTTCTTAATGAATTTCACCCAAAGCGAGGGTATTGCTAGGTTAGAAGGAGTTAAATGTTAATTTTTTTAATGAATTCTACTCCAATCTTGCGCGGGAGTGTAACGAGG
>VTPC01091209.1:38091-57795 GCA_011009095.1 Ignelater luminosus
AATCTTGCGCGGGAGTGTAACGAGGGTATGGTTAGGTTAGAAGGAGTTCAACGTTAGTTTTTTAAATGAATTTCACCCCAATCTTGCGCGGGAGCGTAGCGAGCATGTTGCTAGGTTAGGAGTAGTTAGAAGTTCATTTTTTTAATGAATTCACCCATGCTTGTGCGGGGTCAATGTTCTCCAGGTGATTTAGGGAAATTGGGTAGTGGTACTGTCGGTCGGTACGCTGTCGGAGCGTAGCACGAACGTAGCCGGGATATTGTAGTGTCATGGCTGTCGTTTTACTAGTGAACTGTCGAGATCGTCGTTTTTCAAGATTTTTTTTAAAATTCTCTAAGTGTTTGGCGTCGGAGTCTTTCCGCAGGTGTCTTTTGATTCTCTGAATGGATATCCATGCATTGGTACGGTTAAATTCTTTCTGTACAAGTTTAACATTAGGGGTAGCTCTATCGAACTGTTACCAAAAGTTTGACCCCAAAGGTATGATTAATGTAGGTTCAAATAACCTGAGACTTAACTTAAAGAATAACTTTGAGCAAGTCTCTTATCTATCCCTTTCATGTTAATTATGTAAAGCTATTCGACTCAAACACAAGGTTTCGCAATGTACCTAATAGTCATAGTTAATAGTAATAGTTCAAAGTTCTTCAAAGGAAGGGTGATTGTTTATAAAGAAAATTTTGCCTGTTTGATAAATTAGAAAATTCGGCTGGTCTGAAGCAACTGACAAATTCAAAGCTGATTGGCTTAAAACGTCTGAGTACTTTGAAAAATTCTCGTTTGAATATCTCAGCCCTATACAGCTCTAAAAGGATTGAGCCATTGCAATGAGGTTCGAATTGGCATGAACAGAATTGTTGACGTGAGACTATTCACAGGGGTAGTCTTCTGTATTTCTTGCCATAAAAAATGTTTTTTTTGCAAAGCACAGTTTGAAAAACACTGCATTTTAAATAAATGTCAAGATAGGCCTGAGCTTTAAACCGAGAAAAAAAGGAAACTCAAGTTGTATATAACTCTGCAGACCAATCAAAGTCAAACACAGTGACCTTACTTTTTAGTTTTCTTCACCATAGCCTCTTTCAAACTTTTCTTTATTTTTCTTGTGTTGGTATAATGTCTGTTCAGTCTAATTTGTCAATTCAAGTGTTGATATTATAGTCTTGATAACACCTTTTTCTCATGTCCAAGAATTTGTTTAGTTTCTATTTATCTTTATCGCGCCAAACTCAAATCATTCGGCTTAGAAACTCTTACTTCTTAGCTTTCAGGTCGATGAAATCAGACAATTGTAATGAATCTTTGGAGAATTCCATTTTCTTTGACACTTGGCCATCTACGTAGTGAACAAACTGCTCTTCCTCTTTCCTTCCTTTTGCTAGTTGATCAAAATCAATATCGTCTAAAGAGTTACCGTCCAAACACAGTTGAAGTTGAAGAGAGTGCTTATTCACAGGCACCTAGGAAGTAGTAGCCCCATTATTTGTGATACCTGCTTCAAGATCAGTTTCGTTACAGATGATTTTGCCTGCTGGAATATTTAGTTTTTTTCTTTGGGTTTTTGCGTAAAATCTGATATTCTTGCTGCAAGATTTTACAAGAAGACGGAGTGAATGTTATCTACATTGAAAGTCCCTATTGATGGTATGCGGTTCAAAGATCGCCGACATTCAATAGTTGAATGCCACATTTTCTGAGACCGGATTTCAAATTATCAGCTTCAGTTGACGCAAGAATATTCATGTTCCTTTTCGATATTGGTACAGCGCATACCTTCGACACTGTCGTTCTTCAGGTAATTTTTAAAGGCCTAAACATAGCTAGGCCAAGTGGCTGGGTTAAATAAGAACTATTTGGAGGTAAGCAAATTAGGGTTATTTGGTTTTGGCGACAAAGATTTAATGCATGTACTGTTACAAAACAAAACTGTCTTCCCTTTCAATCTTCTTGATCTCGGCATCATCCGGTACTGCTTGAATTATATCGGCAACCTTCAGGACCATTCTCAATTCAGTCTAAGGCGTAAAGTAACGATAGTTTACGGTAACTGTATAAAGCCATTCTCATAATATTAAAGTAGGGGTCGAGGTCTGCAAAATTCTTAACGGAAAAACTCGAAAATTTCTAATTGTTATGATAAATAAAATCTACAGAAATGAATAATCTCTATTTAAGCTTTTAACCGCTAGATACTACTAGCTAACAGACAAGTTATAGTCAATATCCGAAGACTGTAGTACACCCCTGTTAGAGGTTGCTTTATATTGTTACTGCTATGGTTCTCTGTGATCAGACATAAAAACGCGGTTTGTATTCTTTTGTAACTAACAAAAGTTTCGATTGAAGCTGCAGTAGTGTTGTCAGGGCAGTCTCAGCAATTCGATATCTAAGATCTGCTAGGTTTCAGAATTTTTGCTGTAATTTATCACAAAAGGCTCTAGGTATGCAATAATGATGAATTTAAATTTTTTTGTGTCATATTTTTTAAGTTTTCTATAAATTTAAACGTCGGTGATGAAACTAAGTAGATAACATTCTATAAAAGTAAACAAAGACTCCAGAGTATTTCTCAAATTAAGAGTTCCGTTCTTTTTTAAATAGATTAGCACGTGAACCTCAAACCATTTAAAATCGACCGGACTGACTAGGCACGCAAAACAGTTACATAAACAAAATGTAGCAGATATGATTCTCCAGCCAATCAATAAATCTTTTAATTTTATTTTTTAAAGTCCGAACTGGAAATTTCATTTCCTACGCAATTCTTGCATATTAAGTGCCCATCTGGTTAATGGAATTTAAAGCAAATTTATTAGTCACTTCAACTTGAATATATGACACAATCTGATTTTATAAAATTTACAATTTTGCATGTTTTTTGGTTGTTCCTATTATGTAAAACCTTGTACAGATCTAGCATTACGCTAATTTTAAAACACGCCTAACAGGGGTTAAAATATTCTAAAAAATATGTAAAAAAAAGTTGTTGAATATTCAAAAAAAAGCAAGTAATAGTAGTTGCTTTTCATTTATTAAAATAAATTCGTGACCAACAAACCAGAAACCTGTGCACGCACATTGTACACTGTACTGTATAAAATACAAAATACAAAATAAGTTATGCAACGTCATTTCTGGTAATTCGTTCTTATTTGGTTACTTTTCTGCTTGACAGATTGTAAACTCTGCCTTTTCTAAAATAAATTTGAATGCGAAACAGTTACGACAACAATGATCGCTGATAACCGTTAACAAGAATTTTTAAGATTTTTAACTTAAAAAATAAAAGCAAAGAAGTAAAAATAAAAGGAATTTCTTTATATAACAATCGAGAGACTAAATGGAATTCCAGAATACATAATTATGATAAGAGAGGAAATCCTCGTCAAAGAGGACTGTCAAGGACCCAAAGGACAAGACATTATCACCAATCAATCGGACCAAGCCTCAAGACTGCATTCGTTATGGTGCTCCGCGATCGTATCGACACCTAAATCCATTTATATTGAGATTTTAATTTCTGTTATGTCATCTTTTCTGACTTGGCTTTTTAATTCATGAGTTTGCCATCAGTTTTCAGTGAGTTATTTTATCTTCTTGTGTATGTGTTAGTTTTTGTTGGCAGTTTAAACATCACACGTTTACTTTGATATTTTCGTAATATCATCAATGAGATTTGAAGTTTTTTCTTTTGAATGAATGGAATGCGGTTAGGATTGTTTTGAACTAATGGGTGATTGGCAGATATTTATTTATTTTTGTACATTTATTATATTTTGACCTTAAAGATAGCAAAATTAAATCATCTTTGATTTGAATGTGAAGGAATCAATAAAAAATGAAAGTTAGAATTTCTTAGATTCTTTTTAGAGGCGTTTTTGCAATAGGAATGATGTAAGATGTTTACAAATCTGCGTGTTTGGATTAATTTATTTTTCTTTGCAAAATTCTAATTCTGTGTAGACAGTATCTATACTCCTGAAAATATTAAAAAAAGAATTCCCCAAAAGACTTAAAAACGTATGAAAACGGTTGATGATAATTGACAACTTTCTGAAAAGTAGGTCAAGTCTAAACTGCAATTATTGGAAAATTCTTTCAGAATAAATAACTAATCCTTCGATTAAGACTTGAATTCCTAGTGAAAGATCATCTAAATCTGAATCAAAACTGCCTATCAATGCAAATTATTGAAGCGAAAACGTAAAGAGTAAGTCATATTTGTAGTTAGTAGTCGCAAAAAATCCAAAATTAGCTAAACTACGTTGCTTCTAATATGTAATATGGTCCACTTTGATCTGTCTCACAAGAAAACCTCGGTGCAGTTAGTGTCAGTGGACTGTAGACAGTGGTCTTCTTGGTATGGTACAGTACTGTGCGATATTACCCTTTAGTTTATCATTTTTTTTTTGTTTTGGTTAAAGGTTAAAACACTTTCTGCTCAGTGACCTTTTGTCTTGATTTAAGAGAATTCTTTATTCTTGGATAAGGTTTGTAGAATGTAAAACCTAAAATTATACATAAAATCTACCAAGTACACAATTTAAATACCTGGAAAACTCGAACCTTCTCTCACCCCACCAGTTCAGGTTCCGCCCCAACAGATCAACCTCTGATCTACTTCTTTTACTCCATACTAACGTAGCCAAATCACTTAACTAAGGCAAATGTGCCGCCCGTGTCTTCCTAGACATCAAACGTGCCTTTGACAAGGTCTGGCACGAAGGACTTTTTCAAAAGCTCCTTAACGCCGAATTCCCTACAGGCTTCAATCATCAATAGTTACCTATCACATCGACAGCACAGAGTGCCTCAAGGCTCGATTCTAGCTTCCATCCTCTTTATCCTATACTGTTACGATATACCCAGATCTGAGCCGCAACCGACCCCCAATATCCCCCTGAGCTAGTGGCCTCAATGCCAAGACTGTGAACCGCCGTCTGGCGATTGATTTCAACTCTGGCGTCTCAAACCCAACCCCAACAAATCGCAGGCTATTTTATTTCGACACCCCTTCAAAACCCGAAGCTCCCACTTTTAGTAAGGAGACGTTCGACTGGACCTTTCGGGCTTCCGTCTTCGTCTCTTCCCTTCCGTACAATACTTTCACTTACACCCTCCACTGGAGCGCTGAGCTGGCCGTTTAGCGCCGCGCTTCCATTCTCGCCATGCTTCGTGGTAACTTCCGGGGCTGCCATCCCAAGACACTCATACACACTTATAAAAATTTCCTCCGGCCCCTCATCGATTGTCGTCACCCCTGCTTCTGTGCCCTCAAACGTTACCAAAAAAATAGTCTTCGCCAGAAAGAGAGGCGGGTCTGTCAAGGTCGCTTTTACCCCACCGGGGAGGTGTGCGACAGGGCCGATATTCCCCCTATAGTCGCGCGGATCGAGTCCCTTCAGGGTCGATATGTTCATCGAGCCATCGATTTCAATCGAGAAACGCCTGTCGATCACCAACCCTGTCATGTCACCCACAAATTCAAGTTCCTCCCGCCATCTACCTAGGCAACGCCACCTTAGTGACCCCAGACCTGGAGGACCTACTAGACAACCCTAAACACTCAACACCTCTCACTTCCTCCGTGTTCCACAACCCTTCCAAACAGTCACCAACAACGATTCTGCTCTTCCCTTTGTTACAGGTAGCAGAGGTGTTCACTCTATTTTCAGTAGGGTTTTCCGTGGTTTCCCCTAGTGGTGAAGGCAAATGCCGGAACAGCTTCTGCATCAGTCCACAGCACACCAAACACAGAGGCACCCACACATCACTACATCAATCATATACACACTCACACCCCTCATTACACAAATACGTCCTGCCACTGTTCGGCGGCTTACAGGATGTCTTTGGGCGTTCGCTCATCCATTCATTCAGATCATCGGAGTCGTAAGGAGTTCTGGGTAATCTGGCTCGCGGCTTGCACCGCCTTGTCGGCACTGAACAACAGCATCGCCCGTGGATTGCCGTGGGTGACTCCTTGGTGCCTGACATCTGGTTCACGTCCTATCATTACCCATCACTCTACTATAGAGAGGTTAGGTCCTCTACATAGTGGTATCTTCGTTGATTCACACACAGTTTAAATCATTAATTGCCATTTGAAATAAATTGAAAAATGACATTTGTACGTAGCAGGACTGTATTGTCAGGTTAATAAAGCTCCGAAGTTATACTCCTCACTGTTATGCAAAGATGCTAATGTTAAAACCTAATCTGAAAGGTAATTATAAATTCAGGATTCAAAGGATTTTTTCATACATTTGATTGACAGAAACACGAACTCTGAGCTGATTCGAACTGAGTTTCCTAAAAAAAAAAACTTCTGGGTTTGGAACAGTTCCACAGTTTGTAAAGATCAGCAAAAAGAGTTGCGTGAACTTAAACAGTAGAAATAGTATAGATCTCTGTAAACACTTGAAGATCCAGGATCTCTTTTCACGCTTATCACTGAAAGAGGCAGAGTAGTCTAAGTGACAGGAATTGAAATTCCTGAAGGATTCACGAATTCAGAGTTCTGAAAAACTTGAAGATGATCACAAGAATTAAGTACTAGTGACATAACTACCATAGGGACAGAGTCACCATGGAGCTTACTGGAATTAAGATTCCTAAAAGAGTTGCGAATCCTGGAACAAGATTTAGAACCCTGCAAAAATCGACAGCTTACCAAGAAAACTTGCATGGGCTCAGAAACTTGCAACAACTCAGAACTCTGCAAGAATTTGAAAATTCACGAAAATCCTTCCTTACACACTGAGCAATGCCAAAACTATCGAAGAGACAGAGGGACAGTGGACTCTAATCTGACCCGAATTGAGATTCTTAAAGGATCGGCAGCCTACAGGTTAAGCAAGAAGGCCTGCGTGAACTCTACAAAAACCTGGAGGTACAGATGGATTCAGTGCATTCTTATAAACTTATTAGTGTCAGAACCACCGAACGAACAGAAGGACCATATCGCTTTGTCGAATTAAGAGTAGCAAATGCGTAAAAGTCTGAAACAGGATTTAAAACCCTCCGAAGATTGGCAGTCTTGAGGTTATCATGAAGATTCTTGAAAAGGCAGATAGGTAATCAATTCTGAGCCTACATGAATTGAGTTTTCTAAGCGATTCGCTGATGCCCAAGAGTCTAGATCCCTGCAAAGAATAAAAATAAAACTAACCTTAACAAGACTAAAAAACGTAACCTACAAGTTAGCAGAAAGGCCTGAATGGAGTCGGAAACTCGCAGGAATTGGAACTTTTTTCATATTGGTGGTATAACTACCGAAGGGACACAGAGAGATCATGTTCTCTGAGCTGATTCGAATTGAGGTTTCTAAACAATTCATAAATTCGTAAGAATCTGGAACAAAACCTGTATACAGCCTAGTAGAACCTGCGCCTTAGAACTGTAAAAATCTGAAGGTCCACTTGGATTTGGGCTAAAGCTTAGATTCCGAGCTCTTTTGATTGGTTCAATTTTTACATAGATTGGACTTCAGAGTTGATTTTCGGCCTTTATCAAAACGCTACTAAGTTTTCTCTACACTAGATCGAACTTTAAGGATCTGATTGCTGCTCTTTCAATTTTTCTTCTGGTTCTTACTTTTTGAAAGTTTTTCTGAAAGCTTTGAAAGTTAAAATACAAGTCTAAAATATTCTTTTTGGGGTATAATAGAAATTCTTACAATATGTATCTTTATTTATCCAAATATAAATTTGTTCTTTGTTTACTTTTTCTTTTCTTTTGTTTTATTGTTTGTAAATTACCCTTTTGTATGTACAAAAATGTTAGACCTATTGGATGATTTTATTTATGCTTCTTTGATTTACATCTTTATAATTCAGTTCCTTATTATTGTGTAGACTGTATTTCATTTAAGAGTTCATTGATATCTAAATACGACTCATTCTGCCTAGTTAATCGCTCAGTTTTCACTGTTATTCTTATGTTCATTGAAATCTATGAAAGAAACGCTATTTTGTTAGATTATTATTATTACCGGTGAGAAGATTTGTAGACTATCAATCTAGAAATGTAACTCACAGAGTTACCGAGTTTATAATTAATTCATGTTTCTGTTAAAAATCCATCTAAAGCTACACTTCATATTTTTCCTAAATACATCCAAATCCGAGTGAAATCGACGAGAAGGCAAGGTGAATACTCTTTTGGGTTCATTTAATATTCGTTTTTGTTTTGCTCTTTTTTTTTCTTGTACAACAAAAAAAGAATACAAACCACAAAGATTTTTTTGAAATGAATTATTAATAAAAGAGGAAATCGTGCAAAGCCAAAGAAGAGAAGCGAGTGGCAATAGAGGTAGAATTTTTTAAAAGCAAACATTATCTCGTCAGTAACGAGGTGAATTGAAATGTAACCATTAATCACGACGACGTCTTATTACTACCACATTACGCTGCAACGCTAACAAGGCTGTTAAGTCGTGATCTCTTTAATGATTCTCAAAAACCCATCGCTCACTCCTCACTAATTGTACAGGCAGGCTTCGAATAGAGATGTACCGGCAAATTATACGAGCTGACAGAGTTTTCTCTTGCTCTGTTAAAAAGCACCTAAAATGGTATGGAGAAATTTTAATTATTTCGTTATGCAACGAAATTTCTATTTTTAACATTGAATATGCCTTGGAAATATTTTTTGCGAGGTTTCAGTTTGTGTGTGCGTGCAATATCTAAGGATTTTAGGGAAGCAGCAGCATCGATTTCTGTGGCTTCTTGTTTGCTTAGTGTAGGTAAACAAATATTGGCCACGGTCCATTGTACTAACATACAATGCAATACCAACAACGGTTGTGATGATATACAGTTCTATTCCATTCAAAATTGCTATAAAAATAAATATAGGACCCATCTGTATTTAGAATGTCGACCTATAATTGATCTGTCACGCCGTTATTTGGTATGTAGAAATTTTTCGACCATAGTTACCAGCTGCAAACCTTACGTTGGTATTATTTATTAATTATTATCATTTTTATTACCAAAATAATTTATTTAGGCTCGAAAACATTCAAATTTATATTAATTCAAAAATATAATATAATAAAGGAAAATATTTTTTTTAATTAAAACCTAGAAAGTCTCAAAAATATCTTTTTGTTTAAATCTTCAACCGTGCATTGGTCAATGGTGGCATGGTCTCAGGCTCACTATAATATTGTGGTCCTGACTCAAAAGAATTCGCGGCTCCGTAGAAACCTGAGTAGGACTCAACATTATGTCATTAAGAACAATTTTCTTCTCCTTAAGATGACTAGAGCACAGCAATGCCACTGTGTTTAAAGTACATGTGTGATGTTGGGTCTTTCTTCCTTGATAAAAACTTATATGGCATCTAGGGGTCAAAGGGAAAATACTTACAGTGAATCTGCTTTAATTCGACTTAACAATTAATATGGAAGTAAAGAACTTTTCATATTCTGATTTGTCGAGTCCTAGTGTCTGATGAACACCAACTGGAATACTGAAAAGGTCCAACAGACAATCTACTCTATGATACTTTAAACAAAACTGAACTTAAGCAGCACCCCAATCTTACAGTTAGTCTTTTCATATTTTAACTTTCAAAATCAATACACAATTGTATGATTTTTGAAAGTTTATGAAAACCATAATTTAAAGAGCAGACCTTTTCAGCACATTACGGCACTAAAGTTACTTTCATTTTATTTTTCTTCTTCAATTCTTTGGTTTCTTATCTTGAAACAAACATTTTCTGTAGAGAGAAAAGCCATAATTTCTCGAAGATTGGACATATTTAGTTTGGCCTCTTTCTGTTTTTTTGGTAACTATCATAAATGTGCCTAGCCTTCCTTATACCATAGTTGTTTAGTAGTCAGACCATATCTTTTTGGTTCCATCAAGATTTAGATAGTTTGACATTTTTTTTATACGACAATGACATGTTTGGTACTTTTTCTTACCAAGTCGTAAAAGGGCACCAAATTAGCGCCTATTTAATAAATCTAGTAGTGCGTCAAAAACATCCAAGCAAATCTCGGAAAAAGGAACTTCTTCAAGATCCTTTGGTGTTTGGTTCAACTCTACTAGATAACAGAAACGATCTTTTCTGTGAAAACGTTCTAAAATATTGTTTGAACCTTCTTGTTTTTTTGCAGAACAATCAATCAGATGTTTGTTAACAGCCGGCTTTGGACATCATTAGCGTTGTGCTATTTGATTTAATCGTTGCTGCAGTAATATGAACAACATGTACTTCAATGTAGATTAATTTTGCCAAAACTCATTTTCTAAAGGGCAGAATAAATTTACTTGGATTTCTAAAATTAGGAAAACAAACTTACCTAGTACACTATATACTGAAAAAGCCATAGAATTCGATACTCCTGCCTATATAAGCTTTTGATAGAGTGCAACTAAAGGATGCTGTAAAAGCCTTAGAACAAAACTGATAAAAAATATAAACACAAGAATCACGACACAAATAAGAATCAATGGCACACTTACCCGCGTTATTCACATTTCTTCCGGTATACGACAGGGAGACAGTCTTAGTCCAATACTGTTCAATACTGTAATGAACCAAATAATCGCCTGTGTAAAAAACACAGTGAACCAAGCGAAAATAATATGCTATGCAGACGATGCACTTATGATCTTCGAAACAGAAGACGACCTCCAACGGATGCTACATACCTTCAACATACAAGCAAAAAACTTCAACATAAAGATATAATTTAATTGAAAACAAATTTGATTTAATTTCCTTTAAAGTACTCTTCTTGGCTAGCGATGCACTTATCCCAACGGCGGTTCCATGATTGAAAGCATTTCTGAAAGGCTTCTTTCAGAAGCGCATTCAGCTGCTCCGCCGTGGCCTTCTCAATGTCGGGAATGGTGTCAAAACGTATTCCTTTCAGCACGGTTTTTATTTTTGGGAAGAGCCAGAAGTCGCATGGTGCTAATCCGGAGAATAAGGCGGATGTGGACAGACAGAAACCTTTTTTTCGGCCAAAAACTCCTGGATCAGAAGCGAGGTGTGCTACGGCACGTTGTTGTAATGCAGGAGGAAACCACGGGCCCATTTTTCTGGTCTCTTTCTCCGTACATCGTTTCGCAAACGTTGCAGTAGGCCCTTGTAATATTAGGAGTTTACAGTTGACCGCACTATGCCCTCACTATCAAAATAAAAACAATAAGCATGACCTTCACGTTCGACTTCGACCGACGTGCTTTCTTAGGGCGAGGAGAACCACTCGTTTTTCATTGCAAACTCTGAATTTTCGTCTCAGGGTCATATCCATACACCCAACTTTCATCTCCAGTTATAATTTTTTCCGGATCTGCTGCGAGACGATCCTTCAAGTCCGTACAAACTGACACACGGTTTTCCTTCTGTTCGCCAGTCAAAAGTCTGGGAACAAATTTCGCACTTACTCGTCTCGTTTGCAAATTATCAGTTAAAATGCTTTGCACGAACCCGTTCGAGATGTTCAGTTCGTCGGCAAGCTCTCGAATAGTCAATTGGAGGTCGAAGGACGTCCCGACCTCTGCTCGTTTTCCACAGACACATTTCCGTTTTTAAATTGCTCATACCACTTGTAAACAGTCTTCAGAGTCACCACATTATCGCCATACACTGCTTTTAACATTTCATGAGCTTTTTTGGCACTCTTCTGCAACTTGAAAGAAAACTTAATGTTCACGCGTTGTTCGAAATCCATGATGCGTGACAGAGACGGTAAACACAACCTCGCTTTCCCGGCTCTGGAAGTCGACTGACAGGTCAGAGTTTGTTCCGACTTGTCGCTGTCGATTTCAAAGGATCAGGCTACCAGGATTATTACTTCAAATCGATGTAGCGTCAGCAGTTGCTGCTATAAAAATCCATTCACCGTATTTTTTGATCATACTATATAAAACCTGTGTTAGACCTATTATGACATATGGGGGTAGAAACGAGGGCTGAAACATCTAAATCAAAACGCCTTCTAAGAACTAGCGAGATGAAAACATTAAGAACGATCACCGGACACACAGTATGAGACAGGCAAAGAAGCAGTAAAATGACTTGTGAGATGGATAAGAAAGCAAAGAAGAGGGTGGAATCAACATGTGACAAGACTGGCAGATTAGCTAGAATCGTTAGAAACAACAAACTAAAAGGATGGCCCCCAAAAAGACAGCAGGGCAACTGGCAATCAACGTCCCAAGAATTCCCTCGAAGCAACCGAAACGAAACAGGCAATATGCTTTTGTGGGAGGAAGAAGAAGAAGAACTGGCCCTCTTGGTTTCAATCTAGATTCTTTCAACTTATACCTAACGTAATGATCGGAAATTCCTGTTCCATCCGTCATGCCATCCAAAACGCCATCTGGTGATTTTATGATTAAAAATCAAGTTGCATTGTGGGAGTGTTTCTTATAAAACTGTCTTTATTTTCAATTAAAGTAACAACATGAACAATTTCTAGTTATATCGCTAAGGTGCCTCATTTCAAGGCAGTAAATGTCAAACTATTAGCGCTTCCATATGTCCATAGTGGGTTGCATTTTGTCTTTTGCGGTTAGTCTAAATTTATAATTGTATGAAGAAGGTCGTTGAACTTCATTTCTAGCTGATTGAGTCATTTCTCAAATTTCAACATTTATTGTAAATGCAGTTATTTACATAGCAATAAACAAGCTTTCCCCAAAATGTTTTTAATTAGCTTACCAAGTCTTGGTCACATTTTAAAACAGCTTAGTGTGGCAGATGTATCATACCGGCAAAAAGCTTGTCTATTCTAACTAGATTCACTGTTCTGTCTCTGCTTCAGAACTTGTTGTGAAGAGCTAGATGGTTTTATTCTTTGTTAACTTTCTCATCGGCTTTAAATTAGATAATTACGTTCTTGAAGCCGTAGCTGTTTGCTAAAATTCAAAAACCGAGTAGAACAAAATGAAGCTGTACGAAACTTCACGAGATTGTTACTTTTACTTTCTCAATTCTCTGATCTTGACTTGAAATAAATGAAATTTGTAGCTTTAAAATAGGCAGGAAAGTAACTTAATGCCATAATCATACAAAATGTGATAGCGAAATGCCATTTGATAGAGAGACAGGAGAGATGAATTCTTGATATAGACCTCAAAAATTATCTTCCACCTTATCCCTGTTTGTCATATTTTCTAAATTTAAAATTCAGAAATTCACTTTATCTTTGCTAAGTGACTAACGTCTTGAAGACTTATCTTGGGTTACTCTAAGCAATATGGCGTACAGAAGAGAGTAGTTTAGCTTTTGCTCAAAGCCCATTTTGGAGAATTGAAGTAGTATTTGAATCATTGACTTTTTTATCTGAAATTTTGGACAAAAAGATTGAGGAGAAATGGAAGTCACATATAGTAGTTTTCTTTGATTGATTGACTAAAGTGGCAGTGTTGGTTTGTAAGAAGAGAGAAGACTAATAATGTGCTCTGAGAATGACTTGTGGAAAAATCAGACTGTCCTCGCCGAAGTAGTTTTCGGTCTACATAATTGGATAACCTAGATAACTGAATCACTCCTGTCATAAAAAAGGGTTGTCATTCATTACGAGCTGCATGTTTGGATGCTGACCCAGCTGCACTTCCTTCGGGATTGATTTTGAGTCGTCAGGTAGAAAACTAGTCGGGGGTTAGTCAGCTGCACGTTGCTAGAGGCGGGTTCCTCGGTACAGTAAGGATGGTTGTTTTATTGGTATAGAAGAGAATATAAAAGGTTAAAATCAGCAAATTATTTAATCTTATGACAATCTTATTGGAAAAATTACTAATTAGATGTAGATAAATGAAGAAAGACTCAATATTATAAGGAATATTCCACATTTACACTAAATTGAATGTTGATTGAGATCATGGAAGGATGACGAAAAGAGTATGAACATGTAAGATCCGACGGTTTCGTTCAAAAATCGAAAAATCTTCTATTTGTTCATAAAAGCTGAACAAAAAGAATTATTTAAAATTTGTTACTGTTTATTGTTTTCTAGTTATCTTTTTAAATAGAATTCTCTATTTCTTTCCAGACAATGATATTTCTGTCGCATGAAGCAAAGAAGTATTTTGAACTATAGCAGAGCTTCATACTTCAAAAATACTAGACCTAGAGGTAAGTTAAGAATCTTCATTAAGTTATTCTTATTATTATTATTGACGCGAATCAATTATTACTGATCTTGCCCTTGAATTTAAAGACTTAACCTTCTGTTTATTGTATAAACGTAGTATTGTATTAAACTGTTATAAAGTTAGACTATGAGCCGACATCTAGAAGCGCTCAGTATTGATATCGAAATGCATTTTAAGAGAAACTGTTCGTTAAGCTTATAAATGAAGAGAAATTTCAGATCTTATTTGAAGAAGTATTTGCGAAATAAACTGTAACATTAGTTAGAGATAGAATGTTGACATCGAGTCATGGCTTTGTTAACTTTTTTGTTTCAAAACATCTGACAACTTAATAATTATGTTAAAATAATTTTAATCAATCTTCCTAAACAGTCTAATTGGACGTTAAATCTTTAGAAATAAATTTAAAAAGTATTAAGTTATGTGAAGCGTAGGAATTTTTAAAGAGACATTTCAGGTTAGTCGAAATCCGAAACCAACCCTTATCATAGGCTAGGATCAGGTAAAAAGCGGCATACAGTAGCTAAATGGTCACTAATTTCAGGTGTTTACGTCAAAAGTTTTACACATTCCTTTCGAACCGTTTAAATTGTGGTTACAGAGGACTAAAAAGATTTTTGGGTTTCGATTTTAAATTAGAATTTAACACATGCATACGCACACACACACCTGTCTAGGTTTTTTTCCTCCGTGTAATAAATAATTCCATCTCGTTTTGTTAAAATAATTTAAATCGTTTGCCGCTTATAAGAAATGCATCGCTTAGCTACACAGGAAAGTCAGGTCTGCTGGCTGATTAAAACTGGTAAATGTCGTAGGATTTTTTTGAATTATATTCGTTCTGTCACGCTTGTAAAAGGAACAGAATTTAATATTAATATTGAGGTAGTTAGGTTCCACCGGACGGCAGCTTCGCTGTGACAAAACTTACTTCGCAGCCCTTTGATCATTGCCGTCATTAAAAAACGAGCAACTTCTGATTAGTTTGTTATTTTCATCGAATGCTCAAGTTGAAACTTGGAACCCTCGTTCAATTTGCGTTTCGATAACTTATCGAAAGTGAATAATATATAAACTTGTAGAGTATGTCTTAATTAAAACCTATTAAGGTCTTACTAAATTGATAGAAGACTGTTATTAGAGAATAATAAACTTGGAAAACTAATTTAGAGAAATGTTTAACAATTTTCAGGCTTTTAACAATCTTTAAAAATGACTTTCGATATAACCAACTAACTGTAAGTACTAATGGCTTTATGGAAAAACTAATTCTGGTTTAAAAAAACAAATTGTTTTATTGACTTTTTGCCATTTTAATAAACGCTGTTTCTGCGCTTCAATGCATATTGTCTTTCAAGGAAAAAAAGGTTCTGAACTCACAAATTCTTGATTTTATAGCTAATTGCAGCCTTTATTGATTAATCTCACTAAATTAGAAGAAATAGCAAGCTTTTCATCTTTACGAATATTGCATTCGTAATTTGGATTGATCGGGTTCTTTTTGGCCTTTGAGGATCTTCGGCCTGATTAGACTCTTTAAACCAGTTAGTTTGTTCTGGCCGTTCAAGTTTTCGGTTTAATAGTTTTTCCCATCAACAGTTACTTTTTTTTCTAGAAACGAAGAATCTTCAATATTAAACAGAATGTGATGTCTCTGTCTTTGATTCGATCATTCACTCAGTAGCTAAGATTTTGAGAGTACTAAGTAACCTGTTGACTTTAACTTTGCAAACAGCAGAATAAGGCAAATCAAAGAAAGCTATTGGAAAGGGTTAACAAAAGGTACTTATACGGAAATTAAAAGAGAATATAGGGAATGCTCAAAAGACATAAGCAAGACAGAAAAGACACTGTACAAACCAGTAAGAATGAAAAACATACTTCGAAGAGCTGTTCAGCGAAGAACAACAAAGCGAAACACAAATACCTGAAGAAGGTGACGATCGACAAGACGAAAATCGAGAGATAAAGCTGAACCCAGAAAACGTCATAATTGTATTGAAGAGCTTGAAGAATAGAAAAAGTGTAGGACCAAACAACATCACAAATGGAGGAGGTAAAAGACTATATCAAGATCTCACCCGACTGTTTATCAACATTCTAAGAACAGCACGGATACCAATGGAATGGAACAATAGCATAACTATACCTATATTTAAAAAAGGCCAAAAAACATTACCCGACAACTATCGCGAAATTGCTTTCATAAACAACACACTAAAGGCATTTACGAAAATGAAACCAGAAGAAATAAATAAGGATATAAAAATAATAGAAGAACAACAGGGTTTTAGAAAAAATAGATCAACAATCGATTCCATATTCATTGTAAGACAGATTTCTGAAAAATCAAGAGAATACAATAAGCCCGCTTATATATTTTTTGTAGACATGACGAAGGCCTTTGACAGAGTTCGCCCAGCAGATGTAATAAAAGGCAGTAAATAAGCACTGCACAACGAACATCAAAGTGCAACAACGACTGTTTAGTCTCATTATGAACAGAATCATTGAAGTACTTGACAAAACGACAGAATACAAAATGGGCAATCACTATTTCCACATAGTATGCTATGTCGATGATGCCGTCCTAATATCTAACAATGAAGATAATCTTCAGCGACTTTTGTATAATTTTCACAAACAAGTAAACAAGTTCAGTATGAGAATAAACAGGTAAAGAACTAAATGCATGGTGACAGTGAAGAAGCGTAGTAGAGCAAGTCAGTAAGTTTACATATTTAGGATCAGAAATCACCAGTACTGGACACCTACGAGAAGAAGTAAAGAAAAAAATAGCAGGACGGTTGAAAAACCTGATCTGGAAAAATAAATATCTCATGACTGAAGGCAAAACACGAATCTACAAAACTGCAGTGCGTCCAATTTTAACTTACGCTGCAGAGACGAGAGCAGATACAAAGAGGACCATCCAAATGATGAGGGCAATACAAATGAAGGTGAAACGAGACATACACAGAAAAATGCTATTCGGCCAAATAAGAAGCTAGGAATATGCAGGACGTAACATCATCAAAAGAGCAAAACTCAACAATCCCACAGGCACAAGATCCCAGCAAAGACAAGGAGATGGAGAGAATGTTGGACCTCCACGTCGGAAGAAGCTAGATAAGATAAAACAGGCTTCAACCTACTTATATGGTAACAGATAAGAAAGGAAAAAGAAGAAGATGGGATATTAAAAATTAGTGAAATTAATTGATAACATCTAATATAATCAGCTTAACTACTATAAAGACGTCTATCTCCAGTAGTAGGACTGATCTTAAAAACAAAGCTGCGCCGCACAATCCACAAAGGGCTAGACATTGAGCTTCAGAAGGAAAATGTGAGGTAACTGCCTCAGGACGTACAGATGAGGGGAATATTAGAAAGACAGCTGCAATCAACAGTTTTAGAGAGCTCCGACAAGGTCCTATCCAACAGCTTGCATTCTTCATTCTACTCGGCTACAAGATGAAATACAGCAAAGAACAAATTTTTTGATTTTCGGAAAACGAAAATCTTTCTTTCACTTTACTTCTAAAGGGCAATGCGTAAAACTGTGAATTCCTTTTGTCTAAAGCAGTACCCAGCCAGCAGAGTAATGTTGAAATCATTTGATTAATTGCAGATGTTTCGCCACCAAAGACTAATCATTATAATCATCATCGTTTTTCTTCTGTATTGGTTAGCAAAATTCAAACTTAATCATAACGTCTCTTTTGCGTTTCGATATGACGTTTTTGAGCTGTAACATTTGACGTTTTTTCAACGTGAATTCGACGTAACTAATGACCAATAAATTACGTGAACCACACGTTGAACTGAACATCAGAACTTTCTGATTCATAAGTTTTTGGCACACAGTTTTTATTATCGCTATGATCTGGTGGCAGTAAGAGTTTTATTGCTTTCGAAGATAAAATATTACTTGCCTTTGGCCGAGTGTTTCTTAAACTTGTAATTAATGGGTCTGAAAAACGCCTTCCATTGTTTTCTCACGTAAACATTTTTGTAAAAAGCCTTCTCGATACTTTTTTATATCTTTATTTCGTGACTCCTGAGCATCTTCAGTAAATTGCCCGATCGGTAATATGCAAGATTCTACAATTGCAGCTCCATGGATCAACACTTTGTGTACCGTAGTCGACATACCATGCCATGGGTATTTTTCAACGAACATATTAGCAGTAACCAAACAATATTCTTCGAATAATTTTACATTTACAGCAAAAGCGCTTGACAATACTTGTTCGTCAACGCCTAAGATGTTTGCTAATACAGAAAAATGCTCAAAGAAGCGACGAGCAGTATTGCCATCGTTTGTGTTACCATACCAAACCTTTCCTTCAGTACGTGCCTGCCATTGCTTAATTCCAAGTTTGTATTCTAACTGTAATAAGCATTTAAAAAAAAACGAATCCACGCATGCAATGTCGAGAGTCCCAGGTTCAGTGCTGAAGTGTCTATTGCTTTGTCCTTAATTAAGTCAATTGAAATCGTTTGAAGTCGCTTTGGACAAAGACCATCGCATGGATGACTTTGTCGACGTCAACGCATTACACACTTTCCCATCTATCATTGTAAATACCATATCATAATGCATTACTGTGTCTTTGCCATCCATCACGATATTAAAAGGAACAGGAAATTTGTTCATCTATGAAATTTTTTTCCTCACAGTCGACTCTACGTTTTCGTGCAGAAATTGCAATTTTGAAGATTTCCAAACTATTATTTCCTTGTTCGATTCAAGATCCTGAAAGGCTGTTTATATTCACTTTGCCCAGAATTACCGTCCCAACTCCATTTTACAATGACAGTAATTTTTTGAACTATCTTTGGATCCAACATTTGAACAATATCTTGTAGTTGAAAAATTCTTTCAGCAACATGGTCCAGCAGAGATTGCAATTTAACTTCCACACTTGTCTCTGTTACTGTTATATTTGATAAATAACATCGCTGTTTAGCTTCTAAAACTTTGTGGTAAGATAGCAAAAAAAGGGAATTATGTATTATATAATTGTATTGCTGTTTCGATAATGTTGCTTCGACAATAAAAGTGCTGCATCATTAGACATCTCTTTTGGGTTGGGCCATTTAGCTTTCAGTAAAACTGTTATAGCAATGGTTGAGGCACAAAAGGCAGGTTAATCATTACATATCTTATTTAAGAACACTGCAATCTACTCAGTTCTAGTACTGAAATCGCATGATCTCGTGGGATCACAAACTTTCTTTTTTCTATTTCAGTAAACATGTACTTGTAAACCAACATTTATTTAAATCCATTTTCGACGCCATTTTGTTTATATGCCAAACGTAAATATGTAGATATGTAATTAATCTACTCACCACCAGGAATATCCAAAATCAAACCAACTATGTAAAAAGTTATTCACAATTGAATATCGGTCTTCAGTCGATGCACCTCATGTGTTGTATTTTGACACATAAGCGATAGACTTTGCCATAACCATAAGGTACAGCCGAAACATTAGAAGGTAGACTGTTTCCGTTTTCTGTATCATGTACACTAACTCGCTCTCTACCAGATTCCATTGTATACTAA
>VTPC01091209.1:63038-78743 GCA_011009095.1 Ignelater luminosus
CATATCATAACATAAAAAATTGGCGTCCCAACGTGGTAGGGCAAGTTAAATAAAAGACATAATTATCATTTTGTTAGTTGTCTGTTGGTAGTGGAAAGATGTCAAAGCGAGGTAAATCGGTAGATAGTAGAAAAAGGGACAAAAGAGAGGAAGAAAATATTGAAATTGAACAAATGGAAGAATAAAGTACAAGTATGGAGGAGACCATCGGAGATGTTGAAAAGGGAGATAAAGAGCAAAAAGAAATAAGACAACAACAACCAGATTTACTTAAAATATTAATAGAAATGAAACAAGACCAAGATAAAAGATTTGAAGACCAAACTAAAAGATTTGAAGACCAAACTAAAAGAATAGAAGACCAAACTAAAAGATTAGAAGAAGTGAAACAAGATAATATTAAAAGATTTGAAGAAATCAATCATAATCAAGAGAAAAGATTTGAAGAAATTAAAAGAAAATTTGAAGATCATGAGAATAGATGGGATAATATTGTTAAAAACATGAGAGGTGAAATACAAGAAGAGGTGAATAATAAGATAGATGAATGTCAGAATGGAATGCGTAGGAAAATAGAAAGACACCAAGAAGAAATTATCAACATGTTACAAATAAGGGATGCAGATATAAATGAGAAAATTAAGGAGCAAGAAAAAGCACAAGAAAACTACCAGCAGAATGTGAAAATAGAATTAGAAAAAATAAACAAAAATGTTGAAGAGAAATCAACAGCAGGAAACCACAAACGAATAAATCCAAAAAAAAGAATTAACAGTTTACCAATAAGAAAGGCAAATCTTAAAAATAAGGTAAAGAATAATTACAAAAAAGAAAAAAATTATCAAAATAACAATAATAGTAAAGAAAAATTGAAATGTACTATTAATTGGCAGAATAAACTAAGAAGAGCAAGAAAAGCGGAAAGAAGAAACAAAATCAAGATGACAATGGAAAATAAAAGGTTGGAGGGGATCAAAGTCAAAAGAAAATCTAAAAATAAGACTAGAAAGAGAAATAAGGAATCGAGGTATAAAATATTTAAGAAAGATAGTAAATCCAAAATAAGGATGGAAAAATATAAAATGATAATGAAAAAAGATTTAAAGAATTTACTATCAGGAGTCAGAGAGGAACAAAGAAATTACAAATACAGAAAAAGAAAAAAAATCAAAGAACTAGAATAAATGCTACAAGAGAATGTTAAAGTAAAAATTACAAGCCAATGTTGACAAAAATAACCAAAGAAGAATAGGGAACATTTCGTATTAGGTTTGACAAGAAGGTATGAATGATGCTTGAATGAATGTGTTAAAGATAATCATAATGAGTTAAATAATTATTAATGAAGTATTATTAAAATGATGATAATCATGAAGATTTGAATATGAAGTTAGTAGAACAATAATGATAATAATAATAAATAATTAATGATATGATTGATAATATTTATGATCCTTAATATGAATAAGTAAAGATAAAATATGATATTGAAGTAGATAAATGAGGCAGGGAGTTAAGTTATATGACGAAAACGTTACTATTAGAGAAAATAATTTTTGCAATTTCTTAAGAAGTTGTAGAAAATGATTTGTATGAATGCAGCATGAATGAAGGCTAGTTTAAGAACCAAACGAAGAAAAATAAGAACCCTGAGAAAAAGAGCTCTCAATATCACAACAATATAGTACAGGATTTTGCTTTGTTTCAAACTATATCAACTGCGATTGAACTAATGTATGATAAATATTGAGCATAAACATTTTTCGTAGAAGACCTGAAACAAAAGTTAGGTACTCAAGACTTTTTTTTTGAAGAAAGCATCTTTGTAGCAGAAACAAAATTTGGCATTCTAGGTCTGTGTGAAGTCTCTTCCTCCCGAGCATGATTTAAATGAAGCTTCTCAAATATGTCTTGAACTCAAACAACAACACTCAACACAAAACCTCAAATGGAATTCGACTCAGCATTTATAACACAAATTGAAAATTTCACACATTTGTGGCTATTATTATGACCAATCGAATTATAGGCCTAATTTTAGCCTACCAACAGCAAATTAAAAATAAGCAATTGATTGTCTTTATCTGGCTTTAACTTTGAGGTTGTATCAAAGTTCTATCTTGCCCGTATCTTTGAAGATCTTCAAGGAAAACATCTGGTTTGCTCTACTACCCGATAATGCATTTAGTAAGGAAAGAAATCGAATACACTTCTTGATTATTATTATTATCTTCAAAAGGTATTATGTTGATCTTTCTAATTAACTAGCAACTGATGATTCCGCTCAATTAAATTTTTCCTTGTCCCCATTTTTGTTAGTTTGACAGAATTTGTTCGTCTTGATTAATCCGCAAGAGAAAAAATTGTCGACTTTCCTTTTTTGCAAAGAGGAAATGTTTCGTGCGATAACCATTTTTGATTGAAACTTCTCGTGTTCGAACTATTTTGCTAAAGGATGTTGTATTTCAATCAATTAACAAGCTCATGTAGGCTGTCCGTTTTGTGAGCAAGCAGAAGGTAGGTATGGAAAAAATATGGAAGTCAACTTTTTTTATTAAGCTTTTCAGTAGCGAATTTTTCTTCAATTTCTCTTTATTTCTTATAATAACAACAAACGACAGTTTTTGGCCTAGAAAAAACCCCACAGTCCGTAGGCTACAGAGCCACGCATTCGTGACGCATTCTTCTTAAATTAATTAACAATTTTTTTCTAATCTGTCCGGGTTGTTTAAATTTTTTGCATATAAGAACGTGCTGCTCGCACAATAAACCACATCATTAAGAGATCTAAACTTTTAAAAGTGTCCAGCAGCGATGTGGTGCTAAGATAAGCGGAGGATGGTATAACCGCAGGCGGCTTTCTTAAGCGCTTGGTAGTGCCGGTGCTCGTCAGCCACACGCGCCGTCGCCTCCTTCATATCACACGAAAAACTCGTCCGAAACACATAGCAAGCAACCTTTGCTCGGTTAATGGCACGTCCAAATCATGTCAGTGCTGTTCCGCATCCGTCTTTTGAACGCTTGATTGCACATCGTGACATCTCTTAAGATATTATTGTTTCCTTTTTTTTAACATTTCCTTGAACATTTTTGGTTTATTATTTTTAATAAACCAGATGGGTAGAAGTTGTAGCAAGCCATGTGTTGAATGCTAAATAAAATGTATGTTATAACAGACATAACCTTGCCCCTAAAAATGTAACAATGTGGCGTACACAACACGCCCGCAAAATAATTTTCCACATCGCTAGTTGCAACCCCGAATATTTAGCAAATAATGGCGCCAACCAACCAGAATTAATACTACAGCCCTCCAGAGAATTTCTGTTCAAAATTAATTTTACAACGTGGTATACAGAGCAAAATGTTTAACTTTTTCAATTAAAAATTTAATTTTGTTATTATAATATAGCAAAGAAATTATATAGAGAAGAATCTTATTATACATAAACTAGCGACCGTTTTTATTTATGGCAACCACATAAAATACACCACACGTAATTAGCAAAAGAATTTCCGGCACCATTAATCAAAAATATACGCCAACAAATCATGACTATTTTTATTCAGATTGAAATTTTAGCGCATACTATAAATTTAGTGATTATAATTTCTATTCAATGTACTGTACGGCACATAGTTAAATATTTATGTGTTGTTTCAACACCTTGAATTTATCAAGAAAAAATTTTCTTTTACCATGTTTTATTAATGTACTTCTATTGTTGCCTAAAAAAGGCTTTTCCTTTTTTTGTGTGATAACTAAGCTTTTTAAATGATTTAAATAAACACGAAGGTAGCTTAACTTTATTTAAAGCTTGTATATCTGTAGGTTATATAAAGTAATAGTTACGATAGAATAAATGAAAGTTGGCATTATCTGAATGGGATTTTTATTCCAATAAAGAATGATTAATCCTACCACCTGCGCCAATTAGGTTAAATTGGTTTAATCAATAACAAATAAGAGATGTAATAAAAGTTTATAGGTAGTACTCATTTTTAGAAATCAAATAAGAACAGAACAAGAAACAAATGTCTTCGTTTATTAATTCTCATTCAGTTGTTTCAGTTTAACACATACGTTTTCATGATCTTTTGTTTCTGAAAACACAATCAGTTGTTATTATGTTCAAGCTGCTATTGATTAAAATTAATTAATTATTATTTGCTTGCACTTGTAATTAACTAATGTAAGTTGCTTGCCTTAGTTGCATTAAAACGTAACTCTGTTTGTTTTATTATCATCTACTTTAGCTCTACATTAGGATAAAATAACCAATTAGTTGATTAGAATTACTAAAAGATTTTATTTTATTTAAATGGCGGGATGAATCACTAACTCCCTCTATTGAATTTATTTATATCATCGAGGCTGTTTTAACCTCACTTTCCAGTATTTACCTTAACGTAACGTTCTTATTTGATTTTTACACAAACTATCAATCTTGGAATAATATAAATTATGTAGGTGTATCTACTATTTAATGATAACGAAAATTCATTGAATATTTAGAAAAAAAAAACTAAGCAATCACCATCGAGGTTGCTTTACGCTTTCCCTGCGGGAAACATGGCTGTCTTAGGAACCTTCAACCGCGCTTTTTAAATATTCTTTCGACTAATTAAGTATCAAAAGGGTCTTAGTTTCTAAATTTCTAAATTTTGATTTCAAAACTGTCTATGTTGCCAAGCTTAACAAGAACAGAAAAAAATGTTTAAATGTCTATGATTCTGTTTCCTCTTAGGGTTATACCCGAAAGCTGATAGATGCTGTGTGTACAGTGTGATTTTGAAATCTTTGCTTTACAGTAGAAAAATACTTTTTTACACTTAGTCTGGATAGGTTATTTGAATAGCTGAGTTTCCCTCAATCAAAATTGAGCAAAGTACTTTCTTAAAGTTAAATGTGCTTCAATTACTTTTCAAGATAAATGCTCGATGCTTTGATTTAAATTCTTTTGTAATTGGTTTGGCGTTTTCAGTAATTTGTACAAAATTTAACAGGTGTTGAAGCACTTTCAGAGTTTCTCAAACACTCTACGAGTTGAGCACTTTCATAAGAACTTAAAACACATTTACTGAAGCTTGAAGCTCATTTATAAAAAGCTGAAGTACTTTTAAAAGACCTTGCAACACTCTTGCAAGAGCTTGAAATACTGTTCAGTATTTCAAAACGTTTATAAAGGCTCCAAGCACTCAGTAAATTGTGCTTGGTGGTTGAGACCTTAATGTTATAGTGTTTGGTGACTGGTGTATACTTTAAGTTTTCACTTTTACTGTGTTTGGTAACTGAAGCACTTTAATTCTTTGCTTTGCCCAGCTCTACCCTTGATGTATAAATTTTGAAAAACAGAGAAATCGCGATCATCTTTAAATCCATGTGTGGCTTAAAATACATTTCTGTTGTGCTATAAGCATTAGGATATTCAGCAATGGAATTTATCCAATTACTAAATAACGTGAATCTTGAAATACGTGTTATCTGCATTCCTCTTGTTCCATAGTGTGATAGCAAATGCAACTGGTTTTTATTTAATAAAAAGCAGCAACTTACATTTAGAAGCCTTAGACTCCTTTATACATCAGGGTTGCGCTGCATCCGAGTGCAATGTCTTTGGGCCCTCACTTTTGTATTTATGTATATCAAGATTTCTAACCAATTAAAATCCGTTGCCTCAGGGTGTGCAACGCAATCTCGGCTGATGGGGCTCTGACTGTGCCCATGACCAATGTTCCCTCTAATTTCTACCAACTATAGTGCGCATTTGTTTTCGTTTGTGCAATTTTTGTAAAATCGAAGTAATTTGTGCACCATTTCAAATTCGATTCATACTATATCAACTGATAGTTCCAAGAAATCAACAGCAGGCACCACGGGAATGGCGGTAAACACGTACGCCATACGCACTCTGGTCGTTAGCGCGCCAGCAAATAAAAATAAAGCTTTTTGCAGTTGAATATTATTGTGCTCGAATGTATTCTCTTTGTGCGCTAATTTCTTAAACGCACACCTTGGAGGGAACATTGCTTATGACTGTATCGTACAATAACAATTGCAAAATAACAGTAGATAATTTGAATTCTTTTATTCGTTTTCAACATAGTTCTTAGATCTGTGTTAGCAGGAAAAAAACAAGCTGATGTAACTGCGTATTATCTTAGTACATTAAGTGTTCAACGCAATACTTAGCAGTCTTGGTAGCTTCATACCACGGCCATCATTAACCAGTGAAAATGCAAGCATGATCATGACGAAATTTAAAACAAAAAATTCTTCGATCTCGATTATTTCGAAGAGTATTCGAGATATCGATATACCGATTATGTACCTGTAATCAGGTAAAAGTTCTAAGTTGATTTCATACACAACATGTCCTGTAAAGTTACGAGAACATGGAAGCAGAACAACAGAGAGACTGTCAAAAAATCGCCATTTTCGATCCTGATTATCTCGAAAAGTATTCGAGATATCGATATACCGATTATGTAACTGCAATCAGAAGAAGGTTCTAAGTTGATTTCATATACAACATGTCCTGTAAAGTTACGGGAACGTGGCACCAGACCAACAGACAGACTATGTTAAAAAATCACCATTTAGATCACGATAATCTCGAAAAGTATTCGACATATCGATATACCAACTATGCATCTGCATTCAGAAACAAGTTCTAAATTGCTTTCATATGCAACATGCCCCGTAAAGTTACGAGAACATGACAACAGACCAAGAGACAGACTATGTCGAAAAATCGCTATTTTCGATCTCGATTATCTCGAAGAGATATCGATATACCAATTATGTACCTGTAATCAGGTAAAAGTTCTAAGTTGATTTCATACACAACATGTCCTGTAAAGTTACGAGAACATGGAAGCAGAACAACAGAGAGACTGTCAAAAAATCGCCATTTTCGATCCTGATTATCTCGAAGAGTATTCGAGATATCGATATACCGACTATGTATCTGCATTCAGAAGAAAGTTCTAAATTGATTTCATATACAACATGCTCCGTAGAGTTACGAGAACATGGCAACAGACCAACAGACACACTATATTAAAAACTCGCCATTTTCGATCCCGATTATCCCGAAAAGTATTCGAGATATCGATATACCGATTATGTATCTGTAATAAGGAAAAAACTCTCAGCTAATTTCATAGATAACATGTCCTGTTAAATTACGGGAACATGCCAACAGACGGAATGTACGAATTCAGATAAGAAATTTTTTTAATTTCGTCGAAAATAATGGCAACATACTGATCTTCCAATATGCAATCTGTAAATGCTAAACAAATACTTCTGAAGTAATAACTAGCTGATAAATAAAATTGCAACGCGATTGTTTCTATTTCCATCCCGACCTAGAACTAGATAAGCTTCTCTACATATTGCTTTGTAGATGAGGCCCTGACTCATAATCAATGGCGGTGCTTTACATCCAAAGTTAATTTCATTTATTGCTTATCCACAAAGGACTATAGAAAAGATTGCAGATGACGTCAGATTTCAAAAGAAGAAGTCAAAGAAAAAATCTAACAAGACACTCTCCTACACGGAAGCTAAGAGTTCACTGACATTAATATCGACAGATCTTTATGTTATAATGGAATTTTATTTTTTGCCATCTAACGCCAAGAATGGTAGCCCAAAGTAGGAAGTACAATTCTGTACAATTTTTATTTAAGGCAACATTGCTCTAAAATCGATAGAAGAACTAGATTTGCGAAAAAATTTTAATACTTGCCGTCGTTTTATCGTTTTACGCAGAAATAATCCAGATTCATAATGGCTATTGCCCAAGACAGATCTTGCTCTCTAACGGGTACTCTTCAGGGCTCAATTCTATCTTTGGTCTTCTTTCTTGGATTGATTTGATTTGCCACCATATTTTAGCAAGGACACTGATGCGTTTATTCATTTCAACTTTCTTAAATCATTTGTGCTGTGGTTGTTGAAATTGCTTTACTTGAAGTTTACTCTGAAGTATACGTATCTTGCTGGTATTCATTAGTTCAATATATCACATAGCTAAAATCTTGTCTATTTTTCTCCCTCACAGTCTGTTCTTGTTTGTATACGTAGTTTGGCTGTCGTTTGGGACTTTTTGCAGTTTCGAACTTGAAGGCATTTGCCCCAAGGCAAATCCAATTTATTTCAGAAGTGTTTTTCAGCCCAGTGATCTCCTTCTGGAATACCATCTTGATCCATTTGTCTATTTATCATAATAGTTTCCTTGTTTTGCAACACTGCCTCTTTCCATTTTTGTTGTATTTCATTAGAATTCTTTCTTTCCTCAATTGTCTTGCTAAACTTGAGGTAAGTAATCTACCTTTAATTAATTTTAACTTCATTTATACTTTTTTCATTTTCATCGACCCCATAGAGCTGGTTTGAAGGATTTAAAAATCAATTTGTAAATAAATCCTATTAGAGATACAAATTTGAGTTGATTTTAAAACTGTATGAGGATGGTTTATGAAAGTTTATAAAAGCTGGTCTTTCTATTTTAAAACTCTTCCAAACTATTAATTAATTTTTTTTTTATTCTAGGGTATCATTTTATACGCTTTACATTGCATCATTTTAACCCTCTGTTATATCCATCTAAAGAGTAAAGGCACACTTTCAAATTTAATAAATAACCTTACAATTTATATTTAATTTAAACTTCTTTAGACAATCTTATTCTTCTTATTAATAGATTCGTTCTTAATTGATTACACCTAACAACATGCAATGAAAAGAAATGCCTGTGTATTCTTGACATTCATTCATCATCCAATGATTAAAGGTTAATTATCTAATTTACCATAAAATCGAATTTGAAAAGCAAAAATTAAATTCTTTCAAAAACGAATTGTCCAACTACCAAACTAAAGATCACTTACGAAGTGCAGCATGTTTTCGAGTTTATTGTAAAGCAATTCCGCTATTGATGTGCAGTGAAACGTACTGAAACGACCGATACGAGGCCAACACGTGTGTAGGTGTCGAAAATTACATCTTTGCAATTCGATTCTTCTTTGAGTTACATCGCCTTCCTTGTATATTTGTATCGTATAAATTTAGGGCGTGGAGTAAGTGAAACGGAACGAAGTGTCTGTGATTGAAAAATGAAAACTTGATTATAGGTACCTAGAATGATTTTTAGAGTACACTTTAGAACTTGATTTTGGTTTTATTGAACGAGATATATAAAGTTGATTTTATTAGCGTCTATATGGTTTGTCAGGTTTGAATATGTATCGATTTCATATTGCGTCATTATTGAAAGATATGTAAATATTTAATGAAAATTTTAAATGCAAATTTAAATTTCTTTAGAAAAGCGAAAAAACTGACGTTCAAGCTTCATTGACTGATTATGCTTTTCTTATTCTTCCTTCAGGTTATTATTAGTTGTAAAGCCAAGAAGGTAAAACTTGCCTTACAAATATAGAGACTCTGTTGATAGTTAAATTTAAAGAAAAATTCACTCGGCTCAAATGAGATCAGTAAACTAAAACAATGGAAAATTATCATTTATCTTACGGTTTTAGCAAACCTTCAACGGTGCTTACCATCAGGAACATCCCAGTTCAATTGTTAATCGTCGAAAATGATTTTTTGCCACCACTCATTTCAGAATTGATTCTTGTCAAATTTTCTTGAAGAGCTCAATATTAAGATTGCGACTGAACAAGTGTAGAAACGTATTCTCTAGTAGTTATGTGCATGCTTGCTGAAAAACGAGACGATTTGCATTATAAACACTTAAATGGCAAACAGACAAAACAATTAACAGATCACTAAGAGTCATCAGATTCTTGATTTCTTCCAATGATTTTGATTGATTGATTCTTTGAGCAATGTCTTAATCTTCTGGTTCTGATTCCATAAAAGACCTTTTTCTCCCATCCTTTACCAGGTTGTCAGTTTTCTTGATTTTCTGCTATAAAGTTATATTGGTCCGTGTTAATTCGACTGTGTTATTCACCCCAAGTTTGTTTAGCCTTCAAACGAAGTTGAGTACAAGGCCAAAATCTATCTTAACGTCTTTAGCGTTGCCTGGTTGTCAGTTTCACAAAACTCTGTTCATCTTTCAAATTCTCATTTTATCAAATATCCTACCTACCCACACTAGAGTGTTTACCTAACTCAGTGAAGATGGTATCTCTCTTTTTTCCTATTCTACAAAGCTGACTTTGAGCTTGTATGTCCCGTGTAGTACCTTCCATTTAACCACTAGATGAAGAAGGGATAGATACAGAATTTTTGTAAATATACCTCATCTTGTGGGGGAAAGCTCAAATTTCTATCAAACGTTCTTTTACATGCCCGAAGAGAAAAGGTTTTCTGTGCTTAGTAAACATCACTTTTGCTGAATTAACCGACGGAACATCTTTCTTGCAACAACCATCTGCTAAATTTAGAGTTTCATTTTTGATACCGTTTCTTCTTAAAGAAAGTCATCTAAACGAAAAACTGTTTAATTCATTCACAAAAACCCTATCTAAAGATCTTTAGAATCAGTGTTTTACTCATAGGAAGAATTGAATTGAACATTTTGACATAAATGGCACTACAGCAGCTCAAGAAGAAATCTCAGAAACATCGAAAAAAAAGTTGTAAATAAAACCTTGAACGTTTCATGTCTAAAACTACCGTTAGATATTTTGGCCCTACAGACAAAATATTTGTTTGCGCCTTCACTAGATCACTAGGAATTTTAAAAGTCAAATTTGTTTATAAATGGTATCAGCCTGGAGAATAATTAAAATCAAACGAAAATAGAAAATAGTAAAATAAATAACAAATTATCGTTTTCCGTTCTTCTAGATTAGGCTGTACTGACTTGACTTGGGATTATTTGCGCTTGCGTCTTGGTATCAAAGGTATATAGATCAGTATATTAGAGAACTTAAAGATGATCTGGAAATATAACAATTAGTGGTACAGGGCATTCATCGCACTTCTGTTTGCCTTGTTTTAGGCACATATTTATTAGAGAATCAACTTACCTTTCGATATAGTTGCTGTAGGCCAGCGTGGGACTTCTGGTCTTCAAGCACCCATTAAAAGATTCACGACATCAACAATCTTAGACTAACAATTGTAGATTTATTACAATCTTTTTATTGAATCGTACACAAACTGTAAATTTTGACAAGCAATACTGAATCTGCAGATCATGCTTAAGTACAGCTGTCATCTTGGCATTAATTTTGGTTTTTGGTTTATTATTTCAAAAAGACAAAACAAGATGTTCTATTCTATATGCCCAGTAGGTCCCATCAATCATCGACATGTCTAAAAATCACTGAAATCGGTTTAGCCGTACTCTCTGAACCAAGATTGTTGATTTGCTTTTACTGTAAAGCATACATCGTCCTAGAAATTTGTGCATACCGTATGCCAACAGAGAAATGCTATAGAGAGAGTAGAAAAACTATAAAATTAGAAACTTCTGGTGTCTTAGGTATTTAGTTTAAGACACCTAACTTATTGTGATACCTGGCAGAATCGATGTAACTTTGAAATGGCTTATATCATGCTTCGAAGGGTATATTTGACTTCTCCTTTAGGAAGAACAGTTAATTCGTCTCTTAGTCTCCAGTGACCTGGATATGGGACTGTTTCTAATGTATTTACATAATATTGCCGCAAACAATATTGAAAATGTCATACTAAACCTAACTCATACCCCTTTTTCGTTAAATCAAGTCTTTGCACATCTTTTCGGCAATTTTTTAATTTAAAACCGTTTATCATTTTCAATTTATTAAAAACAGAAACTTGAACCAAGCCATTAAAAAACCAAAAAACCAAAGGGCGAAAAAAGAAGTCTTTAAATGGACCAGAACGAGTCTGCGAAATTGTATGTATATGTAAGGTAACAATTTAGGTTAAAGCATTACCCATCTCGGGTTAGAGACAGTTTTCTGTGACAGATAACTCACTAAAATAAGTAAGCAAGACATTAAGCTACTGGCGAGATAGTACTTAATAGAGCACTATTAGTTGAACAGACACCACATCAGGAGGGTAATTGCAGAAGAACAACTGTAAGACCGGCTTCAGACATTAAACCAACTAGGCAACTGTCTCACTGGTCTCAGAACGGTGAATAGAGATGTAAATTGCATATTAAAAGTTCAAATTTTTCTGACATATTTCTATGGAACTTTCTTTCCTAAAGAATTTCTTGAAATGAGAGCTATGTGTAAGTACCTCCTGTGTTTTATTGTGTCGCATTCTTATGATTTGCTTATCTGCCTGGCACTTCATTGTACTGGCTAAGTCTAAATTTGAAAACAAATACCGACGACATTGCAATCTTTTTTTTCATTTCGCTTCTAAAAGACAAAATTATGTTACACTGTGAATTCTCTTCGTCTAGGACAGTATCCAGCAAGCATAGTAAATCCGAATAGTCGACGTCATTAAAACGTTATTAGATAACGTGTTTCTCTCTACCTGTATGGCGTTTGTAAGCTGTGACGTTTTGATGTCTTTTCAAACGTGAATATGACGTGACTGACCACCAATAAATCACGTAAACTAGATGTCACTCTGCTTGCTGGATATTTTTCAATATTTTTTGAGTTTTGAAGCAGGAACCAAGGTGACTTGTCGCTTCATGAATGAAATTCACATGAAATCCGCTTGAAATATTTTAAAACGAAATGTTTGTGTTTGTTTTCGATAGAATATGTATGAAGTGAAACATGAAATCTGTTTTATTGCTCTTGAACTGATTTTTTATCGGCCTGAACAATTTCTCCTACCTGCTGAAAATGTTTTTTTCTCTATTTATTATTCCGCTACCTGATATGGCGTTTGTAAGCTGTGACGTTTCGACGTTTTTTCAAACGTGAATATGACGTGACTGACAACCAATAAATCACGTGAACTAGATGTCACTCTGCTTGCTGGATATTTTTCAATATTTTTTGAGTTTTGAAGCAGGAACCAAGGCGACTTGTCGCCTCACGAATGAAATTCACATGAAATTAACTTGAAATATTTTAAAATGAAGTATCTGTGTTTGTTTTCAATGTAATATCTATGAAGTGAAACGTGAAATCTGTTTTATTGCTCTTGAATCGATTTTTTATCTACCTATCTGCTGAAAATGTTTTCTTCTCTATTTATTATTCGACCCTTTGAAGAAAATGTTTTTAATCCAGTAAAGGGTACATTTGGTAAATCTGAAGCTGCCTCAGGATGTGTTAGATCGTGAGGAGGAAAAAACTTCAAATTCATATATCTCTCTATCTTGCGAAAATGAATTGAAACAACTCTTCAGGCTTCAAGTGCCTGTAGAACTTGGCATCCGAGTACAATGCACTCCTTGCCCTCTTGGCACTGAAGAATTCAGATCAAAGATTCTTAATTTCTCTTAAAGTAATCAAGATTAAAATTCTTAATAGTATTAAAACTTACCAGCAGTCTTTCATTTTTCTATAACACTTCTTTTTGTTGATCTCAATAATTTCCTTCTCGATTTCTTTCTTGCAAGTTCTAATGCGCCAAAAGAATTGATAGCTTGATCTGGTCTTGGCAGAAATATTCATCTACGTAACCAATGATATTGTCCAGATCGCGAAAGTTACAAGAAACACTAATTTATATAGTTAGAAGCTTAGCAGGAGGTTGTTAAATTGAAGAAAAATTCAATTCTCTCGTTCTCAAGAATTCTCAAGATTATTCTCAATATTACAGGCTTGCATTATCATAATCATCTTCCATCTTTGTTTTTCATTCTTGTTCAATCATTCTGAAGGAGTTTCGGCAGGATTCCTTCTTTGGAACTTATTTTTGGTTTGTCTGTCTGGTTACCATTGTTTTTGATTCATTTTTTCTTGAAATTCTGTTTGTTATGAATTGGCAACACTTTTTAAAGAATTTTGTTTTATTCATTATAGAAATGTGGCATTCAAACAGTACCTTACTAGATATTTTAAGAGAATCTGAGTCTTCTAATATTAGAATTTATGTAGATTCTGTATAAAAACGAAAATATTCAACAACTGTTTAATAATATTTCCAGATGATGCATCTTAAGGATATCTTTTCTTAGTTCCTACTGAGAACGAAGAACCATTCAAATATGTTTGATTAAACGTTAAAGAGAGGCCGAAAAAAAAGTATATTTATTATTAACGTTAATATATCGGCGCATGATTATAAAAGAAACGAAAACGAGTCTCCGAACATAAAAGTTCACCAAACTCAAACTACAACTAACTTGTCCAGCTGTAGAGAGAAGAGGCAGAGATGAGCATTTCATTTTATTTTTTCCGACTACTGGTTTTATATAAAAAAGTCAGTGCGGCTACCTTAATTTGAAAATACGGTTTATAAAATAATTCATAACTTCGTCCTGTTTTGGTAAACCGCGGCGGCAGGAGCGAGAAATATGTACGGGCTTAATTCTCAGTGAAAGGAAGATGGAAAAGTCGAAGGTGAAGAAAGGACAGGCACTTTTGAATACATCTGAATATTTTCAAACGGCTCGGACTGCGCGGGGCTATTGTGAGTGCCATCGGGACGGGGAAACAACAAGAAAAAACCGAAAAAATGTTCGGTCACAATCATAGCTCGTATATTTTTGTACTAATAAAACACGATGATATATGCACACATCGCACAGGTGTTAGGGCAACCAGAATATGTGGAATATTTTATACGGTTTTCAATGCGAGGTGTCAAAAATTACAAAAAGTTGGAAGGTCTACGGGGGAGGTCAAGGCGCACACTCATTCTTTTGCCTTTATAGAGACTTTATGCATATACATATGAAATTACTTATTTTAACCGCAAAGTCAGCGTGTTGCAGATAGATACCTATTTAGATAGACAAGATTAATAATATAAAATATTGCCACTTTTTGTCATCAAAAGTTTTTCGCTCATAAAAATTAATGACGCGTAGGTTTCGATTTTTTAAATTGCCAAAAAAAAAGAAATCCTAAAAATCATAATAAAAAGAAGAATTTGGTCAAAATTGCCGCCGATTCTTCGAATAATCCATATTCAAGTGTTTTTTTATCATCAGGGAAATTCGAAAACTAAAATTGTTTTCATAATTAACCTTTTTTTTTAGGAGAAGATAAAAAAATCAATTAACACGGCAATTTGGTGACGAAAAAAGTTATCTAAAAACAACCTAGCGCTATTGGCAAATTAAGACAAATAGTACTAACGACTAATTAAGACGTTTCCTCCGCATATAAAGTATCCTTAATTACTGCATCCTTTAACGCATACCGATCAGTAATGAAGTTGCTTTATTAATTGCTTATCTTTCAGGTGGAAGCTGGTAGTACCCGCTTCTTGTTTATCAGATACAATATTTAAAAGTCGAACACTATAAAAGCAAAAAAGGAGAAGAGGAGATAAAAAATTACTTAATGTTTGTATAAAATTAATCGAGTGAATCAAAACTGTAAAATTATAGTTGGCGGTGAAAATATAACCGTAAGCCACGCAAAAATTAACCGTTATCTATTAAAAAGTTGTCAGATCATAATGCTTAAAATATGATAGTATGTAAAACAAATTAATAAAGCTTCCTTATTGTAAAATTAATTTTAATTTCCTTCAGAAGAAAAAAAATTGAGGTTATGGTAATGTAAACAAGAGGAAGGAAAGATGACAGTGCAGTGTTTTCTTTCTATTTTGTTTTTTGAATGTCTGTTTATATAATT
>VTPC01091209.1:83703-134193 GCA_011009095.1 Ignelater luminosus
AGGTCTTCCGGCCAGCTTCGGTTTAGTTTTCTATCTATATGGGGTTGACTGGTTAAGGCGTGAATTAGGTCATTTGTATGGTTGGTGATTCGTTGTTTGTATCTGGTAGCGTGGGGTCTTATTATATCCTTGATGAATGAACGTTGAGGTCTTCATGGAGACGTACCAAGGTGCGTTTGCTATTGTTCTTAATATTTTTGATTGGAATCGTAAGATGTTTATGTTCGATGGCTTCACACATCCCCAAAGTTCAATGCCATATGTCCATATTCGTTTTAATATGGTTTTGTATACAGCTAGCTTATTTTCTAGAGATAACTGTGATCTTCTGTAGATTCCAATTTATCTGCTAGATTTTGAGGGTTAGCTGTTGCTTTTTGGTTTTAATATGTGCTTTCCATGTCAGTTTCTGACCTAAGTGTAATTCCGGGTATTTCACTTCGTTTGTGACTGTTAATATGTTGCTGATTTATTGTGACCCCAGAAGTATTTGTTTTGCGCTGATTTTGAGGTATTAACCGTGACTCTCCATTTTATGAGCCATTCTTCTAGTAAATTAAGTTAGTTCTAGAGTTTGTTGGATGCAATTATTGGGTCTTGGTCTGTTGCGAAGATTGCCGTATCGTCTGTAAAAGTACCGATTTGTGTATCTGTTGCTTGTATTGGATGGTAGTTAATTTGATCTTTGTTGATATTGATATCAAAATATCTTTCTGACAAGTATGATTTAAGGATTAGATAAAGCTGGCTTGAAAGCAATTGTTACAATTTGAACAAGAGGCCTTTGTGCTACACCTT
This sequence comes from Ignelater luminosus, assembly GCA_011009095.1. NCBI lineage: Eukaryota > Metazoa > Arthropoda > Insecta > Coleoptera > Elateridae > Ignelater > Ignelater luminosus. Next base: position 84,502 of record VTPC01091209.1, read on the forward strand.
GTCGAATGCTTGTTGTATATCGAAAAAGACTGCTGTACACATTTTTCTTGATCTTCTATGCTGTCTCGTATTGTATTAACTATCTTGTAGCATTGCTGTATAGTGGAATGGTTTTCTCTGAAACCGAACTGGTGCGATGGAATTAGATTCAATGTAGTAATTTCTGTTTTCAGTCGTTTCGTTTTTTCAAAGATTTTGGAAAGTAATGAGAGCAGGCTTATGGGTCTATATGATGTAGCTTCAGTTGATGGCTTTCCAGGTTTAACAATCATTAAGATTTGGGCAAATCTCCACTAAGTTGGGTAGTGGCATATATGGAGGATTCTGTTGAAGATGGTAGTTAGAAATACAATGGCTCGTTTCGGCCGGTGCTTTAGTGTTTCCCCAACTATTAAGTCGTAACCAGGGGCTTTGCGGGAGTTGGTGGCTTTTATTTCAGATAGCACTTCATTTGGTGTTATCGATTTTAGTAGAAGTGCCATTGATGTGATTAATTTGTTCGTTTTCCAGATGTTCTGCGAACACCTTGGCTTTCTCTTCTGTCGATCTTGCCCAGTTGCCATTGTCTTGTCCTAATGGGGAAATTGGTTGAAATAGTCTTTTTAACTTTTCAGTTGCTCTCCACGGTGATAGGTCATGAGGGGATAAGAGGTTTATGCAGTACTTGAATGAATTGTTTTTAAAATTGCGAATGGCTTGGTGAAGTTTGTGGGTAAGTCTGTTAAGAATAGTTTTATCATTTGGGTTTCTTGTCCTTTGTCAGATTCTGCGAGCTCTACATTTTTGTAGTACTAATTCTTTTATTTGTAAAGGAATGCTATTAATGTCTCTCGCTGAATTTTGTTTAGGAGTTGCCTTCCATGCTGCATACTGTATTATAGTAGTGAAGTGATGAATGGCTTCATCAATGTCAGCCTGTTCTTTCAGGTTTGTATTTAAGTTAATCTTGTCATTTATGATGTTTTGGTAGATATTCCAATTAGTTTGTGTATTATGATACATAATCTGGGTATCGTTGTATTATACATAACCTGAGTACTCACTGTCAGTATGATGGGGTTGTGGCCCGAGCTTAAGTCGTAGCAGGATTCGATGTTGCAGTGTTGATGACCACAAAATCTGTTCTTGTCCGTATGCCAATAGGTGGGTTGCTCGATTGATAAGTAAACTAGATTTTGCTGATGGATAGCGTTTAGTAGATTTTTACGCTTCTGCGTAATGAGTCATGACCCCCATGTCGTATGTTTTTTCGTTCCAGTTTCCTGGAACGATAAAGTGAAAACCAGGTGAACTTAGGAAGTCTTGGTACTCGTCGGTTGTGATGAAAATATCTGGGAGGACTGTAGATTGTTGCTCTTGTTATTGGCCATAGAAGTCCTTGTACTTTTATCTTAGTACTTTGAATTTTGTCAGTTATGTATAGTTCTAAGCTAAAGTGGTTTATGGTATTTTTAATTAATACAGCTGAACCTTCGCGGGCTCCACCGTCTGGATGGTTGGCATAGTATACTGTACAATATGGTATCTTTACCACTGTTCTGTCCGTGGAGCGACTTTCTGATATTAATAAGATGTCGATTTTATTAATTTTTAGAAAAATGTTGATTTCTTGCGTGTGGTTTGATAGCACGTTCGCATTTTTAGTCATTAATAAGTTATTTTGTTGATTACTGTATTTAGTATGTTAAGAACCATTCTGACTTAAATTCATTAAGAAATTTGTTCATTATATTTTCGATATTATTTTCTCTGCGGTCTGTGATTGATTAGAAACAGTTTGGGCATGTTTGGCTTACATTCTGTTGCGGGTTTGGATTAGGGTTGTTTGTTACTTATGTTTGGTTGGTGATGTTCATTTTGTTGTTGTGGTTGATGTTGTTGTCGATTAAACTCTGTATCCTTGTTATGAATGCCTTTTATTCTGATTAGGTCTTGATATATATAGTGCATCCTTTGTAATTTGCTAGATGACTACCGTTGCATAGTGCACATGTCGCTGGTGTATCTTTTGGTTTCTTACATGTTTTTGAGTCGTGTGACTTCCCGCATTTGATACGGCTGAATGGTTTATTGCAATAAGATTTTTTGTGGCATCTCATACATTCAATTATTCTTTTCTTTTTCCTTTTTCGATAGTTACTTTCATGCGATTAAGGTATGGTATGTCGTATATTTCCTTGTTGCTTTTTGTGGTTCTAGATTCACAAAGAAAATTGGAAGAGGAATTTTGCTTACTCTGTGCTTGATGTTTATTGTTAGATAATTCTTCTTTTATATCCTCTGATGGTATGGTGTGATGTAGACCTCTGATTACCACTTGATATGCTCGATCTGCTTTCAGTTGGTAAGTATGGGGGATAATGTTTTCCCCTCGTAGATGATTAATTAGCATTCTAAAAGTGTCAATAGTGTTAGGATATACTTTAATTGTATTTTCCTTTGCTTATAGATTCCATTTCCCCAACTGCTGTTAGTTAGCAACTTTGGGGTCTTTAGATGAGTCTTATCTCCCTTTTCAGTCAGTCTGACTCTTCTTGGACAAGGCCAAAGCCGTGGTATTAGCTTTGCTCATTAAACCTTCCCAGCACACGCCCAATTTCTTTGTGACCTCCAAATGCACTTTCCTGGTAAGACATCAAGAATGGAAAAACGTTTCTGTTCCAAACTTAACTTAGACCTCAGAATTTTTCTTTCTATGTCTGCGACATGTAGTTTCATGGAATCGACTCCTCCGACAAGTAGTTTATCAGACAAAAATTGATTTAATGAAACTAAAACTAATTCTAAGCAGTAAACGATAGTATTTAATATTTCAAATCACAGGATACAAGCACGATCATGAAAACATAAAACATAACATTATAAATGGGTGTTGGGCTGTGAAGATCCGAGTTTCTTTAACATGGAAAAAATAGACTCAACACTCAACACAGTTGTTGGGTTAATTAGATCCTAAAGCCTTCAGGAGTGAGAAAGGAAACGTGCTAAGATGACCCTTGTGCTGCTTTTAGAGGACTAACTATGTTCTCGTTTCGAAAAGACAGATTTTTGATTTTCATTTGTAATTTTCTAAAACGAATGTTGATAATGAAAATTTGATTCACAACTAAAAACTTAAGGCTTAGAACAGTGCAAAGACAATAGAGTAGTAGTTGATAACTTAAGCAGTGAAATTACCAAACCCTAAGTACTGAGCTGAAGTGCTTCGAGTTAGCAAGCACTAAATACTTACTTTTAAGAAAGTGCTTCAATCACTAAGCGTAGTATTTGGATATTTGTTGAGTGTTTGAAATCTTTATACATTACGTGCTTCAAGCTCTTGTAAAAGAGTGACAAGCTAATAAAAATTCTTTTAATGATTTAAGTGTTTCGATTGCACTCTACAGTAGTAAATAAAAATATTTTGTAATACTCTGATATAATAAAAGATAGTTAATAGTATAATAGTAATAGTTAACGAATAAGGAATATACAATATAATTTGGAGAATAAGTTTGGTAGACTGAATTCGATTGATATGGAATGTTTTTACATTTGTATCAAATTTGTTAACAAGTTTTACAAGGAATTTGTGGTGATGTCAAGCCGACTCGCCAGAGAACCAGAGCTGAAACCGCAGAATGCCGAATTTAAACTGAATAGCGTTATTAGATTAGGTTGCTATGATAAATAGTGTTGCAAACCGCAGTGAACAGTAAAATATCAAAAGTCTTTCTTCTAATTTTTCCCACAGCATAAAATTTCCACAATCCTTTCCCATATCTAGGGAAATTTCATTGAGCTTATCATCACTAATTTTTGTATCTAGGAACAGTCGACCCTAAATTACTGCCCTTCTTCATTACTGGCAACGCTGCTAAGTGTAGCCTTATAAGCACAAGCAGTGACAGAAATTCCGGGTTCTGTAAAAACTATTGGTACATAAATGTAAAGAAATTACTGCATGGTTTCCTCATTTGCTTAGCATTTATGGGCATTAAAAATCGAGTAGAGTGGCATGACTGAATGTTGCATTCGGGAGGTCCGACTGTTCTTACTAAGGTTTTTCATTGTTTTCCTTAGTTCAACGAAATTTAATTATTTCTAATCTTCACACTTATTGAAATTTTCATTCTTGGCCGAAGCCTCCGAGCTTATAAAGTGGCTTGCCCCAAAGGAGGGAATTTTATTTTTTTGGATGTTAAAAATGCTCGTTATAACCCTTCTGTTTGTCTCTTTCTATCTTGCTGGATCATCTGTCAGTCAATTGCATCATTTTTTAGGTTAGCTAAGTCTGGTTTTCATAGCGTCTACAAGAAATAAAATTTTGGTATCAATAGTCAATCTTATTATCGACTCAAGGAAGGTTCTTGTTACTTTTCTATTTGTTCCTTAAACAAATAAAGGCAAAGCAGTCGTGGTCATCTACACAATAGTTTAGATTAAATATGATTTGAAGGACAACTTCCTCATAGTACAGCAATTATGTTAGATTCGTCATCATCGCAGAATGGTTCATACAATCCATTCTATGGCCAAAGACCTTTTTATATCTTGTTTGCAGTTGTGTAATGAGGAAAAAGAAGTCCAATTTCCATTGCAATGTCACTGTGAAGAATACGCCAACACTAACCATATCTTGGGCAGGTTCATTGAACCTTCGAAAATTGACTTGCCAAGTTTCTGGGCAAGTTACTTGCCAAGAAACTGAACACTAAACAAATTATTGAATTATTTATATAGCAGACTTTCACCGAAAATGCTGCCGAGTTACCTATTTCGCCGGCTTAGTACAGGGTATAATAGGCCTAATAGTAGCAGTGCTAGAACTTTATCACAGAACCACTTCTAAGAGAATAAATAAACAAATGCTGTTTGGTAATAGCTCTCGCTAATTTCTCAGGTAACTCACAAATTGAATGTCGAACTGTATCTGTACGGTAGAAAAATTCTGTACGGCTCGGTGTTCTTCCCCTTCAGTTCTAGAGTCTATCCTTAACTTTCATTCATGCAAATGCAAACTACACTTTTGGTTTGGAAGGATTTGGAAATTCTTGCCTGACTGATGTTGATACTTTGGCAAAAAGAGTAACTCGACAGGATTAGTCCAGATGGTTTTTTCCCCAAACCTAGACAACTTTTTATAAACTGCAGCTTGGGATACCCATATTATTATGGTAACTAAATTGCAATTTGAACGCTCTGCTACCGTCCCAAAAAATGCTGCTTATCTATTTTCATATTTCTCAAGAGGATTTCAAGCTTGCCATTGTTTGCTAACCTCATAAATGTCCTTATGGTGCTTCAGTTAACGCACAGGAATACCACGATTCTTCTCACAGCAGGATTACTCTACGGCTCGGTGTGTCTTCCCTCTTAGTAAGAAGTACGTATATAGGATCAGGGGGGAAAAGGGTTGGTTGGAGGTGCTGGAGGCCGTGACATGGACCAAACAAATATAATCGCGCAAGTTTAATTTTTTCGGACGAAGGATGTTACTATTACGAGGACAGCAGAAAGCGCAATGTCATTAGATGGGACGTTTTGCGAAATCCAAACATAAAGATCTTATTCAATCCAAATTTAAATGTATCTGAAGGAGATCCACTGCCGGAGATTTACGCAGATTCTTTGAAATAGTTTCAAAATATTTTGTGGTAATGAATTCAAATTCTTTTGATCGTCTTTGCTTTAGATCTCACACGTGGGCGAGATCTGTTAGAATATAGAGATAAAAGATTAAGTTAAGGATTAGACAGTCAGTTACAACAGATGAGCATAACTTATTTACTTCTATGGATACAGGGCCGTTTTTCCCATAGATCCTGGTTCGCTTAGATAAAATCTATACAGAGCTGGAAAAATCAGTAAGGTAAAGTACTTTTAAAAGTGTTTCAAACACTTTCAAGGCTTCAAATCGCCTATTACTTTTTAAAATGAGTGCTTGATGTTTGAATGGCTTTGTAATTGTGCTTAGTATTCTCAGTAACACCTCAAGATCCTAACTATTACTTTTCAACTTGCAAATTTCAAGTATTAACAGACAAGTCAATGCGTTATTCAGTTATTACTTTTCTTTGCTGCATTCATTTAATTGCTTCAGTGCAACCACTTACATCTATCCCACGCGTCCGTCGCACTACGGAATCAGGACTTTGCTTCACTTACTCAAAAGCACTAGTTGATGATATGTATATTTCTAAGAGCTGAAAGCAATTTAATAAAAACGAGCAATTTAATAAGGACTTGAAGCACTTTTCAGTATTTCAAGCATTGATACTTGACTTTTGAATTTTGAGTATCTGGTAATTGAGGCTTTAAATATTTAATTACTGTGCAATGCTTCGTCTAGCTCTCAAAATAGATTTTTCCAAAATAATAGAGAGAGTAACCAAAGTATAAATATGGGCATTATTCAAAAGTTTAAGAAAGATTTGGGCCAGAATCGGATCGTAAGAATAAACCGACGCCGAAAACTAAACTGCTTTTGATCACTGGTCCAGAAGATCAAGAATCAATCGAAACTGCAAGCCTATAAAGTCAAGTTGATTCCATTGGGGGATTATGAACAAAAACAGTGACTGAAGATCCGGACGAGGAAGCTGTAAGTCGACTTGATCAGGGTCGGACAATGAGACTCACGTTAAGGCCGAATTCTCCCCAAAAAAATCCTATGGTGTTTCCTACAGATAGAGGAAAGGTAAGTTTTGTGACAAAGTTTTTGGCACCCTTCAACGTAGAAACAAGTAATCAAGCATCAAGACACAAATGTGTCTGGATGCAGGAATTAAACTGTTTCTGAAATCCCATAAAGGATCTGATTTGTTTTGGTTGGATTTAGCGTCAGCTCATTACAGTATGCTAACGGTTGAATGGATGAATGACAAGTTGGATTTTGTTCCAAAAGCGTCCGATCCTTTTAACTGCTCTGATTTGAGGCCAATGAAGAATATTAAGCGTAGCGGAAACTCCTGAAATCACGTAGAAAAGTCAAGAACATCACACACTTTAAGAAAAAATGGAATAAAGTAACCGAGATTGCTACCCAAAAACAGGCACTGTTTGCATAAAAACTACGGTTTCGAGAATATTGTTAGCTACATGAACATTGTTTACTATAAGAATAATATTAGATCAATGGAAACGATTTTTGTTAAAACAATCTTTTTGCAGGAAACTCTATCTGACTTGTTAGGATCTCTATTGTTTGGAAATTTAAATTCCTAAAGGTAAAGTTTGTTAAGCGTAAACTAAATTGAGTTGGCCAAAGTCTTTTCCTTAATAAATAATGGCATAATTAGTTTGATGTCTAGGATGTCGTCGTGGTGGTTTTTGTATTGTTGGAATTCTCTGTGAACTAACACTGACTTTTCTATTTTAATAGAGCAAAGAGTATCATCAAATCTTAAACCTGAAGGTATGGGATATGAGGTGTTAATCAGAAACTCTTTCCTTACACAGTTGACGCATACTATACCATGCGTGGATCAACAAGTCTTCCAATAATTTGATTTGGTCAAGGGTTTGAAACAAGGTGAAGAATATTATAGAAATTGATCGAAAAATAAAAGTTATGGTGTCTTGACCAAAACAGTTTGTACTGCAAACCGCATTGGATAGCTTCTTTGGAACTACATAATATTGAGCAATCATTAGAATTTTCGTTGTACGTCCTTGTTAAAGCCAAAAAAGATTTTTTGGATAATGCTCAATTCAATACTTTTTTCAGTTTTGATCTTTGAATCGTTATCATGATATAGAAGTTCAAGCATTGTAACCATATTGGGTTCTTTCACTATTTCCTGAAATGGCTCAATATTGAGTTGTCTTTTTGCTTTAGAATCTCATTCATTGGCAAACTTGTCTGTTTTTCATTCTACTAATTTCTGTGATTATCGTCTGCCCTATTTGTAATAATATCTAGAAATCACAAAAGTTCACGAAAGTTACTCCGTGTAAAGATTCTCTGTCTCATCTATAGCTTGAGCAAAAACGTATCAAACTACAAGATACTCCGATCATCAAGGTAGAACTATAAATGATTAAAGTTTCAGTATCAAAATTACCTACAAGAAATAAATTTATTAATAGGTATCCAAGCTATAGTATATCTAATAATTTATTAATTACATTTTCATTGGAGCAAGACATATATAGTAGGTAATTGATGCAAGAGAATTAATATTTGATTTGCTCTTTAGCTAATCTGCACTAATTTATTACAAGTAAGGATTAACTAGTAATTACAAATTAAAAGAAATCGAGTGTATTAGAATTCAGTTGAAAATTAATTAACGGATTACCGTTAGAATGTAGAAATTATAGAAATTATCAAAAATATGAAACTTACGCTTTAAGGAACTTTAGATGTGTAAACAGATTTAGATCGATTAGTTTTATTATGCTGCCCTACTATGATAAAACGTCACCAATCATTACTGTAAATTTGCTTTTTACGGTTTGGAGCTGCAAAGTATAAATTATAATTGAGGAATACGAATTTTTGTTACAGAACTTCTGATTAAAGCTGGTTTTGCATAACTATCCACACTGTAATGGCTAAAAAGCAAAAAGCTCATTAAGCATGCTACATGTCATTAGTGTTATTTCAAAAACGTGTTCTTGCGGAGAAATTGGAAGACTGCATTAATTTGATAAAATATGAGGAAGTAAAATTAAAAAAATAAATAAAGAAATAAACAATTGCTAGACGCCATTAGTCTTATTTTAAAGGTTATGTCAAAGCGAATTGACTACCGTTTCATTTTGAATATGTCATAGCTAGCAATAATAAAAATTCCTGTTACATGCGGAGAAAATTCATTCGATTTCATTAGCGTGAAAGAAAAGGAAAAAAATTGACCTACTCTATAAATTGATTACGTTCTTAAAATGGCTTTGATAATAGATTGGAAGTAAATGTCAACTTTTTATAGCTGTCAATTTCTTGCTCAATAAATATAATAGGGCAAGTTAATTTTTCTTCACCTAATTTAAAATTCGTCACGTGTCTTTCCCTTTCGATTTCACATATTCAAGAAATTAACTATAATTATAAAACGTCAATGAAATGGGAATTTTTATCGCCGCATTATAACATTTTAGTGGAAAATTGCAAACATAATTAATACCTTAATTATAATTTTGTTGGGGAATAAAAAAAAGATTTTCGACCGGTTTAGAATGTGAAGCGTCTGTGATTAAAGCTTTACGCGAAGGAAAAAAGTGTTGTTGTGCATATTCACGTTCTAAACGGAGAGGAATGCGGCTCCGTACAAAGGTGTTGAATCAGTTAGTTTGGGAGAATATTTAGATAGTGTCACCTAACATATATTTCATATTATGTTTATTAGTCGAGTTGCCGGCTTGCGTTTCTTACTACGTTTACATGTCGATTTAGGAAACTTGAGAATGGTTTTTAGTCAGTAGGAAATAAAAGCATGCAATGTCGTGATGATCAAAGTGTGCCACTTTTTAAATGCTACAACAGATCATCATATATCTGATATTCTTTGTTTTAGCTCCAATAGCTTTCTAGATTTATTTCTCTTTTGTCTTACTTTGTTAAACAAGTTATTCAAGCGTTTTAATTAGACAGTAAGCCAGTCTTATAATGAAATCAATTTTTAATTTAAAAATTCAGTATACAAGCTAATTGCCAAATTTTGCATTTATTTAATTACATAGACGTCAAAAAAGGCCTTGGCGATGAGTACGAGAGAACGATATTAATGTAAATTATAAAGGAATGAAACTTGATCAAAGGAAAACAGTCGTACATAGTAAATCAGACTTTGAACCGGCAAACATCGTTCAAAAGCAGCAAACAAGCCAAGATTGAATCTTGGCTCTCATGAGTGTCTTGATTAAGCCGTTCTTTCGCTTGTCATTTTGTTAAAATTGTAGTACTCTCTTTTCTAACCTTAAAAAATATCTAAAAGAAGTTTTGACAGATGGTTTTCTTGTGGATGAATAGAAAAAAAAGGTTAGTGGAGTAAAGCTGTCATTTGTTTCCATTGATGGTTGTTGGATTGCTATCAAAAAGAACTTGATCTAGATGTAACGTTGAAGAAGTTGGAGAGTCTCATTTCACTCATGTTTCACTTAACAGTGAAAATCTCAAAAACAAAGCAAAAAAATTTTATATAAATTATGAATTCTCGTTATTCTTGTAGGCATTTTAGGGTAGTTCTTAGGAAAGCTATTAATTCATGTAACCTGAGAGTTTGAACAGATCTGAAGATGTATTACAGAAGATTGGCGTGTTCATCTACAAGGTATCTGAATGCCCAGTCGACAGTACAGGCTCGCATTCTCCTAATCGAATGAATGCCGTGTCATCTCAACTATTTGGATAACATTCTCATCAATCAACACTTTCTTTTATGTTTTGATTTTAATCTAATCTCTTTATTTTATGTACAGTTTGCTGTCATTTAGATTTTTGTAAAGACATATGACTCAAAAGTTTGAAAATCGCGATTTGAGTAACATTAAATTGCAATTACTAGAATTCCCAAAACCATTTTTTACCATTTTTGCATATTGACTCATCGAGTCTGCGGTTTTTCCATACTTGCTTCAGTCGACGTAGCTAAAGAATTCATGTGGGACTTATTGTTTACGAGAAAGATGACACCAATAGTCTCATCCTGAACATAGCCTCTTACAATATCCACTTCTGTTTTCTGTCTGGTGTTGTTTGAGATCATTCTTCTTCTTATTTGTTGCTGTCAACACTCTGGCAATTTTTGCGTCCATTTTTTTGTTTTCTACCTTGCCATATGCCTCGCTCCTTGTTATTTCATTTCTTCTATTTATTCTATGCTATTTGTTGTTTGGGTTTTTGTCTCTTATAGGGCTCCCCCCCCCCAACCTTGTTCTCTCAATTGCTTTTGGTGTTACCCAAAGTCTGTTTGCAGAAAGCTTGCTTTCTAATTTATGCGTTATAAGTTTTAAAAAGGAAAGCTCTTGTTCTTAAGGATGTAACTCAATCCTCCGAAGGCTGCCCATGTAAGACAGAGCATTTTGATTTTCTATTCCGATCTTAATAGATACTATGACAGCAGTACCAGTGAGTCTCAAACGATCTAAATATGATCCATGACTTTTCTTCTCACTCCAACAACGTCTTAAAGGCATCCTCTGCCAGTTTAGATGGTTTTGGTGAGATAATGCCTTCTTATTGGATTCTATGGCCCAACTTCATAGGCGAAGTTTTAAGTAATGACACTGTCATTGTCTAAAGAGCGGCTTTGTTTGAAATTTCCTTTTTGAATTTGATCTTATGTTTGAAGAAGGACCAGTCGAACGCTTTATAGAAGTCTACAACAGTACTAACAAGATCTCTGTTAGTACAAGTCAATTTTCTCAATTCTGTATATCAAGGTGGTTACTGAGCAATGTGGGCAAGCGACTTTAAAACTATCAAACCACTTGCTTGTATTGCATAACAATGACTTTAAAATTAGGGGAATGTTTTTGTAAAATCAGGACCATTGTGTGTGCAGGTTGCTTACTGCACAGGGATGTCTAACCAAAGAGGTAGCATTTTCATTCAGTAAAGTGTCCCTATCTTTCACCACCTTGATGGGAGTTAGAAGACCTCTGGTCGCTGACCGTTGTCACCACAAGTTCTTCAGACTTTCTCTAGTCTAAAGCGCCCAAGCTCTAAGCATTTCCACAGCTGTCGACGAACGCTACCGCTACCGCTATCGCTCTCCACGATGGTTCCACTATGAAACATCGAAGAGTGAATATGCAAGCCGCATCTCACTGTGCCCACTGATACTCTTCATTTGGCCATCCGCTGAATGTTCTGAAAGCAAAATAACGGTTTCTTCACCATTGCATTGTCCACGTCATTCTAACTAGATGTTTCGCGAGAAAAACTCGGTCACTGTTGCATTACGCTAGCTGGATGTCTTTCACTAGTCTTCATTACTCATCAATAACTACAATGAGACCTTAAAATTGACGCTCGATTGGTATTTCATTCTACATTTTAACGAGCTCTTTTTAAACCTTATAATGTTGTTCCTACCATTCTATTCACCTAATACCAAGAGAAATTCCGCAAGCGCGAATACTGCGGGTTGACCAGTGTCGTGTGTTGCGTAAACAAATGACTATGTTAGCTATTCCGATTAACGTTTCTGGTCCTGCAAGCTTTAGACGCTTGTCCTGGGAAGAGCAACCGTCCAAAACTACTGGGGCCAGCTCCTCGCTTTCCAGGAGGTTTGACGATAGGAGACTGTGCAAGTTGTTCACCGCACGAGGGCGGCTAATCAAAAGGGTGGCATTTTTTTGTTATTGTTTTGTGACTGAGGGTTCAGGTCGTGGTTCCTTTGGACCTCGTGGCTTTAACACCGGTAGGTATTTCTAATGTGCAGCTCATCGTAACCACTGCTTTACAGTCAACTCGTAAAGTATTGTCGCAAAATGTTTTACTTTTTACCGTTTAACTTCTCATTTAATGGCAAATTCTGCATTTTATAGATAGTAATCGCTTAACCAAGATTAATTTATTAAGTTAGTATTTATGGACTGCAAAGATTATCATTAATTTTGACATTACATACCAGAATGTAAATGATTTTGCAACATTACTTTATGAGTTGACTGCCTTTTTCAAATTTTTCCACGTGAAAAGGGTAGCATTTTGATTAAGCTCCATAGGGAATTTGCGGAAGACAGGATTTAACTACTTAACTAGTCATTTCTAGTCAGTTTTGTTATACGTTCGTGTTGGTAAGCACTGGTCTTCTCTTACTCTCTACTGGACATATAATTGACGACGTTTCTACTCAGATTGGTCTTCCCACACTCAATCAGCTTAGTGGAAGTAAATACAAGATGTCATCTGAGAATATTTCAAAATAACTTTAAATGCAGTTTAAGTTCTTTATGATTTTTTATGTGTAAAGACGAAACCTTGCGATCCTTATGTATGAGAGAATAGTGTCAATTTTGTTTTACGTTTAATGTGCTAATGTGACAATATGAAGACGTTGAAAGAGAACCCTCGCGGAAAGCTCGTTGGCGAGCTTTATTCAGAACATTGAGAGCATGGTAAAGCGCACAAAGTACCGTATATGACATTATGAAAGGTATGGAAAATGGGTGGAAAGAGAAATCGCAAAGAAGATGCCCGTCCAGGAAGCAGTTGGAAAGGTGGGAATATGCAAGAAAAATATTAGAGAAGGAGAAAGTTGTCATAAAAAAGAAAATAGCAGCTTCGAATTACTGTAAAACGCAACTTAAGAGTCAAAACGATTTGTTGCATAAGCTGCGTGAAGAGCACCTGAAATCATCAAATCAAGCATTTGTGGTCACTTCACATTAGACAGAACTAATATTGCCCGAAACAAGAGTTACTTCCATAAAGAAGATATTGAAGTCGATTCTGAAGTTATTTATCAAAGACACGCTAAGTTTACCAAGAAGGTTTTGGTTTGGCTAGCGGTAAGCAGCAAAGAACGATCTGCTCCCTTTATTACCCCTTCAGGACTCAGTGTAGATTAAAAAGTATTCAGAAGAATGTTTGCACGAAAACATCACAATGATGGAAATTATATCTTCTGGCCAGACATGACGCACTACGCACAAGGTATTCTAGCTATACTTATGGGAGAAGTAGCATTTTAACATTATTCTACGCGCTGAAAATGTTGCCAATGTTTTCCAACTAAGGCCAATTGAACACCTTTGGTATCAACTAAAGCAAAAGGTTTATGAAGGTGGCTAGGAAGCAAGAACAGTGGAGGAATTACATAACAGTTCGAATCAAGAACAAACATCGCCAATTCCAGTTTATGCATTTTGTGAAGTTGATGGTTTGTGTGTACCAAGCGGCTATGTACTTCTACATTAAATCCATTGCTGTTTACGATAATTACTGTAATGCACTTTTTAGATAATAAAAAACAGTCAGAAAGGGAAATTTCGGATTTTTAGTCAACATACCCTACTTGGAGCCCTTTTATATTATACACCGGCCTTCACCAAAGAGATCTAGACATGGTTAATTGTAGTATGTAATGTTAACTTACCCTTTTTGTCTTTATATGACCTCAGCTAGCTTAAGCACAAGTAACCTTAGGCATGAGTAAGGAATGAAGCTTATAGTGATGAAAAATGATTAAAATAAAAATTTCAACCTATACCTTCAAAATTAGGAGCTCTTATTGAACTTTAGAGAACTGGAAGGAAGATACCAAGAAGAACTTTTGTTTAATTTGACTTTTCTGTATTGACAGCACAATGTGAATAATCAGTAGAGACACACTAAAACTTTGTGACATTTAGTAGTAAAAGTATATTGAGATTATGTATCATCATACTTTCTAAATGTTTTGGCTAATTGGGCCTGTCTAAACAATTGGGCCAGTCACGACTCTAATACATCTTGCAACTAAATTAATTTGATGAAAAATGGGATTTTATTTAATAGCTCAATAGCTCTGAATAATCTATCGAATTCTGCTATCAGCTGTAGGAGATGGCAGGCCGTGTGATTTTTTGAATTATTTACTGTTTTTTTTGTTCTTTTTCTTTTTAACCTTGTTCTAGAGAAAACTAATGTAGACCCTTTCGGGGCCAACTCAAACTATCAAAGCTATCGTAACATATCAAGACGTTTTTCTGCAAAAGTAAGAATCACAACGGGTAATAATTAAATGTTTTGTGTTTTCAGCTCTGACAGTAGCTTATAATAAAACTTACGATAATAAGCTTCAGTAATTAAATAAAGTGTGTTTTATACGAACAAATACATTTTAAAAATGCGATTGGAGAATTTAATGGAATCAATTCTGGTATGATGTTCTAGAATTATTCAAGATTTTAAATGAACAAAAAATGAAATTATGTCAGACGCCAATGAACATAAGTATAGCATTCTTTTCAGTGGATTGAGATATTATATTTTCAGAAAGAACAGTTAGGATTATCAAATTATCAAATCGGTTTCTGTTTATAATATTTCTTCAAATGGTTAATATCAGTTCTCAACTGTAAAATGTCGACTGTTTGTTCTAATTAGAATTATTAAACAATTTCCTCTTAGCATTCCTTAATTAATTTCTTATATATTCCGATTTAATTATAATACTTGACGTAACAGATCTAATTAACGAATGTTAATTTTCCCGACATAATTTTAAATTTTACAAGTAGTCTCTGCATAAATAGATAGTACACGAACAGTTTAATTTTAGTAGAAGAAAAACCAGAAAAACCAGAAGTTCATAAGGGTTCGTCGTCTAATCGAGCATTGATGTCTCCGATGCTTTTTATTATAGTTTTACGATTTTTCTGCAATTTTATTATTTTTCTTTTATTTCTGTGAATGAATAAAAATATAAAACTGTTATAAAATATATTCGTAAGAAGATTATTTAAGACGCACCAACCACGGTACGGTTTCAGGATAATATAATCTTCATGACACTATGACAAGTGTTCAAAAGCTTTCCGGATTTGTGCCGCCAATTTCTTTTGTTGCACAAACAGAGCAATAACATTTTTAAGGAAGTCGGGAAATTATACGTTTCACTCTTTCTGGAAAATCCAGATGTTATTATCTTGTGTAAACAAACCGGGAGATTTTTCAAAAAAAAAAACATCAAACAACTGACGATGAAAAGAGATGCTAGAATAATAAAATAAAAATGTCGCTTCGAATGGAACAAACGGCATTAACTAACTAAAACGAAAGCGGCGAAACCGAAATGGGCAACGAACGAATTCCAATAAATTCGGATTAAGGTGGTGTAATCCACGGTAGCCGTGTCGGTAACACAGGCGCTGCGTTATCGGACGGGCTCGCCGAACCACTGTGAAGGTTACTGCTATGATTTATGTGCCCTATTGTAAAGCTGGCTACACTTGTGTATTTTTTAGTGTCACACTACCTTCGTTCGACTCGACTACCGGAGCTTGAATAAGTTTGTTTATATGGGCATTATCAAACGACATCAGTAAAAAAAAAGGAAAATTTGATTAGATTTTGATTACCTGGCTTGACGGAAATTCAGAAGAGAAATTTTAAGGAATGATTAATTGAATGCAATCAAAATATTTATAACTAATTACTAAATTTAGAACCAAACAAATAAAAAAAGGTTAAGTCACAAATGAGAGTTTTTTAAGGCCACAGAAGGTCGAATTCGTGAGTGTAAAATTTAAATATTTATTTCTTATTAAAAATTCTGGTAGCCACAATCACATATGTGTTAAATTAGTCACACCTGAGTGCTTTTGAAGTTAAAAGATTTCTTTTAACAAAAATATAACATTTCTCTTTCTTACCTTTCATATGAAAAAATAAGTTAGAGAAGGAGAAAAATGTTTGGTTATGATTAAAATTTATTATAATAAATGTTATACCGTTTTTAGTTAGGCTAATTTTTACTTGTCATTCTTGCGAATAGTCTTTGATGCCTTAAAGGATATTCATATGTTAATCAAATGGAACAAATAGTTCTAGAGGTTAGTAAATTAGCATTTGTAAACAGTCATTTTATTGGGTTCAAAATGCACTTGTTTTTATTGTTCATTTTATGAAAGTAAAATCTTAAAAAGAAATAATTACCCAACATTAACCAACTGCTGTTTCGTTCTAATTTTCTTACAGCAGCAGCGAGCCAATTTTTTATTTACATTTATTGTCCTCTATCTATGTCATTCTATTTTCGATTTTATTTTATGACGGCAATTTGAAGCCCGAAAAAAAGGAAAAGCCTTAAAATAGCGTCTCTAATGATAATTATTATTTAATATACTACACCCGTAGGAATTTTTATAGTTTTTTACGATTCCCGACTTCTTGATATTGTGTTAAAAATCTCGTTTAATAAGATTCTGTTCACGGGTATCACTAAAAAGATAATTTAGTGTCGTCAAACTGGATTCGGTAGCAACTCGGCAACATTTCTAACTGTTCCTTAATTATCTAAAGCGTTAATAAATATGTTTGGTTACGACCAGCAACGAGTTTAATTAATATATGAATATTTTAATTTATCGCATGCATACTTTAGCGTTTTGTTTTTAAGCAATTCTTTTTGGTTCTTGTTTGTTTCTTTTTTTCTAAAATTCTTCTATTTTATATACCCTGTTTGCTACTACTAACTCGTATTACTAACAAAAGCGCAAAATTGTGTCATTCATTTGAATCTTTATAGCCAACTTAAATTTTAGCAGGAAATTTACCTGGTTATGGCTACCACAATTAATAAAAAGACTGAAAGGTTTCATCCACTATCAGCTGCTTGAAGTTCATGTTTTAGCTTTTGGGCCTATTCATTCTTTGTAGTCTACCATATCATATTGGCATTTATTATGTGAAACCTAGTTTGTGTAATCCATAACGAAATATGAAAACTCAAATAATTCTGTAGTAACACCACCTTGGCAACATCCTACACAAGGCTACAGTTTTAAGTTGCATACCTGCGTGGTATGGTATCAACACGCAAATTACAACCTTTGCATTTCCGTTTCGTTCAGGCAAGTTTTATGCTTTTTATCAATTACAAACAAAAATTTATCATTGAAAATGATTTTATTGTTTTTCAAAATATTCTCCGCGATGATCAATACACTTTTGCATATGTGTGAACCAATTTTTATAGCACTTTTGTCATTCCGATTGAGATATCTCCAAAACATGCATTTTGGACGCATCAATCTCTTCTTCTGGCGTCGAAAATTGTTTTAATAGTTTATTCTTCAAGAAAGAAAACAAATAGTCACTAGTTGTTTTTTCCCATTTCTCCAAAAACTTCTGGCAAACAAATGCTTGTGTACCATTCAGAATTGACCGTTCAAAGATCCTCCAGTCCTCCATCCTCCATCCCAAAATACAGACGACCATTTGCTTCGAACTGCTTCTTGCGCGAACAACTTTTGTTGGGTTCGGCTCATTTTGGAAAACCCATACAGTCGACTACTGTTTACTTTCGGGCTCATACGCATAGATCTAAGATTCGTCACCTGTGTAGATGCTATACATTGCTTTTGACGCACCACGATTGAATTTTTTGAGCATTCCTTTGCACCAATCGACACCTGCGCTCTTTTGAGCGATTGTCAAATTATGCGAAATCCAACGCGAATAAATCTTTTTCACGGCTAACTGTAAAATGTAAAATCTTGTGTATACTTGTCATACTAATACCCTACCTAATGGTATGTCACATGACGGTGTTGCATTATGAGTTCGCGCACAGCATTGATGTTTTCTGACACCACCTCCGATTTTGGATGACCTTCTTTAAATTCGTTCGTGAGCGAACGACGGCCACGATTGAATTCACTAAACCAGTGATACATAGTAGTTTTAGATGGCGCTTAATCGCCAAAAGTCGAAGAGAGTTGATAGATCATCATCCACGAGTTAATTCCATTTTCGACTGGGAAGAAATTTTCAAGTCACTGTAAACAAAGCAAATAGCGTCCGTATGACAAAACGTTCTGGGTAAGTATACGTCAAAAATGGCAAACTTTACGATGGTTATAGCACCTAGCAACGCCAACGTTGCCAATTCCGGATTCATAAACAGTAACCCTTGTAGAATCTGCAAAACTGATTTTAATCAGGCTGATATCATTGAACATTTGTATCGTCTGTTGCGTTTTTGGAAGTTTTTTAAATATGAAAGTGTCTGAGGCAAGGAAAGCAACTGTCTTGGGAGTAAAATAAAGAGAAACACAAAAAGAAAATGAAAGTAAATAAGAATTCTATGAAATAGCTACTATCACATTATCTATATGCAGCTGTTTAGAAACCTAAACATGATCTGTCCCTAAAATATATAGCAAAAGGATCAGAAATCAAAAATCATTTTCTTCCATGCTCTCTCCTTTCTGCGTTTCAGTAGTTTTTTCCGTTTTTTTATTTCCTAGTCTCATTTGCTTTTCTGGATTCTTATCTAGTTATTTCGAATTTTTCAATTTCAATACCAAGCACAGCATAGATGTCTGTTATAAAGTCTCTATGAAAAAGTCTTTATTGCAAATCATATTGAATTTGACACCACGATTTCATCCTTACTGAGAACCATCATGCTGATAGATATGGAACTTGGAGAAGTTAGGAAACTTAATTTAGGTATTGACGTTGCTGTTCATCCTGCATATACTAAGTAGAACCTATTGAATAACTTCTAGTTTCTGCATTAATTGTGGGCACTTTCGCAAAATTTGTTACATATAGCATTAAGTATCAAATCTCAAGGAGTTATAACCATAAATTAAATACTCTAGGTACATCCGTTTCAAACTTATTACAATCTTTCCGTAATTGTAAATTTGAAACTAGAATTTAGTAAAAGATTATTGAGAAAACAAAGATGGCAGATATTTTAGTACTTTGCAGGGGATCCTTTCGATTTCATTGCTGCCTCAATTTTCCAGAGCATTGAGTCTACCAAACTTTCGAGATCATCAGGAATTATTACTTTGAACCAACCTTGATTGATAGCCTCGATCAATCTTTCTTGTTACTCAGATTTTGTCGTGAAACTAACACTTTCAGGCTTGACTAGAGATTTTTAATTAATTGGGTTTAGGTAAGGACTGTTTACTGGCCAAGACAAAACGTCACTCAACCGTTTCATACTACTTTTGGCAGTATGGCCAGTAATTTGGTCTCTAAAACCTCCCTTTGATACTTCTTTGCGGTGATGCTGCCTTTCACCACTGTCGGTTGCCCGACACCATGTCACGACATGCAATCCCACATCGTTACATTTACGGGATGCTTAATTGTTGCAGTGGTGTATTCTGATGACAGGTCTACGCCTGGCCGACGACGAATAAATCTCACGCCATCACTCCCAAAAATGCTAATTTGGGTCTCCTCACTCCAGATTATTTTTCTCCAGTCGTTTTGAATTCAGTCTTTGTATGATACAGCCCAAATCACCCGTTTTTGTTTGTTTTTGATTGAGGCATGGCTTTTTTCTGAATACTCTTGCTTGCAACCCACTGCTGTCTGATCATTTGTACTAGCGCTGTTTTCAAAATGTTATAGATATCTTTTCAGGTTTGACGACGGTCCTGCAAACCAAGGCGATAGATTCTTCTTCAATCGGTTCTTGTGGTAGTTTGGGTGAATTTAGTCTTGTCGTAGCGTTTGCAAACTTTTCTTACCTCTGTAACACCACCACCCAATCTTTTTGCGATCTGTTCGTATGTATAGCCTTCTTTGCGAAAAATCACCGCTTTACTTCTTTTACTTGGCAATATGCTTTGGGGACATTTTTATCAATTTCCAACGTGAAAACTCCGTCAACAAATGACACAACCAAGTGTAAAGCAATAATTGCAAAACAACTTCCAAATAGCACGCATCAATTACATGCTATCTGTAATTTTCAATAGGCATAGTGTGTGTGAGACTTGATATTGTCAGTGCTAAAGAACAACTGCTTAAAATGACCTAGTTTTACGCGTATTTGAAAAAAATGTATTGAAAATCCTTTTTATTATCCAAAACATGTGCTTAATAAGTAGTAGTAATATTAAAACTCAAAAAATGAAAAACAAACTAATTTGCATAATAAGAAATCTCCAAAAGTGTCTAGAAGTAATGCCACTAGTGTACAGGGTGTTCCTGAAAAGATATTGAAAACTTTACAGGTTTGTTTCCTAGCTCAGAAGAAACTAAAAGGCCTTAAGTCACTTTTTTCAGAAATTGCCTATTAAACAAATGCAGAAGGGTTCATCATGTCTAGAATTCGTGTAGAGCGTCCTCAATTCTTAGTAAATTATCTTTGCTTTCACACCAATATCATATTTAGTGTTCCAGATCGGAAAGTTGAGATTTCTCCAACTTTTGGCTTTAAAAACTCAACTGACCATGCGTAATTTCTCACTAATCCAATGTATTGTTTGATGCCAGTTACCGCATCTGTGATGGACTAGGAGTATAGGCATTGTAAGCCGAAAGAAGCAAAATAGGTTAAGTTAAACATTCCGACATGGAACACCCAAGAATGAAAGAGATCAAGCTTTCGTAACTAAATTTCTTATTATGTATATATATAGAGCACTAAGAGCCTAGCAGGCCCATGGCTTGTTGTGTTGTTCGGTACCATTGTTTTCTGTCTTTTGCTTTAGTTTTCCAATCCATAATTCTCAGCTTTGCAATATCTTCTTGGACTTCTTTCTTCCATCTTGGTTTTGGTCTTCCTCTTCTCTTTTTCCACTAGGTGCACTTTCCAATATGCGCTTTGGTAGTCTTCCCTCTGGTAATCTTACTACATGGCCTATCCATCTTATTCTGCTTGCTTTCGCCACTCCCACCAAATTTGGTTCATTGTACAACTCTTACAACTCTTGGTTAGTTCTTCTTACCCATCTTTCTCCTACTATTTTGCCACCAAATATCTTCTTTAAAATCTTCCTTTCTTATATTGCCAACATGTTCTCTTCTTTTGTATTGTTCTATTGTATGGTGTGTTCAATTTGCACAATTCTCATGTAATTGAAAGTTTCAGATTTCAGCGTGAAGTCTTAATAAACGTTTGGTGTGGTGCAGTCGGTTATTATCGTTTTTCACATTCTTTCGTCTTAATTGACTGATCTAGATTTTTTGCAAAATGTTCTTTTTGACTTATCATAAAGGTTACTCTTGATAAATAAACAGAGAATGCGGATTACACGATGAAACACCATCACACACGACTATAACTGCTAGACAGCGACTTGAGCAACATTACACAATGACAGTCCCGTTCTATCTGTGTTTTCTTATTTTACAGACTTTTTTGCTCTTGATGATAATTTAACTGATTTGATGAAGGTTGGCGATTCTGCCAATTGATTCTTCAGGTTAATGACTGTGGTAGCCGGCACAATTGCATAAATTGAAAAATACACCAATCAAGAGTTTATCGAATAACCAAACTTCATGATTGTACCTGCAATTGGCAATCCGTACTTACAAGGGCAATCACAGTTGATAGTTAATAAGGTTTCTGGCTTCCTATTGAGTTTGCCCAAAGCATATGCACTGTAGAAAAAAAGTAAAGAGAAAGACTAGGAGTTTTAATTAATGGTTGGTAGAGTTTTGCCCAAAAATTTTAGAAATTTATCATCTAAATTTTTATTTTTGTTTAAATTCGTTCTTACTCTGGTCGCGTGATTTCGGTTACAGATCCAAAACATTTCTTTGCCATTCCATGCTGGAATTTAAATCGGTTCAGTGCGATTTTGTACCTTTTACACTATACAAAGTGTATATGTGGCAAAATAGAGAAAGAATAGATGGAAAGAGCAAAAGCAATCTGGATAGCTCAAAGACAAGCAGCTGGAGTGTATGAGTCTTCTCCCTAGTTACATTTTAAAAATTACGCTTTAGGCATGCAAGGCATTATGTGAAGATCTTGAAAGAGTCAAACTTGACAAAAATGTAACTCTTGCAGCAGTTAACTGGAATGAAGCGAAATCAAGCCTTATCATCAAAACAATTCGGACAAAAAGGTACCAAGATATTTTAGAAGTTGTAAAAAGAAAACTTGTAGCAACAAAGAAAGATACCCAACTTACTTTTGCTGTGTTGAAAAGAGAGATAATATACAGAGAAAGCGTTGTTTCTCTTTCTTGTTCATTGATCACTCCAACAGTATTTTCGATCAGGTGCAATTTGCTCAAATACAAATTAGAAAATCACAATGCGTTTTAAGAGCAGTGATGCATGTCCAATACTTGTGGAATTAAAACAACATAAGAAACTAAAACAGATCAGTATTAACCAAGATTTCAGACTCGGGCGTTTCTTAAAATTTATTTAATGGCCTAGAGACATAATTTGATGAAACAGATATTTCTATCAAAAAACTAATAATTTCTACTTCCGTTCTTAAACCCTAGACGCTCCTAGCTGTTAAACTTCAGAACATTCAACGTCTTTAGAGAAATTTTCTTCGCATGAACAGAAACATCAGAAGCTTAGCAAAATATTGGATGTTCGAAAGAGAAATTTATTTCTACATTTCTTAATACTAGAATAACCTTTACTTAAATATTAGACAACTGATACTTCTGACTGATATAAACTTCAAACAAATCTTACCCACACTGACTATAATGTTCCGCATTTGTATGCAAATGAAGGCACTTTATTGAAACAATAAAACAACTACTATAAAATTAATTTGCCAGGAAGTCGCTTTTAAAGTTGTAAACTAAAAGTCGGTACATTCATATTCATGAATTAGTAGAGATTTGTTATAAAAACGGGATGAGCGCAATTTAAAAATCTTAATTTGCAAGTTTTGTTTTGATAGAATTATTTGTAACTTATTTTGTATAAGCGCAGAAAAAATTTTTTTTGTTATAAGATAATAAAAGATAAGCTTTCTCTTTGTATATCCCATTCATAAATTAATAGAAATAAGACTGACCACATCGCGTCTACCACATCCACACACATTAATACTATACATAACAGGGGACAAGAAAAACCGTAGGTGGTTACGACTCATGGCCTACTTGTCACAGTTGACACCTGGACAAAACCATTTCCGTTGCTGTCACAAAATGTGAAATGTGCCCCTTTTTTTATAATCTGGATTGATTCGCCTTTTTTATTACTTAAGTGTTGCTTGATGGAGGTTTAGATTTTTATACATTTTCTATCTTAGTTAAAAGAAAAAAGTAGATTGAAAGATTAAAAAAAATATCAAGGACAATCTTGGTGGTTAATTTGACGTTTCCAATTACTGCCATGCAGTTACGCAAGGTATTGACTTCAAAATTAGAACAAAAAATGTTAAATTGAAAAAAAATGCAATTATCATACTTGGTTGTTTTGCTTCCTGTTGAAATGGATTCATTTGTTCCAGCTTGTTCAATTATCAACGATTTTATTAGCGTCTTGCTTTAATGTTTGCATCCAATATGATAACGATAAGCTTTATTAGTCCTCTTAAGTTTCAATTTTTGTTTTTTGTGCGTGTTTACATGTTTTTATAAGTTGTAATTAGTAATATTGCAGTTCGAGTTTGCTTTCTGAATGAGCATTGGTTTGGCTAATCTTCTAATCTTAAGCATTTGAAAAATTATGTTATTACGCTTAATTAGAACCACTTGAGATAAACTTTCTTTTTGTTTCATTCTTGCGCTGGCCATATTTATTATAACTATGGTTGATGAGATGTAAATTAGAGAAAACTTAATTTTTGAAACTAAGGGCATCTTTTGTTTAATTCAAACCGGTTGCACTAGTTCATTCTCAAACACTTAATTTGCTGTAATCGGTTTTCTTCATCGTACTTTCTTTTATTAACGCATCTGTATATATTTTCAAAATAAATGTCCGTTTCTGTTGTCCTATTTGTCATTAGAACCATAACTGAGAAACTTTCCAACATTATCACGTAGCTTGCGTACGGTCGAAATGATATATGGAGGGTAGGCACATGGAATAATCAGAGGAATGAATAGGAAAGAGGAGGAACTGGCTGAAGAATTCAAAAAGACAAATATGGATCTGCTAACTATAACAGAAACTAAGAAGAAGGGAATCGGATGCAAGGAAATCAATGGAGGGCATATCTTAATTTACAGGGGCGCAGAAAAAAATCAAAACGCGAGAGCAGGAGTAGCCTGTCTTATAAGAAGAGAAAAGGCAAGTAATATAAAAGAAAGGAAAACGATTCCAGAAAGAATCTTAAGAATAGAATATAAAGTTAACACAAACAAGATCTACTCCGTATTTGTGATAAATGGGCCAAATGAAAGTGCGATTAAACAAGAAATAGAGGATTTTTGGAATGACGTGCAAGAAGAACTTGATACAAAAGTAGGATCAGTCATTATTGCATGCTGAACGACTTAATACATGGTACAAACACAAAGATATTCCTAAATATACTCGAGAAGTTAGGAGCAGAAATGAAAGATCAGTTATTGACCTGGTAATAAGAGAAACCAAAACCAATGGATGTAAGAGTGAAAAGAGGAAAGGAGATCGGATGTGACCGCTACTTAGTAAAAGCCCAGTTCAAATAAGAAATTGCAGATAAAAACCAAACAAGAAACGAAAGGCAGAGAGAACTAAACTTCGTACAAATAAAAGCACATAGGTTACAAGAAGAAGCAATCAGAAGAATATACCAAAAAGAAACAGATAGGAGATTGGCTCTAAAAGAACAAGATGCGGAAAATACGGAAGTGGAAGACCTGCGGATAACCTTTAAAGAAACCCTATTATAGGCAGCAACGGAAGTATGTGAAGTGAGTAAAAATACAAACAAAAAAAGCAAACCCCATGGTGGAATCAGAAAATAAAGCAGGAAGTCAGAAAGGAAAAAAACCCTGAAGACTGGCAAAACTGGATACGCCAATGAGGGATATAAAACGCAAAGAGAGAAAGTCAAACACATAGTAAGAGAGGCCGAATCGAAAAAATGGGAAGAATTTGGTAAAAAAATGAACGAAAACACAAATGGAAACTCCAAGCTCCTATACAAAATCTGAGAAAAGAAAATAAAAACCCACTAAAGAGTGTTAAAAGTAAAGATAGACGTACACTATTGGTGAACAGCGAAATATTAGCTAGATGGCAAGAATATTACATAGAACTCTTAGAATCCAAGGACGAACACAAGACAAACCGGGTAACAATGAGGAAGAACTTACAACAGATGAAAAATCTGAAGAAATTAAAAAGAAGAGGTGGAAAAAGCAATAAATAAAATTAAAATAAGGAAAGCCGCTGGAATCGAAAATATAAGACCGGAGATGATAAAATATCTAGGAAAAGAGGGGAAGAAATTTCTGAATAAGATCATTTCAATAGTATGGAATACACTAGAATTACCAGAATACTGGAAAACTGCAATAATTGTGTCTATTTATAAAAAGGGAGATATCATGAAGTGCAACAATTACAAAGGGATGTGTAACATATAAAATTCTAGACAGAATAATCGAGGTAAGGCTAAGAAGTAAACTAGAACCAACACTCCTTGACTACCAAGCAGCTTTTCGGAGCGAGAGATCCACGCAGGACTGGATATTCGTATTGAGACAAATATCAGAAAAAATAAAGAAGACAAACAAAAAAATATTCATTACGAGAAATCATTTAACAGTGTCCTGAGAAAGAAAATATGGGAAGTCTTAAGGAAGAAGAAAGTCGACGAAAAATAATACAAGTGACTACTAGCCTATACAATGAAAAACTAAATGTAGTACGGATTGGAGGACTCACAACACAGAAATTCAAAACAGAAAAAGGAGTCAGATAAGGTGGCATACTCAGCCTCACGCTGTTCATAATATTAATGGATGAACTAACACACAAAATCAGAAACAGACCTAGGATACAGAAACTTGCAAAACACAAAAGAAGAATTGAAAAACAAAATAACAGCTTGGCATGAGATTTTAGAGGAACATAATCTAAAAATTAATGTACAGAAGTCGGAGACAATGTTTATAGAAAGAGAACCCAAAGAAGTAGAGATAACGTGCGAAGGTGAGATGTTACATAGGATAAATTCCATAAAATACCTAGGCTCAATAACAGAAACGAGTGGAGGCCTAGAGAGGGAAATAAACAACAGAATCGCCAACATAAATAAAATTTATGGAGCGTTACACAGCGGCTGCATCAACAAAAAAAAATTAGTAAAAGAACAAAGACAAGAATATATGAAACAATCTTGACGTTCATACTCATCCTGGACGCTAACAAATAAACTAGAGAGCAAAATTCGAGCATGTCAAATGAAAATACTCAGAAAGATAGGAGTGACCAGGAAAGATAGAATAAGAAACGAAGAAATAAGAAGAAGACTTGAAATAGTAAAGAGCATCACATCACATGTTGGAAACAAACTTAGAAGGGAAAAGTGGTCGAGGAAGACCGAGAACCGCATGGAGCAGGAAAATCAAGAGAAAGGGCTCTACCTCTACACCACAGGTAGAAGAGGTTACGGGATAAGTAAGTAACGTACGTATTCAGTTATGAATCTATAAAGTGTGATATACCGTTTTTAAAAACTTCAATAGGAACCGTCACCGTGAGCTTTGATTGCTCATCTCTGACTTAATTAATTCAGTGGAATTAAGATTTCTCCCGGTCAAGCTTGTTCTTCATCTCGAACGAAGGTTTTACTTGGTCGGTTTGTCATCCTGTTTTAGCATACTTTCTGATACCTCAAATAATAAAAATCGATTAGACTTAACTTTGATGGTTATTTAACGACTAGATGATGAAAGCCATTCTGAAATTAATAAGCTGAATGAATTCTAAATGTTTTTTTTATCTAAATCGAAGTCCAATTACGACATAAAACTCCATTTTCTTTGATGAGCTGCGAACTGGATCTGTTGTCAGAATTACATATTGTGATGATATTAAAAATGTAAATGTGATGATATTAAAAATGTAGGGATATTTGAAAATGATAAAAAAAAGAGAGTATAAAAAAAAGTTTTGGTTTTAACATAAAAACTTGGCGTCCCAACGTGGTAGGGCAAGTTAAATAAAAGACATAATTATCATTTTGTTAGTTGTCTGTTGGTAGTGGAAAGATGTCAAAGCGAGGTAAATCGGTAGATAGTAGAAAAAGGGACAAAAGAGAGGAGGAAAATATTGAAATTGAACAGATGGAAGAAGAAAGTACAAGTATGGAGGAGACCATGGGAGATGTTGAAAAGGGAGATAAAGAGCAAAAAGAAATAAGACAACAACAACAACCAGATTTACTTAAAATATTAATAGAAATGAAACAAGACCAAGATAAAACATTTGAAGACCAAACTAAAAGATTAGAAGAAATAAAACAAGATAATATTAAAAGATTTGAAGAAATCAATCATAATCAAGAGAAAAGATTTGAAGAACTTAAAAGAAAATTTGAAGATCATGAGAATAGATGGGATAATATTGTTAAAAACATGAGAGGTGAAATACAAGAAGAGGTGAATAATAAGATAGATGAATGTGAGAATGAAATGCGTAGGAAAATAGAAAGGCACCAAGAAGAAATTATCAACATGTTACAAATAAGGGATGCAGATATAAATGAGAAAATTAAGGAGCAAGAAAAAGAACAAGAAAACTACCAGCAGAATGTGAAAATAGAATTAGAAAAAATAAACAAAAATGTTGAAGAGAAATCAACAGCAGGTAATCATGGACCAAGTCATTATTGTATATTAGAGAACGGGATTCAAAATATGGCAAAATTCTCAGTAAACCACAAACGAATAAATCCAAAAGAAAGAATTAACAGTCTACCAATAAGAAAGGCAAATCTTAAAAATAAGATAAAGATTAATTACAAAAAAGAAAAAAATTATCAAAATAACAATAATAATAAAGAAAAAAATGAAAAGTACTATTAATTGGCAGAATAAACTAAGAAGGGCAAGAAAAGCGGAAAGAAGAAACAAAATGAAGATGACAATGGAAAATAAGAGGTTGGAGGTGATCAAAGTCAAAAGAAAATCTAAAAATAAGACTAGAAAGAAAAATAAGGAATCGAGGTATAAAATATTTAAGACAGATAGTAAATCCAAAATAAGGATGGAAAAATATAAAATGATAATGAAAGAACATTTAAAGAATTTACTATCAGGAGTCAGAGAGGAACAAAGAAATTACAAATACAGAAAAAGAAAGAAAATCAAAGAACTAGAATAAATGCTACAAGAGAATGTTAAAGTAAAAATTACAAGCCAATGTTGACAAAAATAACAAAAGAAGAATAGGGAACATTTCGTATTAGGTTTGACAAGAAGGTATGAATGATGCTTGAATGAATGTGTTAAAGATAATCATAATAAGTTAAATAATTATTAATGAAGTATTATTAAAATGATGATAATTATGAAGATTTGAATATGAAGTTAGTAGAATAATAATGATAATAATAATAAATAATTAATGATATGATTGATAATATTAAAAGAAAAGGTCAAGATATGATCCTTAATATGAATAAGTAAAGATAAAATATGATATTGAAGTAGATAAATGAGGCAGGGAGTTAAGTTATATGAAGAAAACTTTACTACTAGAGAAAATAATTTTTGCAATTTCTTAAGAAGTTGTAGAAAATGATTTGTATGAATGCAGCATGAATGAAAGCTAGTTGGAAAATAGAGGAAAATAAGGGAGAAATAGGAAGGAAATGTGAAATAAAATGAAAATATCGAATATTGAGTTAAAAAAACAATAAAAAAAATCCTGTATAAAATGTTAATAATGCTAACTAAACTTATAAAATTTTAAATTGTTATTCTGTTGAAATAACGTAATGTCAAAGTGTCAAAAATGACAGTTGCCTAATGTCAAAATGACGTTCGACAAATGTCAAAGTGCAAGACCGTCAATTCACATAATTGAGGTTAGAATAAAAACATAAAATAAAAACACCATAAAAAAATATATTATGTATACCATGAAACAAAACAATATCTATTATATTACATAAGACAAATAAAAGAAACAAAGATCAAATTGTAATGGAATTCACAATTGAGTATATTTTAGTTAATATTAATCAAAATTTAAGCTATAGTTAGTATAAAACGCTTAAAATTTATATTAATATGGAGGGGAAATGTGATGATATTAAAAATGTAGTGATATTTGAAAATGATAAAAAAGAGAGTATAAAAAAAAGTTTTGATTTTTTTTTGATAAATATTAATGACAGTAAAAAATAAATTAATTAATATTGTCAAGAAAATAGCATTTTAATAAAAAAATGAAGAACCTCACGAAGAAAAATAAGGAACCTGAGAAAAAGATCTCTCCATATCATAACAATATATAGGCATTTGCGATGGACATCAACAGAAATTTTTTTAAAAAGTCGCGTTTAGAAACTCAAATATCAAATTCTTCGTAGGTCTAAGATAAAAAACAAGAGAGGCAAAGCTCGGGGCTCAAAAAGCTAGAACGGGCTTAGTCAAGTCTTTTTATATAATTACAGTATCAATGGAATTTGTAATAGTAATTGGCTCTATAAATATAGACCTTAATGACGCTATTACTTTTGAATTATTTAATCGATGGGGAAGTCCTATCTTAATAGTTTTGTATGGAACTTTAAGAAGATAATAATCAGAGACACTGAAGCTAATGCAATAATAACTATCAGATAATTAAAGACAAGGAAAGTGTGTACGTTATAGAAAACATTCCGCAAGGGTATGCAGGACTTTTTTGCTGTAAATTAATTACAAAGGGTGGGTATACTAAAATGCTATAAAGATAATAGAATATGCTCTAGTGTTCAATAATAGTCCGTAACATCAGCACAAGCTGCTTGTTTTGCTAAAATTCCGATTTATAATTTAATAGTAAATCATAGGCTATTTACAATTTAAAAAATTTCGTTCTAGAATTGCAATTAATGCTTTAATTAGAATTATTTGGTTTCTAAGAGATTTTCTAGAATGAACTCTTAATTTAATTAAATTTTTATTATTATAGTAAAACATAAAAAGATAAAAATGTGGTCATTCATTAAACCAACCTTACAGTATATTTAAGCAGATGTTTCAATTTTGCTTAATTATTACCATCAGCTTTAAATTAAAAGATTTTGACATCTTTTATATATTTTTTAATATAATTAATGCGTAGTTTAAAAATTGTTTTATAGGAATTAAATGATTCTGATTCGAACAAAAAATTGAAAAGAAAGAGTTTCTAAATCGGTCTTTTAAATAAAAAAATGAAATTTTAAAGATTCATCGAGAAATACTCATTTCCTTCTTGAAATCAATAAAATGTTAATAACTAAGTCTCAAGTGAAAGAAGAAAACAATCAGAGCAAAAATAAAAACAATCAATCTGTCAACATTTCTAAAAATGAAATGAACATCTAGGCAAGTAAAGAATTTCTGTCCGAGTGACCATATCACAAAAAAAATAAACAAAAGAAAAACTACGCTTTCTTAATTCTAACCTCAAACAAGCCGTTCGTAATTGAACAAATCAATAAATCAGTCCTCGTTATAAGCGATAATAATCAAACAACTTAAAAATGTAAATGGGAAATTTAAAATTTAAAATAATTTATGTAACATGCACTTAAAAAAAGTGAAAAAACAATTAAAATCGTCATTATATTCAAAAAGACAGTCGAGTTTATAATCCAGATATATAATTAAATTTCTTATTATTACGACCATATGGAAAGTGTTGATAATATTTTATAAAATGTAAATTATATTCGTCATTTAAATATAAGACAGCTGCTTATAACCTAAGTTTTATTGCCCCCCCCCCCTTCACACCATCATCATTAAAAACAAATCGACTAATCTACCTGATGCAAAATATAAATTTTCCAATTGAGAAAATTAACGACGTTATAGGATTCGCTTCAATTTTCATTTTGTCATGCCTAGATATACCAACTGCGTACCACAAAAGCTCACGCTTGGTTTGCCTTTGTTTTGTTGTTATTTACAGGGACCGAGAGAGATACCGACCGACAGTAGCATAAGGAGACCAAAAAAAAATCATTGCAGCTGTTCCTAGGTGGAGTTTAAAGTTTTTAATGTGCGCATGCTTCAACGCGAGGCGTTTCTGTAACTTTTTGGCGGGGATTCACCACGCCTTGTAGATATCAGGATTGGTAAACTAAAGAAATGTTGGCAGCATGTTTGATTTACTACTAGCCAGGTATGCCTGTGTGTGTGTATGTGTGAGCCTGGGAGATGATGATACACGGAGTTTGTTGCTTCCTTGACTTTTTTGCTTCTCTGAAACTTGCTATGAAGTTTTCTCGGTTGATATCTGATATATGGGTTTTAGAAAAGTAATTTTTGTAACTACTGACATTCCTTTTAATTTTTTTTTGTCAAATCTTATTTTGGGGACACTCAAGGTACTATCTGTAACGACTTGATGATGCATCAATATTCGTTTGTTTTTCCTCAAAATTCGCCAAAAGTAAAAAAGCTTCATTTATCTTTTCTTCTTTCCAAAAATTAAATAATCATTTATTCATCCTAACCTCACATCACTGATAGTTTTTCTTTAATCTATTAAGACACCAATTAGATAATCAGGGTTAGAGTTCTGTAATTCTCTATCTGTATTAGATACATATCAGCTTTCATCTTGATGTTCAGTTGAAGATTAATATTTTAAAATTATAAATTATAATCAACATCTTACCCAGACTCACATCCTTTGAGCTCTTTTAATATCATGTGGATTTTAAACGGTCGCAGTCCGATCAAACTTTGCGAGCAAAGCCATAAAGTGATATTTGCTAAAGTTTTCCCAAATAAACTTTCCTATATGGAGATGGTTCGGACAAGGAGATGAAATAATGGCAATTAAAAGAGGACAGCAAAAACTTTAAAATTTATTATTATCGTAAATTAAAACAGGAAAATAAAAATTATAACTTTAAGGTTTTAACATTTCGAGATGATATACCTTTTTATCTTGTATTGGGAAATGAACACTTTTACAAAAAAGTTCATGGATTGCGTAGTATCTACAACAGCTAACAAAAAAATAACAAAAATATCTAAAGATTCAAGAATTGGATTCACCACGAAAATTAATGCGATTAATGATATATGTATGTCCTCAAAATTTCTTGATTTTTTCCTTGCTAAAATTCGTCTCATCTTCGTTGATTATTATCCAATTTCAAATTCAGTGTGACATCAAGAATTCCTTTGTAACATAGATTTGATTCTCTGTCCGTCTTGTTTGGTGTAGAAGAACAAACTATAAAGTGAAAAGAGAATTGGAACAAAATGAGCTTTTTTATAGAGACTCCTTTATGAAATGCAAAAAGCACAAGCCTGTATAACCTCAATCTAAGTGCAAAAAGTGAAATCTCATTCGCTGACCTTGATTAACTTCTGGAACTTAAATATTAGTATCAACGCATGTTCCAGCAAAGCACTACCTAGTTGAAGTAATTATAATTCTTTTATTCTTTGATAATCCTGAAGATTCAAGAAAAGCACTACGTACATAAATATCTATAATAAAAAATTCTTTTGAGTCAATCCTTACTACAGCTCTCATGCAAATTAGTGTTTGTCTTAACACTCTTAACAGATGGTTCATAGTACAACCGAATAATTTCTTTAAAGCTGTGCCTATGAAGAAAAATACAAACATTTTTATTATTGATTAAGACTACCTTTCTTTACATGTTATTTTGGCGAGCCCGTTTTCCACATAATATTAATAAACAATGCGTCTTTTGCTTTGCCTTATTGATTCACTTAAAGATTTCACTTTTATCAAGAGAAGTCCAAAGCTTTGGTAGGAAATTACAGTAGTGCAAAGGCAAAACTTCTGCAGAAATTGATCTAATTGCAAAATTTTAAATGTGGCATAGTAAAAGTCACGAACAAAATCAGCCAAGTTTTAGTTTTTGAATATCAATAGCGTTTTGATCTCTTTCAACTTGATTTCGATTCTGTTCTTTGCTCTTCTTTTGGCCTCTTTTTGCACAATCTTCTTTCACTTCCTTAACTATTACTGAAGAAACTAATAATTTCCATTGGCTTTAGCCTGCCTGGACAAAAAACACTTTTCATATTCCCTTTGAAGATTAACAACTATCTATAAGCCTTCAATTGAGGAGATTCCATTTGTTTCCTTTTCTAACTAAAGTGAGCCTTTGCCAAATTATTTTTACTTTCATCGACTTTTGATAAAAAATATTGGATATCTAAAGTTCAGTCCAAATTAAAATAAAACTGAAAGTCAAAATCGTCCCAAAGGAAAATTATAAGAACATTAGAATAAAAGAGCTAATTAACAATTACACAAGGCCTGTAATAGTTGGACTACTCGTGCAAAGAAAACTTGCTACTTCCCATCTTCACTAAGATAAGTGATAATAGAATAGGGCGCAACACTGAAAATAGCCAAGAGGGTAGAAAGAAGCTGAGAAAAAGGCGAATCGAATTTATTACAGCGAATTAATGCTTTGTTTTGCTATAGGATTTAATTGGAAAGAAGAAGAAAATTCTTCTAGACAAGTGTGGAGCTTCGTTTTGCTAAAGAATTTCTAAAAATTTAATTTTAATACTGCTGTTATGGTTTTGAAAGCGCTTCGGTGTTCTCTACTTTTTGATTGTTTTGATTCAAGGGCTATCAAAGATGTATACGTCTCTAGGTTGTAGTAGAACCTTGGGATTCTTTACTAAACAGTACCCATTCTATTAGGGGAATGTGAAGAGCTAGAAAAGAAGTTGGTTTTGGTTTCACAATGTCAAATTTTATTAAAATGATATTAGCGCCAAGACGGGATACTGAGATGGATTATGTGTTAAATCGTTCTTTGTACTTCTACCTTTTCAGTAAAAATTAAAACCAGAACTCCTTAAAGTCTTAATCCACATCTTATGTTAGTGTGGTGGCTTCAGGACCTTAAAGTTCAAGTAGTTTGGTTCATCTTATTTTAGAAATCCACGATCAATTAATATAATACTGTCTACCATAGCAAAGTAAATTTGTAACGTAAAAAATTTGAAAACTGTGCTCTAGAGAAGAAATGGTCCAAATCTTATGGCACTTTGTGGCGATTGATTCTTCCTCTCGCCGCGACGGAAGGGCAAGAGATGCTTTCACATATCTCCCTACATTAAAGTTGTTTAAGTTTCTATATTATGGCGGGATAGTCCAGATTAGTTCATGTTTGATTTAATGGTGGAGTTCTAGGACCTAGGGTGGCCTCCAAATGGGCCATCAATAATTATACAAATCCGTAAATCTGAAGGCTAGCGTCATTGTTTAAGTCGTTGTGTAAATTGTTGCTGATTATTGCTAACATCTTACTATTGTTTTAATCAAAATGAAACTCGAATTGAGAAATTTGATTAATGGAGAGTGTGCTCAATAGTGGTTTTGCATGAAGATTGGAGTTACAGAAGGTTAGGGGAACGGTTCGGCGTATCCCATACATTAGTATCACGGATGATGGAACGATACAGAGAGATCGGTAATCACTTTAGTTGTCCAAGGCCAGGTCGACGCGACGCGCCTGTTCAAGACCGTTTTTCACGACTTCGCACCTTAAGGCAACGATTTCTAACAACCAGAAGCTTACAATCCCAACTTAAAGATGTTCATAATGCTCGAATCGGTTGTGAAACTGTTCGCAAACACCTCAAGGGAGGTAATGTGATAAACCGCATACCTGTGAGAGGCCAAGCTTTGAGAATAGCTCATCGGAAAGCCCATTTAGAATTTGCACGAAATCATGTCTACTGGTTGGAGGCTGATTGTAATAGAGTGCTATTTACAGATGAGAGTAGATTCTGTCTGCACAATGCAACATGCGAGAAACTACGTTAGTTGGTGGAAGATCAGTTATGGTCTGGGGTGGCATTTATTTAACGGCTCGTACAGACTTGGTGGTGTTGAATAACGGTATCATCAATGATCAGCGATATGTCTTTGACGTTTTTCAAGACTTCCTGAGAATTGTCAAAGTTTTTTGCTGATGTATGATAGTGCAGAATTATCTAGAGGAAATTGGAATCAACGTTATGGAATGGCCTGTCCTGATCTCAATCATGCTTGAAACTTGCTCGGTAGACGTCTGCGAAACTCTCCCAATCAACCAAACACTCTGTAGGAACCGGAATAAAGTCTTGTTGAAATCTGGAATGAACTGGATGAGAATAATCTAAGACCTTTTATTTTGAGTATGGATCGTCGATGTGAATTTTTTAGAATTTGCTATTTATTAGTTAAGTCTATGGATTTTGAAGATGGTTGATCATAACTTCTGTTTATTTTTCAAAGTAAAGTAACACAAAATAAAATGCGTTTCACTTCAGCTAATATTTTCATATCGTACGACAAGTTTTTAAGTGGTGCGTTAACTTCTTGGCGCAGTGTATATAAATAGGAATTTTCGTGAAACTCTCGTTTAGCGTAATCGATTTACAGATTTACAGAAAAAAAATTCATCTTTTTATTTATTGCAATAAAAACATACAATGCACAAAAGTTATTAAGCGATTTAGATTCTTCAAATTCTCATTTAATTTGGCAAAAGCTGTACATTAAGTGTAAATAAGATTTTACAAGCTGAGTTAATAGATAAACAGTCCGGTTTACAGTACTCAAACTGTCATTCTGCCACAGCCATACCTACACGACCCAGAAACATCGTGAACGGATTATAAGCTTATCATTTATAAAACTCAAGTTACAATAGTTTGATCCCCAACGCTTGGGTCAATTTTAGCAATGAAAGTCTTCCTATGAAGTATCATTTATATTATAAAATCTGTTTTGCAATTTTAAGACACTGGTAGATTGGGTGTGCGATCGTAGACACACAAGTGCGTTTCTGTGAAGCTTGGGCCTCCAAAAAAATCCCGTCCCGGGCCTCCTTTGTTGTAGGTACTCCATTGTCTTTTTGTAAACATACTTTCAATTGAATATCTACAAAGTTAGTAAGCAAATTAATGCCGAACGTTACTGAATAAGTGTTGCAGAATTTTTAAAAAATAGGAATCGTGCCAGAAGAGTGAATTGAGCAACTCTTTATACTGGAGATATATTAAGGGTCTTTGTGCCCAAATACCAATGGATTTGGGTGACCAATTGTGGTGGTGACTATTTCTTAGTCATTCTTACGAAGAAAACTGTCTCATCACGATTAAAATACATAAAATCTAATCAACTCAGTTGAATAATCTGATGAGCAGTTTAAACAGTTTAAGAGAATCAATCAGCCCAAAAATGAACCTAAAACTCCGATTTATCTGGAAAGGTCAATCACTATGACAAACCCGGCAAATCTAAATAGCAATTTCGTTGAACCATCATAGAATATACATAAGAAAACGATCCTACTGGTGCCTTTTTCGTAAATAATCGCAACTCATTTTTTTAGTCAAACAATTAACCAAAAATGCAAAATGTAATTTCGTGTTAATTATTCAAAATCTCCTTTTAGCCTCCTAGGAAATATATTTTGCGTGAGTAAAGCTAAATCAAGCTCGGCGTACTTGATTAATCAATCCATTGATTAAAATCATGAAGCGCGAAATTATTTGCGCAAAAAGACTTATTTGCTACGTTTCTCCATTTCTTTCTATTCTTCACTGTTTACCTTAGTTTTTAATTCTCATTAACTGAATGCTCTTGATAACCCCCGTCCCTTTATTTCTTTTTTTATCGTTTCTGTTGTGTAGCTATTTGGCAAATACAGACGGGCCATACAAACTCATTTTTACTCTGAATAAAACATTTTATTAAAAGTAGAAATATTCTTTAATTTCAAAAAAAGTAAATTTATGGCTTGCTTTGGGGAGCTTTCTCTAGGGAAAAAGCAAATTTTTAACTTTGTGCACTGAAGAAGAAAAAAAACTATTTATTGTGTTTGGCACTAAAAATAATTTGTTTGCTAAGTGATTAGACGCTACAGCTGTATTTTATTGTAGCCCTACAGGCTTCATCCTTAGAAATGTTTCTTGGAATAGCTAATGTCAACGAACTATTTACCTTGGCGTGTACTCACTTTACTCCCTTCCCCTTATTGTAACTAGTCAATATAATAAATAACTGGTCTTTTGAAAAACTAAGAAACATTCTCGAAAAAGGAGACAAGAGTCTAACGGTAAATTATTGATTAGAAATTTGTATAGTTGCAGGGTTGCCAGTATGACTATGCTATACCTAAAATATTTAGAATATGAATCAGACACTGAAATTACCAGTATGATAATAACCAACTATTGTTTTTTGTTTTATTGTTTATTAAATAAATTTTCTTTTTTTTTCTTTTTTCGCAGATTTTGGTTTGGTTTCGTTCACTGTTTGACTTTCATTTCGACTCCCTGTTTATGGCTTGATATCATGCTCCCTTTCCAATTCATAGAGGGTAATGTAGTACATCAAATAAAACAATTCACTTGAAATATTTTCGAATTATTTATAATTTTGGGAAAATAATGCACTGATTTCCATTAAAATTGCAGCTCTTAGTTACACCTTTTTATTTAAATCCCTCACTGCCTTGATATTTTGGTTTTTGAAGTCGGTTAGAAAAATTCTTCGGCGTGTGTAATTTAATTGTAAACATCACTTATACCAAATGTAGTAAAAATAATACGACCGACCACCTGTTTGTTAAATAAATCCAGTCCAAGTATGTACGTAATTGAAACATAACCATAAAATCAAATTATTAAGTTTACGACTTTTAATACTCGTTTACGATTTAAGTTATGATACGCACCTATCAATTACTTATTATTAATTTTTATATTCTAATTAATTTGATCGTAAAATACATAATGTAGAATAAGTCTACAAAAAGGCTTGCAGTGCAGATTATCATTATTATCATCCGGAGTTAAGCGTCAAATCTACTAATAAATACGTAGATTTTATTTTTAAAATATCTTTCTAAAGTCCGTGTAGTCGGTAAGTCGGTTAAAATGGTAAAGTTGGAGGGTTAAAAACACTTTTAGAAGATTAAACATAATAGAAAACAGGCGGCATCCTAGTAATAAGGTGATTTCAAAGAAGATATTGCTACTCCTGTCGATTAGCATTGCTCATGCTGTTAAAAACATCATAAATCACTTAAATCAGTAAATGAAATTTATTGCCTGTACTACCTGGTTTGTTATAAGACACTGACTGACATTATTGTTGAAGCAAACTTCCTGTTAAGTTTATGAAATTGTATATTTGAATCTGAATTCAGAATACGAACGGGTATAGGGAACAAATTAATTTCAGTTTTATAGCACGACATTAATTATGCAGTGTTTCTTCACTTCAGGGGTGACAATATAATGTTTTGACTCTCTTTTTATACTTTTTTGGTGTTCTAAATCAATGTTTTTCAAATTACGCCGTAGTTACGACACACACGCAATATAGAATTGATGGGGCAAGTGAACTAACATTTTTTTCAAAACCGCCATGAAGAAGTTATGCCCATATGCGCCTCGTCTATTGCTGCGCATGAAATTCAATCATGCAGGATTAAATCATCTAAGTTCACATGTACTTAGCCTGCTCATCTCATCATAAAGTGGCAAAAAAATATTTCGACAGTCACAAAGACTGAGATATACTACACGAAAGAAATTTGCGGCTTTACGATCTTGTCTCTCATCACTGAAGTGAAGGAGGAGATTCCCATTTGGGCTTCTTTATCAAATTCAGGTGATCTTGTAGAAACTTGAACACGACGAGGTTTTTTCGCAAAAAAGTATTCTGTTTCTTTTTTAAAGTAGACTAGGCCAGTCAATATCGACATAAAAAAAACCAAAACTGTTATTCATACCTTTTTTAAAGTAGATTACATTTGCCACAATGTGAGACCAAGATGAGCTTTGTACGTCCATTAGTTACCGAGATATGGCTTTCCAAAAAGTGAAATTTAATTAGCTTTTATTTAAAAACAAAACGGTGCCTGTGGGCTAAATAGTTTTCTCGAAAATGACCAAATACCAGAACTAAATGCTAAATGCATTTTTATTTCCTAAACTTTATCGCTCGACAAGCCCTGATTTGTTTCTAAAATTGTCTGAAGGCGATAGAAAAATACGAAATTATAAAGAATTGATTCCAATAAAAAGATATAGTCCTCTTTCTTCTGAAGACGTGGTTCAGTACCCACCCCCCACTCCCAGTGACTGACCACCTACTTTCCTACTAGTTGAATTGTTGGAGGTGCTGAGATCAACTGCCACTTGGCTCAAGAATTGGAAGGTGAAGACGTGAAGCACATTGTTGGTACCACGCTTGGGACGGTAAAATTTAAACGGAAGGAAAAAGTGAACACCTTGGCAATCATCACCAGCTCACTGAAAGTGGCCAATAAGACCAGAGCGTCTGTATCACCAAACCCACTTAATAGAGCTGGCAAAAATATTTTTGGAACCAGATTCCAGCCAGGAGGCAATAACCGCAGCTACTGAGAAGCTCCTCGTGGCTATCTATAGAGGAGATAACACCGAGTCTCTAAACAGCCTCCGTTACACGTGCTTCGTCAAGTCAGCAGCCACAGCCAAAGTAAACCTTGCTCGCCTCCCCCCCCCCCTCCACCAACGACGCTGCAAAGTACCACGACTAAGTACGGAAATAGTTGGGGGTGGAAAAAAACCCAAATGACTGGGCTCTAGGACTACTCACCATCACTACGACAATGGCCCCAGCCCCCCAATCGCTGCTGAAAATGCTGTCATGCAAGTGTAAAAAAGGGTGCTCTGGGACCTGCAGGGTTTGCAGAGGCCAGTCTTGCGCCAATCGTGTGCCGATCGATATGGACGACGACGACGAAGATTGCAGAAAAACAAAAACAAAAAAACATTGCCAGTATTTCGATAACTAATAGACGTACAAAGCCCATTTTAGTTTTAAATTGTAGTAAATGTAATCTACTTTAACAAAGATTTGAATAACATTTTCGGTAGCACGCATAGTTTAGGAGATATGATCAAAAAACCAAAACAAGTGCGAAACTTTCGCTGTTTTTTTTGGCCACTACGCAGGTAGCACAGGTTTTTCGGGGTTGCAAATCTGGATTTATACTACTCGTAGGGGTCCTAACCACATATTAGAAAATCTGAACTACCCTAATTTTTGCGATGATTTATGTCGATATTGACTGGCCTATTCTCAATGTGCTATAATCTGAACATAGAGTGAGATCTGTATGTTTAGTAATTCCTGAGATACAGCTTCCACTTGTTTTGCAAAATATCTCTTAAACTGTCACATTTGCTTTTCTCACTTGCCTTATCTTCTACATTGACTGTTTCAATTTCCTCTCCTACTCTCTCAAGAGTGGAAGGTGCATCAACTTCGTCGTCACAGTCAATGAGTCCAAGGCATGGTGTGCATAGGAAAGAACAATTGAGCCCTGCCTTCCTCCAACCACATGCATTCCGGCATCTTTTCTTGCACTTGCATGAAATAAATTTAAGCAGCGATTGTGGAACCGCTTGCCTGTCGCTCTTGCGTGTACAGGGACCCAAACTTACAGCAATCCATTCTTCATTCAAAATAATTTTACTCATTTCCCAACCATGTCTGCATCCTGCATCTAGGTAGTTAATCCTCAGACTACGATACTTAACCGCTGGTTAGCGGCAATCAGATTACATTTGGTTTTGGCTGCTGCCCTTGTAAACAGATTGTCGTGCAGGTCGTTAAGGTCTTCTTTTTTGGGGTCCCCTTTATACAATTGAACAAGAATAGATTCCCTGCCTTAGCAACTTCCTCAGCTGTTGTCTTAGGATTCAAGAAAGAAAGTTTGAAACGTGAGCAAAATTTATGTTTTCCTTGGCTAAAAATGCAACAATATGCCTACAGTAGGGATACACAATAATCGAACCGCTACAAAATGCCAAACCGAGTGCTATTGGCCTGTACTGGAAAAGAATGCATGGCTAAAATTGCATTGCATTTTGCCTTATCTTAGTCACCCTGAAAAAAATTAAGTGTGAAATCCAAACCCAGTATCTGCCATGGTAAAGGTAATAGATAAAAAATTCTATAAGAACTTTCGTAATTCAATGGGAGGATCCTTGAACTATTGAACAACTAAAATCGGACATTATTTTACATCACCCTTTCATGGAAGATAGTCAGGCTATGTCTTATCGATTTTGACGCGTTTTATCGGTGCCCCAAGGTTTTGATACAAAGATAATGATGGTCCACCGTCTCGCTAGAAATATTGTCAGTGACGGACGAAATCATAATTCAGAGCAAATCTTCCAATCTGGACAAGGACCAGAGGCATGAAAATCCTTTCCGGGCCGCGGTGCATTTGGTGGACGGACAATACTGGAAGACCTCGGTCGCTGATTTCTTCTTTGACCTCTTCGATAGTGACGATCTCCGGTACTCCCCTGAGGACGACCTTAAGCGGCTTTTCTTCTTGCAGCAAGCAGGAATGAAACGGGATCTTCATGTTCTCGAGGACCTCTCGGATGGCACGGAAGTCCCGCACCGTCGCCGGCTGAATCGAGATGCCGTCACCACGCAGGTTACTAGCCTTCGTGACAACGAGATTCAGCATTGTGAATCTTCGCGAGATGTCAACCCAAGAGTCCTTCGCATTTAGAATTATGGGTAGCACTCTTGAAGAACACGAGACGGAGCCCCTGTGCAAGACGGCATCTTCTCCGAGAGCGGAGAAGCGATTAACCGTAGGGGCCGGTTGCGATTCTTCCGCGATCGGTGAACGGCGACCCCTCCGGGAGTGTCGTCGTGGTCAGACTCGGTTTCGTGGCTGTGAACAAACATAGATGATGCGCGCGAGCGCGCGTTATATACCTGCTTATGTTGCACCACCTCTGTATAGGACCATGTTGACGATGCACTCTCTGGGCCTTGTTCGTCTTCCTTTTCTTGAGTTGCTGTGGGCTCTGCTGTTCCATCTCCTGTGGGGGCGGTGTGGCTAGGCTTGACGGTAGGGGTGGAAGATGCTGCAGGTATTCCCCGTTTATAAATGGAAGTAGGTCTGGTCGCTGTCTTGAAAACTCTGCCTCCCCCTCTTCGCGTCCGTAGCGGCGGCAGAGAGCGTCGAGTATTTTGGCTTCCAGCGGTTGAGATCGTAGTAGTCGTCCATGCTGGCGATTTTTGATATCGGTATTTCTTTATTAGAAAGTCAAAGTTCTTTTATCACTATAATAAAACCCTAGCCCTGTTTTTTATCAGAAATGTAAATGTAAATATTCAAGAATAGATACCATCAAAAGTTGGCATTTAATCACTCTCCAACTCAGTTTTGCGAGATTCCTTAAGCAGACATGAATGGGCCTACCTGCAGCTTCACATCATCCATGAAAGATGCCCCTTCCGTCTCCGAAGTAGACATGGGGGAGTCCTTCCAAACTTGAAGTTTGAAGCTGCACATACTCAATTTGGAAATATTTTGCAGGTTTATGAACAAAACTAAAAAGTATACTTCCAAGAGATACTAACTATAGTTACAAACTTCGGCTATAGTAGCAGAAGGATTCCCTTATATAACAAGGGGTGCTATTTAAAAATCACCTGTTTAGCAAATCAGGCTGAAAGGGGATACCGTAGCAGTTTCCTGTTCTGAAACCACAACATAACCTTACGTTCACGAATTGCTTCTTATGAAAAGTAACACTAAAAATTGCCCCTGCAAAAGACTTTTCTAAAAAGATAAGGATGATAACTGGCACTCTGAGATCTATAGAAAACTTCAGAAGGTATCATACTATCTGGGTGGGCAAAATTCTACTTTACCCTCCATGAAGGATAGTGGATTCAAAGACAAACCTAAATAGTCAAGGGCTTTCATCGTATGGACAAAGTAATTCTGGAAGAAGAGCATTTAAGATGCGCTTCAGTGTAGGCCATTTCCAAATTTTTGTTCAAAATCTTAGACTGTAAAACAAAGGAAGAAATGTACGTGCCCAAATTGATCCAGTATTGGTTTTGGAAGAAGTGAGACTGACAGAAGGAATTAGTAATGACAATGGAGAATTAATTTTTAAAATTGAATTCGGCCCCCGGCCATTTGTTATGGTGAAGTGCTTTTGTGTAGTGCACAACTTGCACACCTGCTATATAATGCAATAAAATCGGT
Source organism: Ignelater luminosus (assembly GCA_011009095.1). Taxonomy (NCBI): domain Eukaryota; kingdom Metazoa; phylum Arthropoda; class Insecta; order Coleoptera; family Elateridae; genus Ignelater; species Ignelater luminosus. The sequence continues at coordinate 128,061 of VTPC01091209.1, forward strand.
ATAGAGGGACTGCCATAGTGATCATTTGTTTCACTTTGAATATTCTAATTGGAATTTATAAAACCATCGGGGCGAAAGTGTATTAGGTCATGTGGCATGACAAAAATTCTTAGAGTTACAAATTTATCTTTTTAAATGTTGAAGGTCAAAACCAACTAAATAAAAAAAACCTTGCCTTCTGTAAATAAATTCACACATTTAGCTTAACAAATAAATTGAATCAAACCTCACACTATCATCAAATAAAGATTTAATGACGTACAATAAGCGAAACAATTTTAACCTAACATATAATTTTCTACTACCCAGCAATTATGTGGTTTTTATACCACACAACAAGAGTCCAAGAACCCCATTTAACGGAACATTATAAAAGGTAATTACACCCCATAGCAAACTGTTGAAATTCACGCTGAGCTCTCAGCAACTCTGCTTGATATTTTGACATTTCTCTAATACGCAGAAAATTTACTGTTTTTCTAACCCAAACTCTGACCAGGTATGCGTTCTTCTAAAATTAAACAAAGTCATTGACTGTAAAGACACAAAAGGGTTGTATTCATAAATGTTGTTCCGGTCATTTCTTGGCGAGACAGGTAACAGGCAGGAAATTTCTTTGCAAATGTGCGCTTTTGTAGTGTTTTATGAAATTTTCATCAAGCGTCTTTCGTGCTAGCTTTTAGATTTAGCACGCTAAGGTACCTCCCGCTAAACTTTCTATTATGAATCTTTTAAGACTTTTAACTAAAATGATCCTTCTTTTCTACCTTTTCTTTTTATAACGGACTTAGAAGTGGCTTACACACCTATCATACTACCAGAATTGCTAAAGAAAACTTTAATTTGCTTATGACAGATAAACCTTGAATGGGTTAACGAGATTTGACGCTTTAAGGCTGGACAACAATAATTTGCCACGCGTTTTGAAAACTTCACGATTTAATATCCCCTTACGTTGCTAGTAGAGTAGATTAGTTCAGAACTAAAAGTCGTAAACTTAATACTTGATGAACATTTTTATGGATAATTTAGAAGATCGAATTTTTGAATTAGATAACACAAAAATGTCCATAATAATTTTTGACATTGAAGATTTGTTTGATTGTTACTACTAAGGCAATTCAAAATAGAAAACTCTATTAAGGGCATGCAAGACTATTTTTCGTTTCTTCCTAACTGTCTTCAAAAAGGAACAAGCTATAAGAAGAAAATCAATTTGGGTAGTTTAAGAGAAAATATAAAAGGAATAGAGAAATATTTTTGAAAATTTCTTACAGGCAAGAAATCACTACGAAGTACAAACCATACATAATGTCAGTGTGAACTATGTCGAATCATTTTTGCACTCTTTCTTAATGCAACTTCAGATTTCTTAAAGAACTCTCTTGTCTTACAGATCCGGTGCTGAGAATCAACTATTGATTAATTTTTATTTATTACTCGCTTAATCATTAGGTTACGCCAAAGTTCTGGTTTGCTTTGTAGTTTTGTAATCCAAACATACTACCAACAGAGCGGCCTGTTTTACTAATCTGTTTTATTAATTGAGAGCGCGAAAATTTAATTTTATTGTGAAGCCGGTCCTGACAAATCTTCTTCAATTGAAGTCTTCACCTTATCATCAACTTTACAGTCATGGAAATGATAGAAATATTGAATTGCAATACGTCTGTGTATATTTCACGTACCGTACAAACCATCTGCTAGATCCTATTGGGAATTAAGATCTTAAAAGGAAAGTCATCACCGAGTCTCATTCTCTCATTTGAGAAGGTGCTGCTCTAGCCCAAAAACAGGAAGCTTTTAGAAAAGGTGAAGATAAAGACATGGAAATTACTGTTCTGGTATTCGCCTACACCATTTTAAGAAAACCAAGGAAAGTTTTAGAAGAGAACAGACGGCCCAATTTGGATTTTACTGTTTGAGGATATACAGATTTGAGCGGAAACTTGGTAACGGATAACATGCCATTTCGAGTCAATGCTTCCTTCTGGGTGGAATCAGGTAAATCGACTTGGAATAGTAGCCAGTCAGTTAAACGATGTCAGTGTAAGAGACTTGATGTTTTGATATGCGATCTCAGATTCATCTCGACCACTATAATTGAACCGAAGAGTTCTACATTAATTAGAGCCCCAGGTGCACAAATTTGTGCAAACTTTAAAAAAGCGCAGTCATTGATGGAATTCGGATTCTGAAAGCAGACATGGTAGTCATTAAATCGTTTAGAAGAGTTGATTGTTTCAAGTTGCCTCTAAAATAGGAATGGGCAAACTTAGTCACTGGGCTTGCATCAAGGCAATCTAACAGCGAAAACTAATACTCTCGGGCAGAAAAACCAAACAATTTGGATTTGATGTCCACATAAAATATGTAAACGCGCATTGTTTGACTCTCTTGCTTTAAAGATTACTTAGATACCATAGTTGATATTTACGTTAGAGGCCTGTACTGGCGGGGTTTTCTAGTCGGGCCTTTACGCAGACCGGGTGTAAGCTCGGATTCGGGTCGCGCCGAGCCTCAGTTTAAAAGTCTATCGGGTTTTTCGGGTCTATCGAGCCGGGCCTTTAGAGCTTTTTGGACTTTTTTAGTCTGTGGAGCCATTGGACCTGTCAGGCCTTTTCGACTTCTTGGCCCTTCGGGTCTTTAGATCTATCGGGCCGTTTTATTGCAATTTTTGCAATTTTATTCTTCAGATAATGAGCGATGGAAAGACTCAATAAACACCAAGAAGAACAAAATTAATGTTTGTGCGAAGTCTAATATCTCAAAGCAAAAACTAAATCGAGTTCACTATGTTCTAAAGGCTGGCCAAAAACACAAAATTGTTTTTGAGATCTACAGAAAGTATTCAAATGAGCTAGGATGGAATAGAAATATTCTGATCAAAAAATTATATTGAAAGCTATCGAAATAGGTCAAACACGAAAGAGTTCAAAAAAAGAATCTAATGGAAGTAATGCTGTTAAATCTCACTAATTCCAGCTGCCCGAAAATCCTGGAAAAGCTAAAGAATTTGTCCAAGAATGAAAAAGTCAGAATGAAAAGAGCGAACCTAAAACTTCAAAAAAATCTATGATGGGGGATCTGTTATGAAAACTCTAAAGACTTACTTATGAGTCATATTTTATCAAGAGCGTGATATCTTTCTCTTTTATCCATTTCTCTCTTTTCTTCTGTTTTTGATATTGTATTTCTTTTGGTTTTTCCTCCATTTTATCTTCTTTCTCTTTCTCATCTTCTCCTTATCCCCAATATTGTTGATGTTTTCTTTGTCCCACTTTTCTCTTTTTCTTTTCGTTCTTCTTTTTGATAACTTTATTACCAACTCTTTTCTTCTTTTTCATAGCTTGTCCTAAATTTCTGTTTTTCTATTCTCTCTTTTTTTTCGATCAGTTTTTTTATCTTCTGTCACTTTGTTTCTGTCTTTCCACTTTTCATCTTTCTTGTGATCTTGATCTCATTTTTCTTCTTCTTCTATTTGATCTTCTTTTTAGTCAACTCTTATCTCCTCCTTTTATTCAAGTTTCTCTTTTTGTTTTTCTTCTGTTGTTTTATACTCTGCTTTTGGATTACTTATAAAATCTCATTACAGTTGTTCTCTTCTTTTTTCATCTTTTTCCATTTTATTGTCAATCTCTTTTTCTCTCTCTTTCTCTCTTGTTTGTTCTCGTCTTTTTTCCTCTCAATTTTCATGACACCATCTATGTTTTAATACTCGACTTCGTCTTTGATTGTCTTTACTTATGCCACTTTCTTCTTATTCTTTACTCCTATTGATTCGATCTTTTAGTTTTTTTTTTGTTTTTCGCGCTTTATTTCTCTCAGCCGCTCTCTCAGCATAATACATTTTGCTGTGTCTGTTTCTTTCTCATTTATTCGTCTTTCGATTTAAGTTAAAAAATTAATTTCCACTCCAGATTGTGATTTACTATAATGAGTTTATTCTTTCAAGATTCAACTTCAATGATTTTGATTGTTACCAAGCAACGTGCTTTTGAAGACAATAAAATTATTTCGTAATAATTATATCGATGATCTTGAGGCAAATCTTGGTATCAGCCTGTAGTACTGCCACAGCCAAATCTATTACACACTCATTTTTATGTTTGACTATTTGCGCTAATATGAGTAGATGGAATGTGGGTTAGTTAATTAAAAAACGCTTCTTAAATTGCATTTAACATGTAATTTGTATTTAATTATTAATTTCCCTTGAAGATATTGACAAATCTTATTTTCTATTTTTTTTTGTAAACAACTTATTTGACGACAATAGCCCATGAAGTGATGATACATCTTGTTAAACAAAGTATTTGTTCTCATAACACTTAATCAATACGTGACTAAGCTTCCAAAGACGAGAAATTTGGCAACTCTGTTAAAAACTACCGTTAGTCGGTTGTTTCGGAGGCCCTGCATAGGTATTGTATTCTTTCTTAGAAATTCTAGTGTCTTTTCAAGGATTTTTCAAGGACAAAGTGTTTTGAATATTTGTATTTATTTTACTTTTCGTTTATTTATTTTTGAAAATAACAAGCTAACAACTTGTTCTTGCTTTGGGACACAAAATCTATCACATCGAAAATGTTGTTGACATTGTGTATCACAATAACAATTTGACATTTCAAATATAATTCCCAGATATTTTGGTTTATAAAACTCTTCTTTCCTGATTCTGCTTTTGGTGGTGATACTAAATATATGTTTCTTGCGAATTTTGCTCTATGTAAAACTTAAAAATATTTATTAATTCTTAACTTATCTATGTAAGTGTTATGAAACATCTTTCATTGCATTTGAGAAAATTTCGTAATCAAAAATTTAAAATTCGTAGTTATTTGTGTCCAAAATTTCTAATTAAGATCTAAATGCTAGGTAATGATCTCTGAGATTATTAACTGAAGAATCGATGAAAATAATTGAAGTTAGGACAGAGTTGGATTTAAAGATTATTATTTTGATCAATTTTGAGCAAATTCTTTATTTTTTCCATTAAATACAGTGGTTTACGTAGAATCTTTTGGCAACTGAGGTGAAAGTATTTCTCTGGTCATTCCCAGAAATTATTTCCAAAAAAGTTCAAAAATGGTCCCAAAAACACTTTAAGTGTTGCCATAGATAGAAATCGTAGAAGCCATACAGCTTAGCTCTTATTGTTCTGGAAGGGTCTCTAACAAGGTTTCTGTAAAAATATTTATGATCCAGTCAGAAAAATCACCTTCAATACCAACTCATACATTGATTTGAAATTGGTACTTTCTCTGCCAAATGTGGACTAGCAATTTGCTGAATAAGCCATTTGCAAAAAAAAATTTGCTTGCACTGTATCTCAGGAACTTTTTTCATGTTTTAGGGCACGAAGATCGCTCTGGAAGTTTATCTTAGTTACATAATTTTGAATGCACAACTGTTAATAAAATTCCTCCATTCTTCTTTCTGTTACACATGCAGTTTTTTGAATTAGGGTGGTCCATAATTAATCTCTGTTTCTTATTAACTAAACTATAAACCATTATGAAGCAATGCCTTTTAGCACTTTTTGTAAGAAATTTAATGCCTCCATGCTGGATCTTTCAAGGTAAAGAATCTTTGGCGTGCAGCTTCAGCTTCTTTAACTCTTATGAAAGTTCTTTTACGCATATATATAGGAATAAATGATATTCTGAAGGCACAAGGCCTGTAATTTATTGCTGAATTTCACTAGCAGTATGGAGTCTGGCATTAATTCATTCGCAGTTTCTCTGTAGCATCTTTGATCTTTCCAATTTGATGAAAATGACGCCGTACGGTTTCTTTCCAATAACCAAATCTTACTACTTACAGGTGCTGTTCGATGCTTTTCAATCTCGTTTCCAGTAATGACGAAAGAGTATTTATCAAAATTTCGTACTTTTTTGCTAGTTAAAAGCAAATAATAACAAAAGTGACTCAAGTAAAAATATTTGCTTGCCTACGTGACTAGTTTTTAATGATGTATAACAATAACACATTAAAAATGTTTTCTAAACATTAGTAGATGAGCAAAACAGAGCTCCAAAATACCAGCGACACTTCTTATTTGACCTCATAAAGAAAAGAAAAGTCTTGTGTGTATAAAATACACGTTTATCAAGATATTTATCAAAGCTGT
>VTPC01091209.1:144193-166603 GCA_011009095.1 Ignelater luminosus
AAGGCTACTGAACATTAAAAAGATTACGAACCAGTAAAACGATCCTAGACGTAAGGAAATTTCAAATGATCGTAACTCTGGCTAAGAAAGTACTTGTATAAATTGAAACTTGAGTTCTCTCTCAGGATAATGATCGAAAACTCCAAAAATGCATTGGTCGCAATTCTTAGACTTCTTGGTGAACCTAAAGCTATTGAACATTAAAAAGATTACGAACCAGTAAAACGATCCTGAACGTAAAAAAATTTTAAATGATCGTAACTCTGGCTAAGAAAGTACTTGTATAAATTGAAACTTGAGTTCTCTCTCAGGACAATAATAGAAAACTCCAAGAATTTATTGCTTGCAATTCTTTGACTTCTTGGTGAACCTAAGGCTATTGAACATTAAAAAGATTACAACCAGTAAAACGATCCTAAACGTAAGAAAATTCCAAATCATCGTAACTCTGGCTAAGAAAGTGCTTGTATAAATTGAAACTTGAGTTCTCTCTCAGTTCAATGATAGAAAACTCCAAAAATTAATTGCTCGCAATTCTTAGACTTCTTGGTGAACCTAAGGCTATTGAACATTAAAAAGATTACGAACCAGTAAAACGATCCTAAACGTAAGAAAATTCCAAATGATCGTAACTCTGGCTAAGAAAGTACTTGTATAAATTGAAACTTGAGTTCTCTCTCAGCACAATGATCGAAAACTCCAAAAATTCATTGGTCGCAATTCTTAGACTTTTTGGTGAACCTAAAGCTATTGAACATTAAAAAGATTACGAACCAGTAAAACGATCCTGAACGTAAAAAAATTCCAAATAATCGTAACTCTGGCTAAAAAAGTAACTGCATAAATTGCAACTTAAGTTCTTTCTCAGGACAATGATCGAAAACTTTCGCTTGCCTTTCCTGATTTTCCGTTTTATGGTCTTGTTTATATTCGTCAGAATTTCTATTTAAGTTTCGTCTCAAGTTAATTAGTTGTTTTGTTTCATTGATTATGTTTATTTCTTTTGGTTTTATTTGACTTAGTGCCTTTTTCGTTGCAGTTTGTGTCTTTTGTGATCTTTTGGGTTAGATCGTCCAATTATAGGTTTTCAAAGTTTAGCAGCAGTATGGGTTTGTGTTTGAGCTCCTGTTGATATTTTTCTTCGTTTTTTCTGATTGCATCTATTGTTGGGCAGAACTGTTTGATAACGTTGATACCTTCATTTTGATTGTGGTGATCTGTGATCGCTACCCGTATGTATTTTATTAGCACCAAGACATCTGTGACCATAAATTTGTCGCTTGCCAAGATTAAGTCAATTTCATTTTTAGTTCTCCCGTCTGGACTTTATCATGTTCATTTCATTTTGAGCGGTTTTTTGAAGTAGGCGGTTATTTCTGTTTTCGATATCAACTTTTCCATGTTGTCCATTTTTGTCCATACTTTAGCATTGAAGTCTCCGATGACTAGACAGTAGTGAGCGTTCTCAACTCGCCTGGCAGTTGTTATATCTTTGTAGAATCTTTCCACAAACTCATCTTCTGATGCACTGGTAGGAGCGTACACTTGGATGATCTGTATCGATATCTCTTGGATAGTTTCATCGTGACGCGGTTTGAAATTCCGTGGAATTTGGTGATCATGTATTTTCTTCTTTTGTTGTTTAGGAGGGCTACTCCTCCGTGGTGCGGGTCTTGGTCTGAATTGTTTTGAAAGAGCAGCACTTGATATATTCTAGTTCTTGTTCCAATTTTGTTGGATGTTCTTGTGTTCTCATGGTTTTTACATTATAAGTCGCAATCAGTAGTTTTTCTTTTGATGATGATACGGGCGAATCCTTGAGGCAATCCTGTGGGATTTGACGTTGATTAGGTGACAGGGTATTGGTGCTTTAACCCCAAATAACCTAAAAATAAATCTTATTTTATTATTAGGTACATTTTGATTTAAAATCTGTTTATCAATTGACAAAACAATTCAATTACTTATTTATTTCATCTATTATGACTAATATGTACAAAAGATTTCTTTGTCTTCTTACAAAATAATAGTAAAGTATGTTTTCAAATATCGGTCTGCACAGCTGTAACTTGTTCCTTGCAAAAACCAATTTCTAGACACAATACACTAATTGGACGACCTTCAAAGGTCATTAGGTCTTTAGAAATGTATAGAAATATTTTAAATGCCATAAGCTGTTTTGAATATTGGTTTGCGTACCGACCACTTGATTTTTGACAAGGTAATACATCTGTGCGCAATTGTGCATCCGTGCGTTCTGTTTTGTTCAAGTTTTTTTACCCTTTTCTTTAGAATTCTAAATTTCTGTTGGCATATTTACAGTTTGTAATTTCTTCTTGGAAAAACCAATAAATCTATACACTACAGGTATAGTTACTGTTTGTTAACTTGCTGACAGTTTGACATCTCTAATAACGGGAATTTACAAAACTTTAAAGTTTCAAAATTATTGTGTACTAAAGTAATAACTGTTCTGAAAAAATTATTTGTAAGCAAAGCGTAGAGTGTATTTACCCCACGAAAGTTTGTACTAGAATTTAGGCAAATAAAGAAACATTAATTTAATTAAGACATAATTAAAAATAAATGATTGAAATTCTGGAGACGTTACCAACTTCAATAAAAATTGCAGTAAAGTTCTTTTAGAAAAAATATCTTTATCATATCTTTGAATTGATGATTTGATCGAATAATTAAAGGCATACATTGGAGGACTACTTGAATGGTGTGATTTATAGAAATCATAGGCAAGAGGAGCTTGAAACTCAAATTCTCAAAGAACCGCCAACACATCTGACGAATGCAACTTTGAGCAGTTGCTGCTTTATTTTGTTTTCATTGTTATATGGAATTAAAGCATAAATCACTTAAAAAGCAATTAGAAGCAAAAACTAGCAAGCTTCAATACCATGAAGTAAAAAAATGGGTGCCCTCGTTTCCAGACCTAGTAAAGAGGCAAGCAAAGAGAGATGCGTATAAAGTCAGTGACGAAATACTTCGATTTTTCATGCAGGTCAATATAGTCTAGTAGAATTAAGATCCAATAAGATGTATAAGATGTTTTCAAAGCAAAACAACCAATTGTTTCAAACACTTAAGAGTCGCTGTATGAAAACACAATTGAGTTTATCTTGATTACACCCACATCTTGTAGGATCGGCTGATTTTCTATAATCTTAATCTCATCTTCTCTTCTTCTTCTCAGCCTGTGTTCATCCACTCCTGGACGTAGGCCTCTTCCAATTTTTTCCATCTGTTTCTGTCTATATTCCAATTTCTCTCGCGATTTTTTGGATCTCGTTTTTCCACCTCCTTTGAGGTCTTTCCACATTCCTCTAATTCTCTCTGAGACGCCATACTGAGATTTTGTACGCCCATTTGTTGCGTGTTCAGCGAATCGTCTGGGACATTTGGGACTTTATCTCTTAAGCTAATCCCAAGTATAGCCCTCTTCATTGCTCGCGACTTGAAGTTTGTTCATGGACCTATATGCTAGGGCCATCGTTTCAAGGCCGTATGTTAAGAACTGGCAGTGTACATGACTCACACGCTTTTCGTTTGAGATTTAGAAGGATATCTCGTGATCTGAAGATAAACGCGAGCCTACCAAATGCTGCCCAACTGTGGCTTATTCTTTGGGAAATTTCTGCTGTTTGGTTTTCTTTTCCCAGTCTTCATTTATTAGTATCTGGATATATGCGTTGTCATAGATATATTTCATAAGAATTGAGTATCTGGTGTCTATCCTGGCGTTGCCTAGTGCTCTTAAAATTGCCTACATTTCGACAGAGTCAAAGGCTTTCTGGTAGTCAACAAAAGCCAAGTGCAAGGGCACATTATCTATAATTAAAGAAAATGTAAAATCGAGGTCCAAAATAGGTTAGTTGTTTTTCGATGCCTCTATTAGAGCCTTGCTCGAATCGGAATTTCCAGGCCCGGCCCGATTGGAGACAAACTTGACGCGGCCAGGAAAAAAATCGAAAACTTCTTGATTGGCGTCACAGGACAAAAGCCCGAAGGGCCGAGAACTCCAAAGAGTCGATGGCCCGAGAGATCAAAACGGCTCGATAAACCCGAAGGGCCGAAAAGTCCAAAAACCTGACAGGACCAAACTGCCCGACAGGCCCACCAGACGCGAGAAGCTCGAATGGCCGAGAAGTCCAAAAGGCCCGACAGGTTCCAACAGCTCAACAGACCCGACTGAATGGCTTGGGATTAACAGGACGTAGCCTTGAAAAGTCCAATAAATTCTTAAACTGAAACCCGGCCCGACCCAACTCGTGGCACGTAAAAGTTCGACTAAGAAACTTTTCTTCTATGCTTCTATGCACATTTAGCTTTTTTTTTCTTAACTCTGACCGATCATAGTTGTTCTCTTCTAGAAGGGTAGTTTGGATGCACATATGTACTTGGACCACAGGACGAAATTGGCTTGCATAACGACAAAGCGTGTATTTACATTATCACTTGAACATCAAAACTGGACTGTTTGGTTAAACTTCTGCTCAAATGTCATTTTTTACTGACAAATCTGCTTTTACACAAATCAATTCGACCCTGTTCTAAATTAATGATTACGTAGACTCCAGATGATCAAAATCATTGATGTTTTCCAAGATACTTGCTAAGACCAAGTCAAATTTGCCAGCATGACCGGTATTTGATGGATTGCTACTAAAAGCTTTAAAAACTCTTCTAACTCTACCAGAGTTGACTCTTGACTTGCTTGGTTTGGAAATCATAACACAGCTTGCTGTGCCAGTGCACCTTGTTTAATGTACTGAGTCATTTCATTCCCATTTCCAGCAATGCAATGCAACAGCTGCATCCTTATGATAGATCACTCAAGTTGTACTTTGCCATTGGATAAGATGATAATCAATAAAGTAGCTGATGTGATCGAAATTCGACTAATTGTATTAATGCAGTACTTGAGTGGATATTGCTCTAAAATAATACGCCGCTTGAATTGCAGAAATGTTACAAGACTACGATTTTCTCTAAGTGTTGATTTATGTCCTCTACATATTGGCCGATCTCAAAAATCTACCAAGCATGGTTTTGAGTCTTGATTGTCTAACGTTTGCTTTAGTCAACAAGCTCCATGTTTTCGAAAATGAAAATTAAGCAACACGTTTAAGTTTCCTTGGTACGTAATAGTCTGGCTGTGCTTGATTTTTCTATTGATGGGTTTCTCAATTTTGTTAAAACTTAACTCAACTAGTGGTTTATGATCGTAGTACATTTTAAGGTCTAGGTAACATATCAGGATAGTAAACTTCCTGCATGGTTTTAAAAAATTGCCAGACATTCTTACATGCAGTGGCAGAATTTTATATTTCTTTGGTTTTGATGTTTCTTTGTGGTTACAGTCTTTTCGACGTTCACAAAAAAACCAAAGAATTATATTGAAGAGTCTCAATATTCATAATTGCTTGCGAAAAGCTATAGTATACATTTTACATTCAGTTTTGATGTGCTTATAGTACGAGGATTGTTCAATGGAATTCAATTAGAAGCTGTAAGATATTTTTTATTCAACAAATTCAAAAGAAATCTCCATTATTAGTAAGGCATGAGTATTTAACCAATCTATAAATACCCTGCTGATAAAATATTTTCGGTTGTTTGCAGAATCATTCCCTAATAGCAATCTTTACCTTTGCGTTTTAATTGAACCGCCGCCCTTTTAGTGACTGTTTTAATGGGGCAAACACATGAAAATCACACGGCGACAAGTCGGGACTGTAAGGCGGATGCTCTAAGACTTCTCATTTTATACGCCCAAGCAGATCTTTAACTGTATGAGCCAAATAGGGTCGAGCATTATCTTGCAGAAGAATGACATCACTTGTGAGCATGCCGGGACGTTTATTTTTGATGCTGACACGTAAGCGTTTTAAGGTATCTGAATATCGCTCAACGTTAATGTTAATATCAGGTTCTTTAAAATCCAAGAGCAGCACATCCTCATAATCAAAAAATACGATCACCATTGCTTTTCCTGCCGAAGGTTGACCCCGATTTTTTGATCATGGATGTCATTTTGTAACTCAGTAACAGTCCAAATGCAAATATTTTTGACAAATGCGTCAGACAGAAACTCAAATGAATTCCGTTGTGATGGCGACGAAGTTAGCGATACTCTGATCAAGGTGTCTTGTATTATCTAACTAGAATCAATATCCTTTCTTTGGCATTTATCGTCTCAAAAATGTTGATCCCATTTGAGCTGTTTAATTGATTACCAGAACTCTTTCTAATGCAATTCTATCCTGTACCAAGAAGCTTAAAAAGTGCAAAGAATAAATTTTTGTAAATTCTGGTCGTGATTTTGAGCAACTGTATCTTGAGTATAGATTGGAAATTGAAATCAAAAGTTTGCATTCTTCTAATTATCAGAGTAGATGAACATTTTACAATTTTTCTGTGCACATTCTTTGTTGAAGTGCAGCTCTTAGATTTCCTCCATTTCTTATCAAACAATCACTTAGACACAGTATAGTATACCTTATAGATCTGATGATGCTAATGCTTGTTGACTGCAATATTTCTTATTGATCAAAAAACAATTTTTTGTTTGGTCATACCCATTATGGAATAAATTTAAAAGTTCCTCCTATAGAGATTCTGAAAACGCTGAGCGATTCCCCTATAGGACTAAAAGATGTAAATTTCTTCCTCCAGAATTAGCTATATTCTTGGACGTTCAAAAACGAGGGTATTCTTGACTCAAGAAAAAAAATATCAATTGAGCTGTGACAATTTGCTTTTGGAATTTGCATTGTGCATTGTTTCAAAGGACCTGTATCTAATCAAATGGTAATGAGCAGTCCCATTTTAACATTCCTAAAGATGGAACACATAAATCTCACTATAGATGAGACAGGTTTTTTCCATTTCCAAAACTAACTTAACAAACTTAGTTACTTCAAACGGAAAAACATTCTTTGTAGCAACATTTCTTGAGCTACGTTCAATTGATTGAAAATCGATCTTCTCACTACTGAAAAGTTTATGTGTTTTTCGAACCGGCTAGACTATTTTCAGTTTCTCCAGAGCAATAATGTACCTTAACAATTGCTTAGTCTTTGATATTAGACACAACGAATTCTTTTGTTTTATTTTTAATTCTAATAATTTTGAAACATTTTAAGAGCAACACGAAACTTTATTGCGATAGAGCTCTATAGTACATTTAAGCCGATCGGGCCTTTTGGTCCATGTGGATTTTACAGACTGATGATTAGGCTTCTTAAATACTATCAAAAATGTAAGCGAGTCTTTGTCTAGTCATCTCAAGTTTATATTTTGTCAGATCAAGCCCAGTGGTCGAAATGAAGAAATTTACTACCGGTATGGTCACTGATCATGAATAATAAATAAACATTTATTCAATGCAATCTGCTAAAATGCATTCAATTCAACTATTGATCAAGCTTCAATTTGCGAGATTTCAGCTAGAGTTTTTTGTAAAATCGAAATATAGGATGTAATGCAAAAAATTATTTAATGATCATCGCAATTGTTGCATAGATTAAATTTTGAAAATTGACAACTGTCGTTATACTAATACTAGAGAATCTTTTTCCATTTGAAAATTATTTTCTTTATGGGTTCCACAAAATATTGCTGCCCAGAGCATATCTCTAACATGTCCTGGATTAAAGCAATATAATTGTAATTCGCTCAAACAGTAAATTTTCTTGATGTAAAAAAGTTCTTAGATTCTAATAATAATAATAATAATAATAATCAATGGTGTACTGTTGCTGTGATACATTCATTTTAAATTTTGAATTAAAAGACATAGTTTTACTAAACAGGACGTTCTACCTAAAGTAATGATGACTCAGTATTTTGCATATCTTATTTATTGTACCCAAAATTAATTTCGTTTCTATAAAATGATTTTGTGGCTATTTTATTCCCGATTTGTTTTCACATTATTTAATGGAAAGTTCCATTTCGGTTTTCAAATATTGTAGCAACTCCGACTTAAAATCATTTCTAGGAATTTCCCACTGCCCAAAGCATATAACTGTATTCTCGGCGCCGTTTGTTATATGATTCATTGCTGCAAGTACACCCTTTACAAAAGAAAAAAAAATAAGTGAAGTATGCACTTAAAAGGAAACAAAAGGGTAAACCATTAAGATTCATCGATAAGAATAATTACTTTAACTGTACAAATGTCTTTCAAATGACTTTCTTTTCAATACAATAAATTGAATTACCCCCCAAAACGAACTTTTTTTTCTCTGTCTCACCTTTACCTACATTTTAAAATGACCATCTAATCATAAAACGAAAAACTGCATACTCTCACGCCCCATACTTGGAAACAATAAAGCTTGCCCCCTTCAGGTGCAAACTACCCCAGAGTTTATCTTTTTCTAAACCTATACTTTTCAATTTGTTTACCTCTCTTTTTTTCTTTTAAATCCGAAATCTACCACCACTTATTCGGCACTGATAGTTGTGTTTAAGTGGACACTAAGTGTTTGCAAAAATTATTTTTTCCCTTCAGTCTTCTTGAAGATGCTCAACAAGAAGGAAGCGGTAACAAACAGTACCTAATTATGGGTAAAGTGCAAATTTAAAAAAAATTAGCTTTAAAATTGTCAACATTGTACCTGTAATTTAGTGAAACGAAACAAAAAAGTTATTTTAAAAATGCACAACAATAATAATTATTGTAAGTATTTTACGTTTTTTTTTCGTAGATTAGTTTTCTTTAAAATTGTTTGCTTCATTAAGATTCAAATAATAATTATTATTTAGTACTTGACTGTTAATTAAAAAAAGAAATAATAATTTTGATATAAAATATACAGTAGCGTTACCTAACTCACAATCAGAAGAAGAGCTGGGGCGGAGCTAATTGTTTTCAAAATCCTATTGATTCCCCTCCGTCTCAACATAACTGATCTACCATGATACACAAAATACCCAGATTAATTTGATCAAGTTAAATTTTTTTGCGTATTTTTTTATTATAAATATCATTAGATAATTGTCTGGATTCAATTCAGTAAAACGCGATTGAATTTGTTACCAAATTTAAATTTTTTTATTCCATTTTGTTTTTTATATCTATAAAATGTTTTTTTGTCTTAATTTGCTATGCAATTATTATGTCTGGGCAAGTATAAAACCTGTTTGTATTCACTATTAATATATTTTTATTAAAACCTAGACTAAGATTGTAAAATTGTTCGAAATTCTGATGTGAGCTGCTTTTTGTGTTCTAAAAATATCTTCCAATCCAGTTTTTTCCATTGATTATAATTTATTATCTCTATCATCTATTATTTCTTTAGTTGTCCTACATAAATTTATTGTTTTTTATGTTACGATTTTAATTTTGGCTAAAATTCTATTTTTGGCAAAATTTTGACAATGCTATCATTTAACTACCGTAGATCTTGAAGTTAAACGGATAATCGCTGGTAATCAGATTGTAATCCTCGGACAAAGAAAACTGACAGAAGCCTTAAGTTTTAGAAATTTTTGTTTAAATCAAAATGCTACTTTGAGGAGAATTAGCATTTTTAATTTTAGTTTTGTTTTAGATAGTATATGTATCACTTTATTTTTGAAAATTTTTGCGTGATATTCAATCCATAATTATCTTGATTATCTTTCTGTAATTCTCACATAAACGATTTTTCCCAATTTTTTGTTTTCAATTTTTATATTTTTCATATTTCCCGCTTCCATTTGCTGATGAAAACAAAAATTCGTTGCTTTTGTTTTTTGTTCTGAATTATAACCTAAAGTATCTCCATTTTAGAAACAGAGCAAAATGTTGCAGGAAAGTTTCTTGGTGTTTACTTACATTTCTATCAAAGTTCACACTTTAAGAGTATACAAAGCAAATTTCTTCCTTTAATGGAAACTGTCTTAATTGTACTGCCACTGGAAAGCTTATTTTTTAGGCTTTTCGAATATATGTAGATTGTTTCGATTAAGTATCAAGTTACAGCCTATTGTAATTTCCATACTCGTCACTTCAAAAACAGTAAGCCATGGAAAAGCTTTTTTTTGTGGAAGCAAGAGCGGAACAAAAGAATATCAAATGAGCAAGTTTTGTTTCAAAGATTCTCACTATAAACAATAAAAAAATCAAAATCCGCAGCCTACTGTCTTTAAACCGACGAGTACCTATAGAAACTATACAAAAGGTTGTAACTCTGCAGTTAATCGGAATATATTATACACCATTAATATTTCGGAAACCGCAAGAAATACGAAATCGGTTGCATTAGAAAGAAGTTCACGGCTTACTAAATATTCGCTAAAAACAAAATTATTCGATTTTCTTTATTAAAGTGGAATATCTCAAGAACGTGCAAAGATAGAAAAAAAACGACAAAAAGGGGATTTTAAAGAATTGACTCTCAAACACAATAAAGTCATTTATTGGTGAATAGCAAGTTTTAAATGATTTTTAGTGATGTCAGTTTGACATCGTTATTCTTTTGTTTTACCAAGTTACGAAGAAGAAACCATTTCCATAGTAGTGTGCCATGACATTAAACACATGAAAACCGCCGAAGTAAAACAAGAGACGATTGCGAAAATGGCTTTATTCTGTTTGAGAGTCAATTCTTCTTTATCGTTCTTTTCTATCTTGCTCGTTCCTGAGATATTCCATTTTAAAGAAAATCGGATGGTTTCGTTTTCACCGAATATCTAGTAAGCCGTAGACTTTTTCGAAAAAAACAGAAATATCAGTAAACTGAGCTCTAGATAGGCAACTCTTATAATTTAATCAATTTCGTATCTCTTATGGTTTCCGAGATCGCAATGATGAGCCACGAATATGCTTGGTAGCTTGTAAGTAAGTAGATGTAGAGATTAGTAAAGATCGACCAACTTTTTGATTTTTCCAAATGTTACTCAATTTTTCCCAATGTAGACTACAATTATAAAGTCAGAATCTGAATTTTTAATTAATCCTTTCATTAGAAAAAAAATACCGTGACATTATTTAAGGTTCTGTCTTGATAAAAATATCTTAAGCTTTATAAATCAACTTACTGATTTATTAACGTTGTCTTGTTTGCCCAAGATCTTATTTTTGGATTTGCATTAAAGATATAAAAAAATTATTGAATTGCCAAAACTTCTTTGTCTTGGCATGCCGAACGTTCGAGAATCTTTAAATGGGAACGGTTCCAGATAGTCTTTCCTAGCTTACGTTTCATTTTTTTTTTTTGACTGAATCAATATAATCCGAGCCCACTCAGCTCCTTATTTTGAATATTTCGGCGCGCAGTTCTTATTATTGACGTTGAAAAGCACATTGTGGACCTATATCGCTTCTTTGATATCGCTTCTTTGGCGTGCCAGTTAAAAACTTGGAAGATTTGAATCTTGGTTGGTTGTCGTGTGACTTTAGTTTTAGGGTGACTTCCTTCAGTTCTTGTTAAGACGTCATCAAACAGTATGGTATTTCTGGTTTAGCTTTTAATGTCCTAAACGTATGGTGAACTATGTATATCATCAGACTGACTGTCTTCACAAAGCACTTTTATGATTTTTTCATCTAGAAATTGCAATTAAGTAGTATAAAGCTTCATTCACAATACCCAAATTAGTAATTACACTTAGCCGTAGAACCTTGCAAGCTTTCGTAATAATGTAATCATTCAGAATCAAACCAATTAGTAATTATACTTAGTAGTTAACGTGAAAGCTTGCAAGGTCCAAGCTTTTTCGTTAATTTACGTACTAATTGAAATTCTTGACATGCGCAATTTCGTGATTTCTTGCTTTCTTGTTTGTATGGCGCGATGTGGCACGTGTCGCTCATTCATAACCTCTAAAATCCGGAAGCCCTCAAGTGTTTAGAAAAAGTTATTTTTCGAGTATTTTTTTTTTAATCTTGACGTTATAAGAGTTACATGCGCGTTATATTTTTTACGAATTTCATCTCGTTACATAAGAAAACTGCAGTTGCTTTTTATGAATGGCTCATAGAGGGCGCAGTTAAATATTGACTAATTGCTAAATCAATTTTAACAATGTGAATGCAAGTTTTTAAAGATATTCCAAGTATAATTATAAGTGTTAATTATAATTACTAATTTAGGTATTGTGAATGAAGCTTTAAGCAGGCGGAGCCATATCGTAAAAACTATTATGGGACCATGTGGAAAATAAAAGGCTAGCTATAGGCTAATTAAGTGCTCCATTCCCAAATTGTAGGCTCAATTTTTTTTTAATTTGAAGCTTTAGAAATAACTAACAGAATTTAAGACATGGACTTAATCAATTTGGATGAAAGAAGGCTAATTAAGCTTCACAATGACATCGCAAATTTTCATATTCGACAATTTGTTATGTACTTCTTTAGAAAACGAATCAAGCCAAAGTGATGAATGAAGTTCACTTAGGCGAAATAATCGAAAGGAAATTTAATTTCTAGGAACAATACCGAGAGACTAATTATTTACAAGCAAAATTCTCAAAATCAGGATCGTAAGTGAGTGACTTGCACCCCAGCCCGAAACAACTTGCATACAAAAAGATTATTTTGAGAAAACTACAAACTTCATTTTTTCTAGCAAATTCTTGAAGCCTTTAATTAGCCTTTAATTATTTAAAAGCCAAATTTTAAAAAACAGGATGTTACGTGCAAGTACTTGCACTTCAGCCTTCAACAACAGACTTAAACCGCAATTATTTATTTTGAAAAATCAAACAAATCATTTTTTTAGCAAATTCTTGAAGCCTTTAATTATTTACAAGCAAAATTTTCAAAATCAGGATGTTACGTGCGAGTACTTGCACTCCAGCCTTCAACAACAGACTTAAACCGCAATTATTTATTTTGAAAAAATCAAACATAAATCATTTTCTGGCAAATTCTTAAAACCTTTAATTAGCCTTTAATTATTTCCAAGCAAGTTTTTCAAAATCAGGGTCGTAAGTAAGTGTACCTGCACCCCGACCTTCGACAATTAATTAAGCGAATTTTTTATTTGTTTAATTAAAATTTGATTTTTACAAAACTTATACTTTGATAATCTTTTCTAACTTTGAATTTCTTACCTAATTTTGAAATAGTCAACGGCTAATTAAAGGCTTCAAGAATTAGCTAGAAAAAATGAAGTTTGTACAGTTTTCTCAAAATAATCTTTGTGTATGGAAGTTGTTTCGTGCCGGGGTGGCCGAGGTGCAGGTAGACTCACTTACAACACTGATCTTGAAAATTTTTTTGGTTAATAATTAAAGGCTAATTAAAGGTTCTCCGTATTGTTTTTAAAAATTAAATTTCCTTTCGATTATTTAAGTGAACTCTATCACTTTGGTTTGATTCGTTTTCTAAAGAAGTACTTAACAAATTGTCGAATGTGAAGACTTGCGATCTCATCGTGAAGCTTAATTAGCCTTTAATTATTCACTACCTTCATACAAATTTATTAAGTCCGTGTTGTAAGTTCCGCTAATTATTATTTATTTCTAAATTATTTCTGAAGCTAACGGAACCTTCAATTTAAAAAAAATTAAAAATCCTAACATTTGGGAATGAAGCCTTAATTAGCCTATAAGTAGCCTTTTATTTTCCATATGGCCCCATATAGTTTTTACGATAATTATACTACTGCTCCACAATTAACTGAACTAAATTTATTCGCTATCATACGCTTATCCCCTTCTGCTTTCGCATCTATTGAATCATACCATAAGAAAGAAAATTTGAGAATAATCTTTGCTGATTAAACTTCTTGAACTTCTTATCCTCATCAGTTTCAGTTGCAGTTAAGTCTTTCAAATTAAGTCAAAATTTAATAAATTGCTGAACATCTTTTGATATCTTTTTCGTTCTCTTTCTTCAGACATCTCAAGCTCATTACATTCAATTTTGAATTTATGAAAGTAGAAGTTGAATTTACTGTTATAGTTTGTGCAGACAAGCAGATACAATGGATGAGGATTCTTCTACGCAACTGCATATTCCCATTTCATATCTAGAATTCTCTAGAATTTATCTCAGTGCTGCCTTTTTTAAAAACTCTTATGTTCTGATCTTTAGAGTACTTTCTGCATTTTTCTAAATGTTTTATTGAGCTTCAAGGCAAAAATTTTGCAAAACAAGAGTTTGGGTTATTTCTCAAGATTTTTGTTCTACTAAAACTAGTTTTGATTTATAACCAGGCTTTGAGAAAATGGCAGCTTTGCTTGGTTTTTTTCCTGATTTACAGACTACACAATTTTGAACTAAGACTATTTAAAAAATTGCCAAGAACGTTTTTTTTGCATTACTGTTCACCAGCTTGCATATTTTTTTCTGATATCTATTTGAGTTAACGGTCGTATCTGTATATTTCTGCATTTTCTTCTCGTTCAACTACATTATCTCTTGCTTGTTCTTTCATTCCATTCAATGAATTTTAAGTAGAGATTCCAATGCATAACATTTTGACGAATATCAGTTTGTGACCTAAGAGTATAGGCTGTAAATTTCTTTTTTGATACTAATAAGGATTTGATAAATTTGATTTTTCATTTTTCAGTTTCGCTATCGCAAAAACCATTTCATTTGGCGATGGTGACTTTTATTTCTATATTTTAGATTGCTGTAACTCTAAATGAACACATTTTACCCATTCCACCTTTTTTTCTCTATTGGGCCTCATTTTCTCATTTTGTTTTTCTCTATAGACTAAATTCTAATTAAGGCAATATTTTTAATTTTCAGTAACACTTTTTTAGGAATGGTTTTAGTTATTGGAATTATTTGCATCTTTATGGTGCCCACAATCAACAGCACCATAAATAAGGTCACTTTTCCAACGACAAGTATTATAGAATCGAATACTTTAAATTCCATCAATTTTTTCCGCTCCTAAATTCTGTTTACAATCACTCTTGGTTTATTTACCTGTTGAAAATTTGCAAAATTTAAGTCAACATTTCACATTTTGTTATTTTTAGAAAATTGCTCCTGTGGGCAATTTCTGTATTGCGATTTCGTTCATGCTAGCGCGTCACATAATACTTTGAACTTCTTTTAACAGAGTTTACTAAATATTTTTTCTCTTTTTAGGGAATTTACCAAGCTTCAACACGTGTCCCGCACTATCAGAAGACCAGGGACATAGCGCCCATCGTCAATACGAGGCGGCAGCAGCGGCGGCAGCGGCAGCAGCAGCAGTAGCACAGCCGCAGATGAGTATGGCAGGATATTTAAAGTCGACGACGGGTCCACCGCACGGACATTTTCCGACGCATCCGGGCCTTGGCTCCGGTTTAAGCTCCGGCCTCCCAATGCCCGGTCTTGCTCCGTTTGGCCTACCGCATTCGTTAGAACCCGTCGGATTCCCGCAAGGTAAATTACTGAATGTTTGCTACCTTTTTATGGTTAATCAACAAGAATCTTGTCGTTGAGGATTTTTAAATTGAATTACAAACAAAGAAAGTTCCATAAAAATATTGATTAATATAATTGGAGAAAAGCCTTTCAAATTAACTACAACAGGGGAAAAGCTTTTAAATTTAGAGCAAAACGCTGTTGGATAAAATAAAAAATTGGAAGGGAAATTAATCATTTTATTAACGAACTAAATTTCGACGGTATTGACGTGTTATTATAAGGGGTCATGAGGTGTTGGGTGGTCGCGTGGGTGAAGCCCGCCAACGTGCAGACGATACCGGAGTCCAGAGGCTTCTCGTTACATTCAATACATCACGAAAACGAAACCGTAGCTATATTTATTTATGTTGCTGTTGTATAATGCTATATATACAGTGCATCATTTTAAATGACTGGAAATACGGTGTAATTTATTTACAATTTTTAATGTTATGTTTATCCTAATAAATGATGTTTTTGACATCTTCATAATAACTATATGAGTTATACATCGTGGAGGTTTTTACGAGCGCGAACGAATAACTACAAATTTTATTTTTATTTCTTTTTTGTTGTGGGAAATATTTATTTTAAGTAAACAATTGAAATTGATACTTCTGTTTGATTTTTTTTATTTTGTGTCTTTTTTTCCTCTATATATTTTTGGGCAATCTATAGATATTTTTCTCTCTCCATATAAATAACTGTTACGAACATCAATTTCAGTATTCCCACAACTTTTTGCTCTAATGAGAATTTCTTCCTTCATAGCTAAATTGAAACCAAATCAGAACAATGTAATGCAAAGAGCATCAACTAAATTCTTAAGTTTTGACCAATAGAGTGAACAGAGGGTCTAGATGACCTGGTTTTTGGTTTTCACTAAATACAAACGATTGGTGTGATTTGATGTTTTTGACCGAGTCTTGGTCTTTTGCTTCAATGAGTGTACAAAATGTTATCAGCTTGATGGCCTCCTTATAATTGACCTTCTAGGTTCCTCTTACGTTTGAGTTAGGTCTAATAGCAAATTCCTCTGAAACACTATCGATATTGGTGAATATCCGTTTTGTTCTTTAACATCTGTGCTTGATGATGAGATGGTGCTCTTTTCTTTTGGGTGCCATTTTTGGATTTATAGTATGACCTTGTTGGAAATTGGTAGAAGTAAAAATTGATTGAGTTGGGTCAGATCAGTTTGGAATGCTTCAAATATCTTAAAAAGCAGAAACACGAAATATCTCGAGTTTAAACTTCTTAGTGCTCACAAATGCGTTGTTGCCACTCTCACGTCACCTAACTCGATCTAAATTCATTTAAAAGCTGCCAGAAAATTAAAAATTATTTTATCTAGCTCCCTAAGAAAAATATTATCTTTAGGCTGACTTTGCAAGGCGCAATTTTTGGCTTAATCACGGTGGTGTACACTTCGCCCCCGTTTATTTTCAATTACTCGGTGGATGTGTTAACAGAGATTAGCATTTTATCGAAGCGTGTGTGTGTTTGCTCTTCTTTGCCACTGCTAATGGGCACGCTAGTGGTCATAGGGCTATGGGATTACTTGCAAAATAAATATTAGATCTAGCACCTTTCTGTTTACAGAATGAAAACTAAAATTATATTCTCAACCGCCGCTATTAATTTTTATATTCCTTTTTGGCTTTTTAATTAAAATCCACATATATTGTAATTTTAAAATTTTAAAATAGAAACAAAAATATAGAATTTTCCAGTCCTTGCTGTTTAGCCACTTGGGGTTTCCGGCAAGATGCAATGAATACATCGTACGCTAATAGATTTGTAAACATTATCATTCCCCCTTTTCAGGCACATGTGAGGATAGGGGACTGTAATTTGATACTACCACGAATGAATGGTGTATGTTGTGTGCCGTAAATAAACTAAATTGAATTGAAGCATTTAAGCAACCAAGCAGAGAAATTACTGTTGTACATCAAGAAAAACCTGAAATAATAAATAAACAAATAACTAAATAATGTAATTTTAAAAATATCAACAAAATTGTTTTTATACAGGAAAGGGAAAAAAACGAATTAAACTTCAATTTCACAAGGAAAAATAAAGACAGGACTATTTTACGTTGGAAAAGTCGGTGAAAACGTACGGGAAAGTGCTATGTCAGTAGTACCGCGGTTGAGCCGATTATAAGGGTGGCGGGTGGTGGTTGTCATAGTTACAGGGCAGTCAAAACCCCCACGAACGTTACTTGCTAGACTTCACTTTTGGTTGCATCTCTTATAAAATGTATTTTAAATGTTGTTGGAGACTTTTCGCAATAAAAGAATAATGCATTTAAGCAGCCTTTCAAAGTGAGTAATTAATTTTAATAATCCGAGTTAAATGATTTAATTATTAATAACAGAATTAAACTAGATGTTAGACCTAAAGTCAATGTTTCGAGGTTTCAGTGAAATTGCGCCTTTTGTATTATAAGTTAGATGTCTGTACAAATGGAAAACGAAAAAAATCTAAACAACACGAATCAACTATTCTTAGATTGTGGAAACTACTTTAAAACAAAAAAACAACTTTTTTGTTTATTTTAAATTTAAATTAACAGAGACATCTTGGATTATTCCTACAGAAAAATTATTTTGCGCCTAAAATGTTAGTTTTCTCTAACGTAATAACGTTCAGTTTAATATTAAAAAGAAACTGAAAAGTTGGCTTTTGCAGCAAGCATTTCCACATCATCGATTTATAGCTTCTTCACTTTGTTAATTTATAAGAGGAGACTGTCATTTACTTTACGTCACACTTCCTCACCACATGCAGTGGCCAACCTTCGAACTCAGTTCTTCTCTAACCTTTTTGAAGAAGGCCTTCGAACCAAAACTATAATTCCTTGAGCTGACATGCAAACTTGATCAGGTTCTTCTTTTCGTTAATTCTGCTAGAGGAGACTACCATGTTGAATAATCAATTTTATGTCTTCGGTCTTCGAAGCAGGATAATATCTTTAAGAGCTGGAACGCCAGCTCAATCAAGCTCTCATCTACAATTTGAGCTCCGCTTTCATTTGGTTTCTGAAGAAACCTTCCGAACCAAAACGAATTCTTTACTATGCCCCTTTGTTAGCTAGCACGTAGCATTGGTCCATCAAGCCCTCCTGTTTGTTAATTCTATAAAGAGGAAGAAGTCATGTAACAGTTCGCGCCCCCAACCAAACTTTGAGTTTTTCTTTTATTTAACTTCTTTGACTAAAGCCTTTGAACCAGCAGGTTCTTTAGTGTATTTTTTCTTGAGCTGTTAATTTTGTAAGAGGATGCCATTTTGTTGTGGTTTTCGGTTCAATCTCGAGCAGCCCGCAGCAACTGTCTACTCTTTTGCTTTCGCTTTCATTTAACTTCTTCGGCGAAATCCTGCCAAGCAAGATAGGCTCTTTACTATAGAACCTTTCCTCATTCAATTTATTTAGCGTACATCAACGAACAGAAACAAATTGTTTAGGCTATTAGGCTATTCGCTCGTTTTTATTAATTATGTTAAAGATGGATATCACTTTTGTTTATATTTTAATACTTGCTGTGTCACCTGCAGCAACCCTTCGGATTTCGGTTTCGTTTAACTTCTTCAAAAAAATCTTTCTAACCGAGATAAACTCTTCATGGCATGCTAGTTCAATCAGGCTCTCCTCTGTGTAGTTTGCGGTTTATTCCTCGGCGGCTAAACTTCGAGATCCGCTCTAATTTAACTTCTTCTACGGCACGCCCATCACCGACTCGATCAGTTCCATTTTTTTCTAATCTTAGAAGAGGCGCTTTGTGTCTAGCAAGCAAGCCGCCTAAGGTAGCCAAACATCAGTTTACTTTCCTTCAATCTTTTTGGCAATTTTGTTGCTAAAAGTTATCATGTAAGTTACGTTTCACTTCCTTGCTGCCCCCGGCTACTGATGACCTTTCAGCTTTGCTCTGGCCGGTTCAATTTTGAGCTGCCTGCAGCAATTACTCATCTGCCTTCGCTTTTATTTAACTTCTTGGGCGAAATCCTGCCAAGCAAGATAGGCTCTTTGCTATGAACCTTTCTTCTAGACTGATCCTGTTAGGGGAGGATTTTTTTGTGGATTTCTGAATTACATACATCCTCATTCAACCTCTTTGGCGTGCATCAACGAACAAAAGCAAATTGTTTAGGCTACCAGGCTATTGACTCGTTTTTTTATTAATTATTTTGTTTACATTTTAATACTTGCTGTGTCACCTGCAGCGACCCTTCAGATTTCGGCTTCGTTCAACTTCTTCAAAAAACTTTTCGAATCAAGGTAAACTCTTCACCATTAGTTCTTTCTGAAATGGCATGCTAGTTCAATCAGGCTCTCCTCTGCGTAGTTTGTGGTTTATTCCTCGACGGCTAAACTTCGAGTTCCGCTCTAATTTAACCTCTTCTACAGCACACCCATCATCGGCTCGATCAGTTCCTTTTTTTCTAATCTTAGAAGAGGCGCTTTGTGTCTAGCAAGAAGGCCGCCCAAGGCGGCCAAACATCAGTTTACTTTCCGTCAATCTTTTTGATAATTTTGTTGCTAAACGTTATCATGTTGTAAGTTAAGTTTCACGTCCTTGCTGCCTACGGCAGCTGATGACCTTTAAGCTTTGCTCTTACTCTACTTTTTGGACGAAAGCTTTTGAACCAAGACGGGCGTTTTTCTGTGTGCTCTTTCGGAGTTTGTACAGTCAACTCATAAAAGTAATGTCGCAAAATGATTTATTTTAGGTATTTATTGTTTAAATTAATGAAAATCCTTGCAATCCATAAATACTAACTTAATAGATTATTCTTGGTTAATCGATTACTATCTATGAACTGCAAAATTTGCCATTAAATGAGAAGTTAAACGGTAAAATGTAAAACATTTTGGGACATTACTTTAGGCTGTCCTTTTACGACCGCAATGTTCTGTCACGCTTTACTCTTTTGCTTTTCGTCAAAATTTATCTCTTGTAGCTATCTGTTAACAACTACTGCAGACTCGCTTTGACTAGATCAATTAGGTCTCTTACAGGACAGCTTTTTGCGCTTTGTGTTCGAATTTTAGGCCAACATTATCGAACGAAGACAGGCCCTATAATATAGTTACTTAGTTCTTTGTGTGCTGTTTGATCTTATTTTTCTTTTTATTAATTCTAATTCTCTCGGACGAGGGCATCATATAATGGCTGACTTCAATTTTGTGTCGTTTGCGACGACTGAGTCACACGATCTTGGTTATCCTTCAACGAAATCTTTGAAGATAGACAGTAGCTCTTTACTATAGATTCTGCTCGAGATGAAATGCCAGCTTAATCAGGCATCAAGATATCTCCTGATTTAATTTGAATTCTGTATAGCTTGCTGTAGCCCATCTTTAGATTAACCTTCTTGACTCTGAATCAAGACGGGCTTTTTAGTATGATTATTTTAAATTGGCACGCGAAATAGGTCAAGGTCTCTTTCTTGTTAATTCTGTTGGAGTTCTTCTCTTCTTCTTGCGCTTTGCTCGCTTTAACTGCTCGACAAAATTCTTCAATGCAAGACAGGTTCTTTGCCTTGGACACTTTCTGAGTTGATACACTGTCTCTCCTTTTTGCTAAATGTTGGGTTAGGCAATTATGTACAATGGAACTCCCATAAGTCGAACTTCTGTAACTCGAATTTCTCTTCAACTCAAAATTTATTGCGTCCCCTTGCACTTTGTATACTAATTGCACGTAATATTTCGTAACTTGTATTTTCTATAATTCGAACGCGCCCCTTTGATTTCGAGTTATAAAGGTTTCACTGTATGTGATAACTGACTCGCGTTTCTCTCTGCTGTAACCTCTCGACATAACTCTTCAAACCAAGACGAGCTTTTTACTATGTTCTTATTTTCCTTCTGGGCTTGCCCGGTCTTATCTTCTTTTATCCTCTCCAGCTAAAGTCTGAACGAGCGATCCTCTTTAAGCTCGTCATCCGATTTGCGACAGTTACTGAAAGAAGATGAGTTTTTTGCTATGGGTTTTCTTGTTTATTACTGTTGTTCGAAGAGGCCGCCTAAGGCGGCCAACTTTTTGACTTCACCTTCTTAATCATACTCAAAAAGATTTTTAAGGTTTGTTCCAACATAACTCTCAAACTAGTTGCAAACTATCCCCGACTATCACGAGTTTGCTCAGAGGAAATTTTGTCCCTGACTTCGCAAACTCATGGCAGTCAGGGATAGTTTGAGATTTATATTGAAACAAGCCTTTAGCTTTGAAAATTACACACGAGTGTTTATCAATGCATCGTTTTTTACCAAATACTCTAGGTTTTGACCAGTTTTATGCCTGGCTGTGAGCATGTTGCGTTTGTTAAGGTCTTAATTGGTTAGTTGAGCTATCATCGACTAAGAGTTTTGTTGTAAGGTCGTTTTGAAAATGAATTTCCTTTTCTTTCCAATCTTATTCGCTACAGTTTCATATTAGTTGTTGTTTCTTCTATTCAGCCTTTCTGTGAAGACCATTTTGGTTAGTACCCATAAAGGTTTTGTTGGCTTTGGTTGTTTTGCTTTCGTTTTTCCTTAATTCCCAAGGGAATAAAACTCCAGCATAGATGTTAGACTTGTTCTACTTATCATATTTTAGGATGCAGCATTGCAAAATTTTTCAGGTTTGACTCTAAAGTCTATATAGTCTATAAAATATAATTCTGTACAAGTTTTACTGCTAGTGCACTACGGATATAATTTCGAAACCGCCATTGTTTTCAGCTTACTGACGAAGTACTGAGAACGTGCCTTTAGGCTTTAAAAGCGATTAACTTCTTTTATTTTTTTCTAGGCCCATCCGCAAGCTATCCTGCTGAACAATTGTACCGTCGTAAATTGCTAAGGAGGTTGAATAAAAGTTCAGGTGGTCTTGACCGAAGTTTACTTCATTCAGAATTACTCAATACACAAACCGTGGATCAAAATGATTTGGATATTATCCTTTCTGGTGAGAAACTTTGCTGCCTGTAAAAGCGGCCCGGTAGGCTCGAAAAGGTCGAAACGAGATAAAAGTTGGCTTGGACCAAAAGTGAAC
>VTPC01091209.1:171603-181742 GCA_011009095.1 Ignelater luminosus
TCTTTGCTCTCTTTAACTTCTCGACAAAATTCTTTAATGCAAAACAGGTTTTTTTGCTATGGGCTCTTCCTGAGTTGATACAGTACCTCGATCAGGCTCTCCGTCTTGCTAAATGTTGGATTAGGTAATTATGTATGTGATAACTGACTCTATGCCTGCGGTGTCTAACATTCGCGTTTCTCTCTACTGTAACCTCTCGACAAAACTCTTCAAACCAAGACGAGCTTCTTACTATGTCTTAGTTTCTTTCCGGGCTTGGCCGGTCCTCTGTGTCAACCTCGTTTAAGACACCGCTCTTAATTTCTGTGGCAACTGACCGCCAATATCCATCTTCTTTTATCCTTTCTGGCTAAAGTCACTGAACGAGATCAGGTAGCTCTACCTACACCTTCCTTTGTTAGTTTTACTAAAAGAACGTATTCTTCTGCTTTTCACGCAGCGTGCTGCCTAGCTGTGATCCTCTTTAACCTCGTCATTCGATTCGCGATAGCTACTGAAAAAAGATGAGTTCTTTGCTGTGGGTTTTCTTGTTTATTAAGACCTTCTGACTTCACCTTCTTAATGCTACTCGAAAAAATTTTTAACATAACTATCACACTAGTTGCAAACTATCCCTGACTTGAAGTTTTCTATGCTTCTTCGCAGTTTTAATTGGTGTTTACTATAGGTTGGTATCAATTTTGATTTTCTCTTACTGTTTAGATCGAAGTCAAGACTTAAGCGTGGGTTTTGGTTTGAAATCTTCACTACTGGATATTCTTATTGAGATTTCCTGATTCAGATTTATTGTGTACTATTGGATTATCTACTAAAATAGACTCTTCAACTCGTATAGTTCTAGCAGCTTTAACTAGTACTTTTCAAACAGATCAGTTTTCATGTTTTTTTGGTGATCGGATCGAAATAAAGGCGGCCGACCTTCTGACTTGATCAAAAAGAAGTTTCCTAGGTATCTTAGCAACTGTAGTTGGCACTTGAGATCAATTTTGATCTTTTCTTGGTAGTCAAATCGAAATTAAGACCTAAACGTGACTCTTGGTCTGAAATCTTCCCCGGGGGATTCAACTAAATATTTTTATTGAAGCTTCTTGATGATTCATTTGTTGCGAAATGTAAGTCTTGGTCTGAAATCTTTTTTTCAACAAATGCAGAAATGAAATCTTTGGGTATGGCAAGACCAATTTTGATTTTACCTTGGTCTGGTCTAGAAAATCATCAAAGCTCAAGTTTCTCAATAACGAAAACCTTGCCTGGAAGGTATTATGCAAGTTGTTCGTGAGTGTTAGTAGTGCTGTCAATTGAAGGATGACGAGATCAAAATCCGGAAGGTCAATTATTTTCAGATCTGTTACAAACTTTTTAAAGACATTGAGATTATAGTACAGGCCAAAATAGAATCCAACATCTAGTATTAGATTAGTATTTCTGACTAAAAGGGAATACCACCAAGAATATCAAAGGTGACATTTAGACCCTTTAAAGTCAAAATCAAGCTGACATGATTTAAACCTGTTGAGTTTTGGAATTTAGACAGTTGAGAGCTTCTATCATTGTCGGAGAAAATTTCTTCGACTTTTCGACCAGACAAGCATTTTTCTGATGTTTAGCATTTTATCAAAGATCCTGAGATTACTTACACTTTACCAATTTTTATTTTTCGAATAATCCAAGCACAAGAAGTTCACATGTTCTTCATATTATTTAGATAAAAAAATTAAATAAATCAAGACGGAGAAAAAATAGTGTGCCCCTTTAAAATACAATTCTGTTAAAACCGCGTTATGTCTCCGGACCCTGTTGGTTTCTTTTATAATCCGGCTTTATCATGTCGCGCGGCTGCAGCAAGCGATAAAGACATGCTACACACCCAACGGTTATCTTTTCTATTATTAAAATTCATACTCACAATACCTTTAGAATGACTTTTGATTATTTTTAAATAATGTATGTGGTACGAAATTTAACTATTTATGAGCCTTTATTTACATCTATGAGATAATACAAATCCGACGCACACCAATTGTTTCTTTTGGCAAGCCTAAAAGTAGATAAATCTTTTTAGATTTTACCGATGTTATCGCTTAACAAATTACATCAGATTTAAATTTTTAAAAATTTTATTTATTCATGTAACACAGTTTGTATTAATGAGAGAGGAATTTGGCGAAAAAACAAGGTTAAGTTATCGAGGAGCTGGTTGACATAAAATGTTTTAAGCTTTTTAGAACCTTTCGATTAAATTTCGATTATTGCTGGCATTTTAATTAGAAGACCGTTTTGGAAATTTAATTTTACGCCTTTTAGTTTAACAAAACTTGAGTCGTAGGTGTCAGTAGCCCGGAGCCGACAGAAAATGTATTCAAAATACAACCGCGTATACATAACATATACATATGAAGAATATAATTCTGATGATTTGTTAACTTGATTTTTTTTAACTGGCCGCTGTACCAGCTACTGGATACAAATTCGGATGCAAATTAACGAATTTATGTCAGTGGTCTTGATAAATGGGTTATTTGGGTTTAAAATTAGAGATCTGGTCCGGGAGCCAGGTGTAGAATTTTTCCTTTTGTTCGCATCCAAGTCAGATGTAATAAAATAAAATAAAAAATAAAATCCTCAACTACTTAAGATTTTTAATTTGTTTTTTTTTTGTTATTTTTATTTTTTCCTTTTAGTTTCGTTTTCTAATTATTTGAATTAAATAATTATCCGCAGGTTTTTCCTATTTGTCAGGTGTCAACCCCAGGAAGCAAAGAAGAGAGAGGACAACGTTCACAAGGGCCCAACTCGACATCCTAGAGTCCCTTTTTTCTAAAACGCGTTATCCAGATATTTTTATGAGGGAAGAAGTCGCGCTTAAGATTAGTCTTCCCGAATCTAGAGTTCAGGTATGTAACTATTGTTATTCTTGTAGAAATGGAAGATTCATTATCAATAGTATCAATCAGTGTCGTGTTGTTATTTTTTCTAAATAGTTTTACCTAGAAATCTTAATTACTATCGTTAGTCATTTCGCTCAAAGGTTAGTTTTAGGTAAATATATAAAATAAATTTTTGAGTTACTAAAGAAAAGAAAACACCTAGGAAATATTGATTTTATTTCTGGTGATGTTTTAAGCTCGTGTTAAAGAACACGGAAAATACATCGAAGTTGAGTATAGTAGGAGCTACTGTGGTGCATATTACAAAAGGCATAATGCTAGGGGCGGCGTGTTTGCCTTCCTCGGGTAATGATTCAATTTGAAGGCTGGTTAGCCTTTTCATGGGGCGCAGCTGCTGTTTGTATTTCTGCATATAAGAGAAATGCTCTATTGCTTTTACCTCTTCCCTGTTGTATACCAAATTATTATTTGGAAGAAAGAGTTGCATGCATGTTGTTATGCCATATTAATACTATTTTGAAACCATCGGTCATTTTTGTAAACAAATATTTTTCTGTTCAACAAAAAACATCAATTAAGGCTTTATTACAAAAGCTAAACGAAATAAAAACTCTTAATCGTGATTTTAGAATTTTTTTGATAATAGAGATTTAAGCAGATCCTTTAACAACTCCCTACTGAAGCTTCTGATTGGTTTTGATCCTGATGATATTGAACTTCAAATAGATAAAACTGACTTTTTCTGCATCTAGGATTTTAAATTTTATAATGCAGAAATATATAAGTACAGTCTGCACTAAGGTCAATGGACTCAAAAAGTTCAGTCTACTCAAGACTCAGAATGTATTTTGAATCTGAATTTGCTCTTTAGTACGAGACACTCATCGGTAATGTAATCGCTAATTGATTCTCAATTACTACAATTGGGTTTAAACATTCCATTATTTTCCCATTTAAAACCATTTGAAGATTACTCATTACAATTTCCTAAATTCTTCACTGAATCTATCGATTTTACTTCAAAATTTTTGTACCCGGTACAAACTTTCTCTTTAAATATTTTATTAAAATTATTGTCTGTCATCATTGAGTCTAGATTTAATTAATTACAATATAATCTACAAAATCTTAAATAGCAATGCGTATTAGCATCAGGATTTAGACAAAATTAAAAACATCCAGCATCTTTCATAACAATCAATCTTTTTGTCAAGTCGAAATGAATTTGTATGTCAACTTCACATCACGATTAAACACGGAATTGGAAATAAAAATTCCATTTACCTCTGAAACCCTATACCAATGTGAAAAGTAAAGCTGGGCTGAAGAACTCAGAACTTGATTTTAAGCAAAGTGTTCACTGGTTTGATTTTGGGCAAAGCTAACCAAAATGTTAAAATATACTTTCTATCAAAAGTATGGAATTGATTCTACTTATAAACAATGTATGACCCTTCTCCGAAATTTTGCTTCCTAGATTCTAAATTTTTGAAAGCTATAGCTCTTTAACGAAAAAAATCCAGTCTCAAGGGAACTCGACTTGCTACAACTTGCCATGAGTAAAGACAAAATTGAAAATAGAAGATTTCGACTTGAAAGGTGTAATCTAATTCACAACATTTACGAGACAGAACGACACGCATAAAAACTGCAAAAACATTAACTGACGAGATAACGATAAACTCAGGGATCAGACAGAGTGATTCACTCACTCCAATGCTGTTCAATATAATAGTGAACGAAATCATCTGAGACGCAAGAATGATTTCAGGATACAGTATGGAACAAAAACAAGTCAACTTACTTTGTTACGCTGATGATGTGGTCCTCATTGCAAACAGCGAGGAAAACCTACAAAAAATGCTATACCGATTTGTGGAAACGGCCAAAAAATATAACAAGGAGGTATCAAAACAGAAGACAAAATGTATCACAATATCTAGAGAATCCGTAAGATGCAAGCTAAAAATAGAAGGGGCGATGGTGGAACAGTAAATGCCTGGGCGTAAATATATCCAGCACCAGAGACATACAAGCGGAAGTGAAATACCAAGCGAAGAAAAGAATCTAATTAACATATAGAGAGTATAGATTGTAAAAGACTACCCAAAATTGCAAGAGACGGGAAACCGAAAGGAAAAAAACAGCCAGGTAGACCACCAAAGCGATGGAAACAAAGCTGGATTTCGTTATCCATCGAACCCCCCCCTCCCCAAGACAAACGTGAACTTCTATTAATGAACTAAACAGGCACTGCTTTAATTAAGTGAAAGAAGAAAGAAAGAAAGTATAGCTGGAATGAAGAGCTGAATCAATTGATTTAGAAGATTCAGTCAAACTGAAGCTCGTAAAGCATCCGATCTTCGAACCAAGCTGTTTACTGGTTTAACTAAGAAATTAAATCCGACTTACTGTTAGTTTTGCTTTAAAGTCGAGTTTAAAATGAAAACTAGGAAATTAAAAAACATTTTCTGGGGCAATAGCAGAATTTTGAAACGTCTTGAACTATAACTGTGTGCCAGAAGTATAGAATTTTATCCGATTATAACTTAGAAAAATGACAGATCAATTAAACTAAGATCTGAACGATTCTTTTCCAAAACGAGAAAATAAAGCCGAACAGTGTTGTTTCTTGGTTTATAAGTTTCAAGAACTCCATACGTTCAGAATCGAGAATAGAGGCTTTATTAACCCCTAAAGTCATACCGGTCCAAAGAGCACAGTTGGGCTAAAGAAGAACTTAACTGATTGATTAAAAAAATCTAGTCTACATAATTAAAATTTGGAATGATCCGAACTAGATCTCCAAAACAAGCGGCTCATTTACTTGATCTGATCATTGTTAATTTTGGTTTTGGTCAAGCTCAAAATAACTAAGGGTAATAATTTAAGTAAATCCAACTTCCTGTGCTTCTGATTGGTTTTGATCCTGATGATCTTGAACTTCAAATAGATAAAACTGACTTTTTCTGCTTCTTGGATTTAAAATTTTATGATATAAAAATATCTGTTGAAAAGATAAGTAGAGTCTGGACTAGGTCAAAGGACTCAAAAAGTTCAGTCTGCTCAAGACTCGGAATGTAATAACAGATCTAGATTTCAGTATGGAATTTAATCCGACTATACTGTAGTAGTACTAGATCAAAGAAAATAAGGCATCAAAGAATTTATAAGATCGAAAGGACTCTTATTTTTCTTAAAACAAAAAATAATAAAGTAACCTATTTTGTTTTCTGGCTTCTAAATTCTGAAAACTGCAGAATCTTTAAGAACAAGGATCAGTCTCGATTCACTACAGGTGAACTAAATATCACGAATTAAACAGAATAGACAGTAGAGCACAACTGGACCGAAGAACTGAGTTGATTGGTTCAAAAGACCCAGTCGAATTAAGTTTAGAATTGATCTGAATCCCATCTTTGAGTCAGCTGCTCATTTTGATTGGTTAATTTTGGTTTTGGGTCAAGCTCAAAATAACTAAGGGTAAAATAAAATAAAATTCTCTAATGTAACAACAGATCTAAATTGCACACTTTGTACTCAAAAGTATGGGATTTGATCCGACTCTACTATAGTAGTACTATATCAAAGAAAATAACCCATCAAAGAATGTATAAGATCTGAAGGACTCTTCTTCTTCTTCTTCAAAAAAAAATAATAATAATAAAGTGAACCGTTTCGTTTTCTGGCTTGTAATTCTGAAGGCTGCAGAATCTTTAAGAACAAGGATCCAGTCTCAATTCACTACAGGTAAATTAGATATCACGAATAAAACGGAATCGACAGTAGAGCACAACTGAGCTGATTGGTTCAAACGATCTCGTCGGATTAAGTTTAGGATTGATCTGAATCCAATCTTTGAATCAGCTGCTGATTCTGATTGGATAGTTTTGGTTTTGGGTGAAGTTCAAAATGACGACTGAGCAAAATAGAAAGAATTTAAGTTGCATAGCAGATCTAGAAATGTCTTTGGGAAAGGGACCAAGCGTAATGCAACTTTTGCACTTTGTATTTCTTACAGTCAAATAGATCGACTGATCAAAACCTGATACTGAACCAAATCAATCTGATTCAATTTAGAAATCTTAACTAAATTCAGTTCATTCAAAATCACCAGCTTTGTATCTATTTATCCGTTTTATATAGGCTGTATCAGTGTTAAAACAACAAATTTTGTGTAAGGCTACAACTTACTACAGGAAATGAACTGTCTATAGGAATACTGTCTTTTATGTTAAATACATTAATTAGGACATATTGCATAGACGGGTATAGAAGATGGCAGAATCTTTTTCACGGGAGAGTGTAAGACATTATAGACTCATAATCGAGCACCGTGGTTGAATGGTTAACGCTCTAAATTTGCAGTAGGGAAGTCTGAGATTCGAGGTTTCGAATTGACCTTTCTCATTTTAGATTCTCTGGATTTTTTTTTCTCATTTTTGTCTTGGTTTTATACTGACTTTGCCATTTGAAATCTTTAGATTCTAATTGCAAAATCAATTCAATTTCTTCTAGAATCTTCTGATTGTGATTTATTACACTTGAGTTCACTCTTTCAACATCCAAGGCCGAAGTATAGTTTGATGAAAGACCAAATATTAGTTTTTGGCGTAGTTTTTTGTATCTCACTATAGTCGAAACCACCGTCAATTGCTTGATCTTCTTCAGAAAAATAGAAACTTTAGTATTTAAGTTGCTTTATATCTTAAAACAGTTTGTCAAAATTGTTGGGCTTGGAACTTCTCTTAGAGATAAGCTGGAAAACCTGCAATGGTTGGGGAATTGAATTTTTTGATATTGCTGTAAACCCCGCATTTAGTACGACGTTTACTTTCTATTCTATTGTCCATTGTTGAATCTTTAATGATGTAATCTTCCCCAAGAATACAGTGTGGACAATATCGAAAAAGAAATCGAGAAGACACAAAATAGAATGCAGGCCAGGCTGTAATCTATGTAAATGCAATCAATCCTAGAAGGCCAAAAAGAAGAAATTGATAATCGTTTTGAAAGGATTAATCCAGTTGAATTTAAGCTCGTTCTGGCCTAAGCCTGTCGGAAATAATTTTGAATGCATTATTAGTGAAAAAGATCAGATATATTTTTCAAATTTGGAATAGAAGGATGAATTAACGCAAAGGGAGACAAGTAATGGAGAAAAACCTGATGCCATTGTACAACCTTCTCAAAATCGTAGTAAGATTTTTCTTGGCTACCTTCATGTGCTTACCTTCAAGAGAATATTGAACTTCAGTAATACCAATACGGAATAAATTAATCACATGATAAACAAACGCTGATTTCAAAAGAGAAACTCGGGAGCTAAAAAGAATTCTGAGATTTAGGCAAAAATGTAAATTTGAGTTTTTTCGATTGTAATTTCTCTTCTAAGATCTACAATTAGGTGGAAGCACAGCTGACCTAAATTTCCTAAACCTTTTTGGAGAAAATCATCCTACAGAAAGTAGAGCAAAAGAAAGCTCTTCTTTTGAATCAAAATTTGTTATACATGAGTCATATTTTCATTGTTAGTATTCAGTTGAAAGTCTTCAGGAATTTACTTTGGAGATTCTTTAAATACTTTAGTAGTGACACTTTGACTGTCTTTATTTTTCATCATCATTCTATTTGCGGATCTTTTCAAAGGTTTCACTCAACGACTTCCTTCAGATACAAATTTTTATTTCAGTCTACTTACTAACAATATCAAAATTGTAAAATAAAATAAGCCAAAAATAGATTTAAAAATCCGTTTAAAAATTGCGCGATCAGTCACCATTTTGTTATTATTATCCCTATGGTTTATTCCCAATGCCCGTGCCCCTTTCAATTAAAATAACTATAAATTCATTTACAATACGTCAAAAAGGAAAGGACCAAGTAAATAATAAAAAAAATAATATGTTATCACTGACTGACAGGCAGCAGGCGCGCTATACATTTATATAATTTTCGAGGGTGCTATTTCGGCAACGTAACACATTCGCGCACCCCTCTGCGAGAACCAACGCAATCGTTCACCACAGTAAAATAACTGTATGTATTTTATTCGGTACAATAATACACCCAGGAACACACAATGGCTACATGTATGCAACGAGGGGGTAGTTTTCCATTAGTTCCCGGATTATTTAGGGTTGTTCCGCGAAAACACCCCGCCTCTTGCCTTTATAAATCCTGCTCAGAGAACAGGACCATAAAAGAAGCATTATAGAGTAACAATTTTTATAAAGGGGGGAGTGAAATGTAATGGAAATTGATAGGGAAATATTCGCTCGAGGTGTAGGTCTTCAGATTAATCAGTCATGGGTTTGCACTTTGAATTCTGATGTGATTTTAATGGTAATATTTAGGGATTATGTTTGTGTAGGTAATTTTTTGCTAAGACCGTTTTTCTTTTCTTTATTTACAGGTTTGGTTTAAAAATAGAAGAGCAAAATGTCGCCAGCAGGCCCATCAACAACAAAAGGTGACTACGAGAAACGCAGGGGCAAAAGCGAAACCGAGCAAAGCTTCACCATTAGCGTCGCGTACTGCAAATACCACGCCAACGAATGCTCCTCAGGTGCCAACCTCGTCATCTTCGCCACCCGTTACGGTCAAGAAGGAGGCTCCTCAAGTTCCAAACGCATATCGTAGTAATAATGGAAATTTAACCCCTTTGGGTAGTAATACCAGCAGCGTGATAACTACACCTTCCCCACCTATCACTCCATCTGGTAGTAATCCTCCGCTTTCCTATCAACACGATAGTTATAATACGTTTAATTGGCACACGAATAGCCATAATTCATCTCCCCATCATTATTACGGACAAAATTACAACGCAACCTATTATAGTCAAATGGAATATTTCAATCAACAGGGTGGACAGAACCAGATGCAAATGGGTAACCACATGAGTGGTACCTATCAAATGAGTGGTTATCCTGGTGGTATGGCAATGGGAATGGCAACGCCTCATCATCAAAATTTTAGTCCTAGACATCCTGACTGTAGCTTAGACTATATGAATCAAATGGTTTAGTTTTTAAGTGTCAGCAGAATGTGAATAAAAGTACAAAAGAAGCTAGGTTGATGACAAGGGTGGGGCGGGCAGTGCTCAAATTTATATTTAGTTTATTATTCGTATTACAGCCGACTCCAGACGAACTGTCACTACTTGTGAATATACATGTAAAGAAACAAGCCCTTCATTTTGTAACAACAGACCACAGATTTATTCGTGGTTTTATTCTTGTAACAAAT
>VTPC01091211.1:0-131404 GCA_011009095.1 Ignelater luminosus
GAGGGATGAAGAAAAGAACACATTGGTGGAATGAGAATGTAAAAAAAGTGGTCAAGATTAAAAAAGAAGCATGGAAAGAATACTTAAGGTTGCAAACAATACAGTCCTATAATAAATATAAGGAAGCTAGAAAGATAGTAAAAGATAAAATAAAAGAAGTTAAGAATAAAGAATGGGAAGACTTTGGCGAAAGGATGGAAGACAATAGTAAAAACAACCAAAAACTATTTTACAGAACCCTAAAAAATATGAAAAGAGAGAAAGGAAAAACAGTGAAACAAATCAGAAATAAAGATGGAGAAATTCTAACAGAAACAACAGAGATTATAAAAAGATGGGGCGAATACTTTAAAGAGATGTTAGAAGCACAGGAAATAGGCAATAGAGAACCGAACAATAAAATTGAATTAACTCATGCCGAAGAGAATAATAGAATAAGAAAAGAAGAAGTTAACGAAGCCATAAAAACACTAAAAAATGGAAAATCTCCAGGAATAGACAACGTAAAGGCTGAAATGCTCAAGTATATGGGTGGAATGGGATTAGACTTACTTCACGAAATAATAGAAACAGCATGGAAAACTAAGGAAGTGCCTAATGACTGGAAAACATCAGTAATAGTAGTTCTGTACAGAAGACCGAAGAGCATGTAGCAACTATTGAAGAATATCACTCCTCTGTACTGGGTGTAAAGTGTATGAAAAAAACTTAGAGAAGTTACAGAAAGCAAGATCCATGAGGCTCAAAGTGGTTTTAGACCAGGATATAGCCCACAAGATCATATATTTACAATAGGGAACCTATCAGAAAAATATCTAAAACACAACATGCAATTACACCTCTGCTTTATTGATATGGAAAAAGCGTTTGACAAGGTACCGCGAAAAGAAATATGAATAACTCTAGAAAAATATGAAGTGGATGCAAGACTGATAGAAGGAATTAAATCAGCAGTAACACAGTAAGAGTAGCAAATGAAGAAACAGAAAAATTTGTCACAACAAAGGGGGTAAGACAGGGAGGAGTGCTTAGCCCGCTACTGTTTATCTGATTCATCAACGAAATAATAAAAGAATGCAGCAAAAGATCCATAAAGATAGATGCAGGGTACAACAGACTACAAAACATAAAAATCAGTGAATGCGTATTTGCCGATGATATCGTACTGATAGCAAATAATGAGAAAGCACTACAGAACAACATAAACATATGGACAACAGCACTACACAAAAAAGAATGAAAATCAATACGGATAAAACTAAAATCATTGTCATATCTAACGAAGAAATAATAGATAATATACAAGTTAATGACGAAAAAGTAGAGCAAGTCAACAGCATGAAATACTTAGGAACATCTATAGATAAAACAGGAAAGTTTGCAACAGAAATAAATAACAGAATAACAGCGACAGTGAAACTATTTCATGCAATGAAAAATGGTTTTATCAACAAAAAAGAAATTAGTACAAAAACAAAACTAGCGGTCTATAAGAGAGTATACCTGCCAACTTTGTTATATGGAAGTGAGACATGGGTGGTAACAGATAGGCTACAAAAACGACTTCAAGCAGCTGAAATAAAGTATTTGCGAGGGGTAGCAAATGTCACTCTAATGGACAAAATTAGGAATGAAACTATAAGAGAAAGACTAAAAGTAGAAAGTGTCAGCAAATATATTCAGAAAGCACAGTTAAGATGGTGGGGGCATACGAATAAACTAGATAAAACCAGACAAGTTAAGAAAACATGGGAGGCAAGAGAAATAGGTAAAGGAAGAAGAGGTAGACCTAAGAAGACATGGGATGGAGAGGTGGCTAGTATTTTGAAGGAAAATAAACTGGATTGGAAAGAAGCCAAAGTACAATCTAAAGACCGGAAGAAATGGAAAAAGATAGTCAGTAAAATAGAAAAGAAGAAAGAATATCCTCTACACCTAATCGGTAGAAGAGGCATAGATTATATATATATATATATAGCAATTTTGGCACAGTGCAAGCAGCTATCGCCATTCAAAAAGATAAAATTAGTGACAGGGAAAGTTGCATAGAGAATAATAATAGATAGAACAACGAAGGATGGGCGTAGCCTAGACCTGGCCTATCTTAAAATTTATTGCACAATTTAAATTTCTTTTTGAGTGCCACTACATATGTTTATGCTCAGCCAAAGACTTTCGGCCTAGTACCTATACCATAAGGAATTCAAGATTATTCAACTTTCTAAGCATTCCACGAGTGATTTACTCTTTTCTTTGTTTTTTCCGCAGAAATGCTGTTTGAGAATCGGAACAGGGGCGAGACTCATCGTCGAATAATTATATTGTTCTATTCTAGTAACTTGATTCCTAGTATTTATTCAAATCTTACATTTAACTAATTTTACAGTTCTAGCAGTATATTTATTAGCGAGTCATTTCTGATGCAATCAATTTTATTATCACAACTATGGTAATATTTCTGCAGAAACAAACAAAACATCGTAAGTCTAAATAATATAAATTTTTAGTTTTTAAATTAACTAATCTCTTACTAAGATTAATTTAAGATAATAATAATAATCAATAAAGATTTTTGTCTTGCCCAGAATATATCAAGTCTTAAGCAAGTTAGACAACTAGTCTTCACTACTCTTAATGAAGGCACCAATAGCAATGTAGTTAGTAAAGCGATTATGGTAATGCTAGTACAGAAGAAAACAGTGCAGTGTTTTCTTTAGAACAATTTTAGGAAAAGCAAAGAATAAATTCAAAAACTTACTTTATATTGAAGATATTGCAAGAAATCAATATCAGTATATTTTATATTTTGAGATATTCTGGATTCCATTTCCCTTTAAGCATTTTTTAGACTCTGCTCGTATGCGGTTAAATAATTTGATAAAGAAAAGTTTTAGCAGCAAAGTTTTTCAGTATTAAACAATATTTGTCGTTGGGTGAAAGATATGTTATATCATTTCGATGCTACATCCTATGAAGTTTTTTTTAAGTCTAGTAATAAATACATTACTGTTCTGGTTTTCAAACTTCTTTAGAGATGATAGCTTTATATATCCCAAAACTGTTAAGAATGGGGATCTTTATTACTTAAAAAAATACTGAAGATTATTTTTAACACGAAATAACAGTACGACAGTAGCCAAATGGGGAACTCTGTGAAAAAGAATGGCTGTGATTAGCATAATCTTGCTTTTGCACTACTGCATTTCTATTATTTCTGATTCTGTTAACTAATGAATAGGCAATAAGTCTAACAAGTGTAAAGAAATGTCGAGTATTTGATACAATCAAAAATTATTAAAATATTCTTTTTTTGAGATAAATGAGAACAAATATTTATTTTCCCCTCCACTCTTATAATTATAATATAAACATCGCACTCATCCTAACACAAGATATCCTTAGTTTAATATTTTGTGCCAAGTACTTTCTTTCTAAAACAATCCAGTAACATCGATCAGGCAGTAAGAATAATAAGGTTGCTAAAGTCAAAGTTTACATGTTTACCTGTCCAATTCAGGGTTTAAATCATTCAGGCGGACAATCTGAACAGTACATGCACGAAAACAAGATAAAGATGTTGACAGAAATCGCCGCTGACACATGTTAACGTCAGCAGTATCCAAGAGCAATGAAAAATAGAAAACTCTACGAAAAACAACGTAAAATGCTGAGTCAACTTATAGTTATAACCGAAAAAAGAATGCTTTGCAATTAAAAAAGTATGTACAATTGTACATATGTAATATATGTAACTACAAGAATGATAACATTTTTACTGACGTAAGTTTTGTAGAATAAAATTTTTTATCTAGAAGGAACAGCATTAATTTGAGAATAAAACCGTCCATTCAATAATTTATTAATGAATATCATTTACTTACTTTCAGTTTTTATTTTCTTTTAATTGACGAAGAAACAACAAACCAATCCAAAGTACCTAAATAATATGTTACTTAAACAAGCACATTTAATTTATTATTTCCTACTTTTATAGGTTTTTATTTAAAGTGATGTGTCGTAACTTCTAACGGGTTGGAAGCAATCATAAGATTTTGAGACTTACCTATTTAGGGATATAATGTAACGCAATTCTTCGGATTTTCTTGGAAAATGAGAAATAACTTCCGTGATCTTGTAATTATTTGTTACATAACATAAAAATAAGAACCAACAAATATTAATAAATGTTTTATGCTTAAAAACAGAAATGGTTCAAATCTAGTTAGATTCATTAATTAATTAAATTAAGAGGCAACCAGTGCTATGGTTTGCAGGCCTGGGTAAGCCTCAGCAACTATATCCTAAATATGTGTTACCGAAGTAATAGTATTTGAACTTACATTCATAAGACTTACTTTGCAAGGCGTGTACAAACCGAATAGTTACATTGGACATCAGCATATTAGAGAGTAATCCTTTTTATTTCAGCTGTGTTGCATAAAGCGTCTATGGTTTGCAAATCGAATGCAAACCGACCTTTATATGTACTGCATTTGTGATAATCTTTACAAAAGCTGCAACCTCCACATTTTTGCATCACGAGCCGCCACTGTATTCTACAATTTATTATAATATAACACATTATACTTGAATTGCATCAAGGCAAGAAAAAGAAATAATTTGATTAACTCTGGCCTTTGAAATAACAATTATTATTACCATGAGCGAATACAGAGCTAGAGATCCGCAGTGACGTCATGATAAAAAGTTTTGATTCTACAGCCTACGGACCTGAAAAATTAAGGAATACCGATAATTTTTAACGAGTTTTTTAGTACCTACTTCTCAATTTTTTTCCACTTGTAGAGTATGTTGTTCCTTGTTTATATTGTATTTTAATTGAGTAGCCTAAAGTGTGTTCTAACCTAGCTTTTCCAAGTGTTTTTTGTTTAACTATTGACTCTATCCCTATATGAACTTCACCAATCCAATGTCCTTCCGTTAGTTTATGTATACATTGCACAAAGTTCCAACATCCATATTCATTTCAAATACTTTTCGAGTGGTGTATTTGTAGGGGGAGAGGTCTAGGGGTCTAAACCCTTCTCGTTACTCCAAGAAATAGGAAAATTATAATAAATATAAAATTCTATGTAAAAACGATAGTATTTTTCTCAATTTACTTGAGAAACTAAACGTCTCAAAGTCGCGCTAAAACAAGATTCTGCCGATTACTTTTCCTTTAGTTATTCCTTTATGTTCAAACAATATTTTCTAGTAAAACATGACTCCTCCTCTTGGACAAAATTTATCCTTGAGAATCGGTTACGGTTAACCATTTACATTAAATTTTTGGTCTCGTCTAAGGAATGTATTACGCGTTACGCAGGACTTTGTTTGCTTACTCAGTTTTCTTATCAAGTTAAAAGTGGCCCACTCCTTAGTTGTATGTGATCTACTCTCATAAATTATTTTTTTCTTTAAAAAAAACCTGAACCTTGAAGATCATGACGCTAACGTTAAAATAATAACGCATCTTCGAATTGCTTATATTGTCGTAGATTTATCACGCGTTTTACTTAGTCTTTAGAGTGTTACATGGCTGGAACAAATTTTTTTTTCATTACAAAAGATTACTCACGACATGCGGACACACTCGATTTGATTAGGGTTTCGGCTCACGACTAATGATATCTAAGGTGGCGCTGCAAATCAAAACAAAAAAAATATTTGACAAACCCG
This sequence comes from Ignelater luminosus, assembly GCA_011009095.1. NCBI lineage: Eukaryota > Metazoa > Arthropoda > Insecta > Coleoptera > Elateridae > Ignelater > Ignelater luminosus. The sequence continues at coordinate 5,683 of VTPC01091211.1, forward strand.
TTGCCCAAAAGAACCAGTACTGTATTGTCTGTATTCTCAAAGTAAAACGAATAATAGTACATTGTGTACTATTGACATAAGGATGTGTTCTAATGCATTTTCTTTGGCAACACTGACAATGATTCAAGATTAAAAATAAATGATCCCCGTTTGTTTAGGTACAATTTTATATCAGATTTTGAACGTGTTGAGGCAAATTTTATGCTTGTGATAATGATCTGTGTTTAGTGTTAATACCGTTTTCGAACAAATATCACATCAGCTGAGTAACAAAGATGTATATATTTTTATGTTCTTTATCATACCTACTTTTATTCAGATAATATGTAATAGTCTTCCACTCCTCTATCGAACTAAAAGTATAGCCTGCCTCTAATGCTGCGCTTCTACTTCTACTATTTTCCTTCTTTTTGTACACTCAATTGTTTAGCTCAACCCCTTGTACTTAGCACTTACTTTTGAACAGTGAACATTAAAGATTTTTTTTAAACCATGACACCATGCAAATGTGTAAACCCTAAAGTGCACCCGTAGTTGCCATGCCCCTAGCAGTTGTCATATCCATAAAAACTTTTTAAAAATAAACTGTAAAATTGAGATATGATCTCATTGGTACCAGCCAGTGATAAAGTGCGTTTTCACAGTTGCTTCCATAATAATTAGAAATTTCCTGCGGAGGAAACCTTTTAAGCATAATAATATGTAATTTCATAGATTTACCTGAAAATACGAATATTTGTTTACTTATAAGGGTGGTGATTTAATTAAAATCTTCAGTTTAATAATCAATTTATGTAATAAAAATAAAACGCCAAAAACTTAAAAATCCAAAATAGGAGCAAACGGTTATTTTCAGTTTAATGAAGTTTAAGACAGTCGCTATCAGAGATTGTATTCTAATGTAAGTTTCCCTAGGCCTATAGAAAGGTAAGTTAAAGCATTCCGTTCCATCCATGATAACACTCTTCTATTTTTTCAATGGGGATAAAGCTATCCTCTTGTCCCAGTACATAATTTCAATGGACTTTAAGTTTAGCGCAATTCCGCATTATTTGGAACTACGACCTTGAAAATAAGAAAACCCCAACCTAGCTGTATAATAACCTTAAGTGTTCCCTGTTACATATTGGCGTGCACGCTGACATTCAATTTGCTTACACTATTATTATTGAACTCGACACGACTTCCAAGCTCAAGAGAAATCCAAATGTGACGGCGAAGCCAAAATCATTCAAAGCATTCGTATCATAAAATTTTGAAAATGTCTAACTTTAAATGAAATATTATTGTCATGAGATAAGGGAAACGATGCTTCCTTTACTTCCTCTGAATATACGTTACTTCGATTTATAAATAGAATAAAACGAGAATCTCTCAAACGGACGAGCATGAAGTATATCTCGCCAATTTTGTATGATTTGGTGCACAATCAGTGTGGGTCAAACTATTAGAAACGCATTTTTCTGTCTACCTAACTTAACATTAAGACTTGTGGTAATTTAAAAGGATAGACATAATTTTTAAAATTAAATAACGAGTAAGTACCTAACACGGAAGAAATTACTGAGATTAAGGATTTTCCATAAAAGTCGTTTTTGAAGAATTGGGAAAAAGGAATAAAACAAAATCTTGTTGCAGTATTCTATAGAGGAGGAAGAGTTCATTAATGTCTTTTATCTCTTTGAAGTTACAAAACTTGAAAAGCTTCCGATTTTAAAATGCTAAGGGCAAAAACAGGAAAAATACTGCCTGATAGTTTGGTCAACATTACATAATATACCAGTTTAAAAAAAATCAATGAGATATACTTGGACTATCCTGTTCTAGAATATCTAAAATTAAGTTGCAGACATCATTTACGCCAAATATAATGATTGCAATATAATTAATCTTCATTGATTTGTAATTATAATAATAAGTATAAAGGGTGTTTTAAGAATTATATTGTTTCATCTTAAAAAAGAAATAACGCAATTTAGAAAGATTCCCCCTTTTTTAAAGTGTTGTCTGTTATATTAATTTTATTTGTGGGATTTCAAAAGATTGTCTATAACTGCAACTTTTGTTCTTTAAGTCAATGATCCAGCAAGTAAATTTAAATAGAATCCTAAATTTAAAATCTTACTTTAGAAATCCCAAAAAAAAGTATCGCCGTCTCTATAGTATAAGTAGCTAATTATGAAGTGACATAGTTTAGTCATAAAAATAGAACTTTCTATTATTATTAAGCAACACAACATATACTAAAACAATATTCTCCGCATATTTCTCAAATTGTTACAACCATTAGCACAAAATCATTTCTAACTATTACACGTCTGAGATAATTTACAAAAACACAAAAATTATTTTTTATTTTTAAACCTAACAAAATGTTCTAGCGTGGTTAAAATACCAGACTATTGAAATTCTAAAATGAACTTGTTAAATGAGGTAAGCCTATAGGTAACGTTAGGAATACGCAATAATAAATTAGACTATGAACGTATATCTATGCGCAATGTTTCGTAAAATATTTACTATTATTAGTGTAGTTTATTGTTACTGGGTGGCAGTTTAATATGAAATAAGGGTATCTATAATGTTTCCTGAATATATTTATAAATATTAATAGAAGGAAAGGCAACTCTTTGTCGCAACTCACCCTGTCATTGTGTTTGGAATAAATTCAACGTCTAACTCTCTTTTAAGGACGTTTCCAAAAAACAGCGCCCTCTTTCATTGCGTCGCATATGCACAGAAATAATAAAATAATATGTAATAATATTATTAATAATAAATAAACGTTGCATTCTTATAATGATAGAGACAGGAGTTATTTATGTTGGGTTTTAGTATTTTGGAGTATTCTTCGAGGTTACATATATATTTGACATTTTTAACAGAGCATAAACAATGACTTCGGATTAAAAAATGATAGATTTCGGAAGAACGGATACCGCTTGCTATAATTTCTTTTACAGAAAAATATTTGTCATATTTTTCTTAATCATTCCCAGTTTTTCAAAAAAATCCTAAGCAACTTACCGTTGTTATATCATAAAACATCTGTTTCAACATAGTTCCTATGTTAAAAATGCAAATTTTACCAGCCAAAATCTACAAATTTAGTACCGCAAGGGGTATTAAAACTTTTCCTACGTATAAAAAACATTAATAAATATATATATTCAAATTTTCAAAAAAAATTGACGAAATTTTATTTTCTAGGTATTTTTGCTTGGGAACGTCCTTAAAGGAGTTTCTTCCAGAAGAGATTTCACTGAGAAAGCAGATGATAAGCTGACATGTCACTTTCATTATCGATAATGTTACAAAGCCAAGGATGACAATGTTTCAAATTCAGAACTGAAAACTGCAAGTCTTTATCTTTAATCCTTTAGACTTGATATCCCTCTACGACCTTCACAGGACGCCACTGTCATAGAGCAAAAATTGAGAATAATCTTGTATAGTATTCTTTTTCTGTTTCTCTGTGTAAAAAGAATCTAGTACACAATTTCTGAAAAAAATTCACAGAAATTCTTTTATTATGATAGCCTGAGATTGATAAGTCCATATGGGATCACAATAGGCAAATCACTACTGGGCAAAAAAAGAAGAAATTTGAAATAATTCTGCTAATTTATTATTCCAGGATTTATCTCTTTCTCGTATAAAATCAACAACTACAAATTTAGTTAATGGTCTTTCTTGTTTTTTGAAACAACTTTTATGTGGCATCAAAGGCCGCGGAACATATTTTCGGGAGGAGGTTTTGGGTAAAGAAAATGCATAATTAGGTGACAAATATTATTTTAATCATACAATATGTATTGAACTATTAGTACAACAATTGTATAAAATATTTAAATCTGTGTAAATTAAAGAAAACAATTTTTCTATTGATCAAAAAACTTCCATTCGCTCTACAGTTTGGTTGATGAACATCTTCATCACGTTATTTAAATCAATATCCAATGATTTTTTCTTGTGAATCAAAAAAACTAAATGAACAGTCGTTTTTGTGTTATTGAAGTACGATTCCAAGACAAGATTCGTCAAATTCGTACTCCTGTTTTTGTCAGGTAATTAGTTTATCTTTTTTTTTCTTCTAAACAGGAGTTGCGACTGCAACCCCTGCAACCCCACTTCCGCGGCCTTTGTGTGGCGTGGTACATGCCAAATGTAGAAAATTATCCACTGGAATGTATAACCCTTTTGTAATAGCTTACTATTATACATTTTATGCTCTTTACACTTGGTAGTAACGCACCATTCAGAATGCTTTCGTATTCCTTAAGGTCAATATCCCACTATTATACTTTTAACTTCATATAGTATTTCTCGGTAACAGCGTGACATACACCTACACTGCTTAAGTCTTTGCACCTTATAGTTGAAATCACCTTTCAATGCAATAAATTTTCACTCAAAAAAGTTCATATCTTGAATTATCATAAAGGTTACCTTTTAAACTTAAAAATTAAAAGAACAAATTTATTTAACGCTTATTTCTTTATATTTGAAAACCGAGGCTTAAAGAACTTAAAAACACTATTGTCAGCGTCGATTTCAGGCATTATTAACGGTATTTTTAAGAATGGAAGGGTAAAAATACGATTCATTCAATCTAACAACTTTGATCTCAATTGTCCTCAGGCAACTACAGACGGAAGCTAAAACTCCTTTTTAGTTTTTGTGTAAACAAAACTTGAAAAAAATCTTTTTAAATATCAAATGTTTTTGTAAAATTGTGCCCTAATGCGAGAATTCAAGGCGAATATCTATCGGGGAAATTCTGGCTAGCTCGTGTACAGTCAATGGATGAAAATAATTTGACAGACTGGGGCCGTGTAGATCTGAAGAAAACAGAACTTTCTGAGACAATACATACAGAAGAGTCGTAGATGTGGATGAATGTGAGCGACAAGCTGTCTGAAACAGTACAATATATAGTTTGTATAGCATGATTAGAATAACATTGTTGAACGATGTCCAGATAATATTTTCTTTCTTATGGCTAACAATATGGTGACTACAAGTAGTTCGAAGTTGAAGATAGAGAAGCTGTTTGGTTACCTCAGAGTTCCAAACAGATGTGGATTCCATAGAAGAATTTCGTTTCTGTTAGATAGTTGTTTGTCTAGATCTCGTTTGATTTTCCAACACCTGAATTAAGACCGCAATTGCGCAAATCGGAGCAAAAAAGGTCTGAGACTTAGCAGTAGTAGAAGGTACGAAAGTGCTCACAGCGGCAAATAGTCACTTTCTAGTGATTTTCCATTAGTAAAAAAAAGTTTCATCTTAATAAGCAAAAATAAGCCAGTAAATAAATGAGTTCGTGCATACAAAGGGATTATTTGACGAAATGGATATCTTTGAACCTTGAATATCAATTTCTAACAGATGAAACAGAAACTGAGATTTTCAACGAACTCCGAAGGAGTCGTTACTGAATTTGCGAAGTCTGTCTGTCTCTCTGTATGGCTGTATGTCTGTATGTATGTCCGCATTTTTTGCCAAATTCTGGAATTTTGACTTCAGATTTGGATTCTACATCAAAAACTAAAGACCACGTGTTTTCTTCGTTTTTGAAACTCTTCGGGAACATGGTCAAAATGGTGGCCAAAAATTAGAAAATTTTTAATTTTTTTTTTTACTTTAGAATCGTATTCTACATCAAAAAATAAGACAAACGTGTACTTTTAGTTTTTTGATATCGCCTCGGGAACATGGTCAAAATGGCTGCCAAAGTCTGAAAAAAGTAACAAAACGGAGTTCGTTGTGGCTATGCTTTGCATTCCCAGATGTTTAATTTCTCTATTACAGTTTGACGTACAAACAGTAGACAACAAAATAAAGATAACACAAGATTACGAATTGTCTATGTTTTAATCTGTGTTTGTTTTTGATTAAAAATGAGCCATCAATACAAGAGAAAAAATCCGATTTTCCAAGAAATAGCTGCCAAAGTTTATTTACAGTCTCAGGAGATTGATATCATCTTAGAGATGTAAGAGATTCTAAAACCGATTCTGGCCAGTATTAACATAAACTGACGATTACCATAATGAAATATGCAATTTCCTAATAAATTATCTGCAGCGCTGCGCACATTTCTCAATATTCCTTATGTGTAATGATATTACACCAGAACGTGCCCGTAGTTTTTTGTATTGTATACTCTAGTGCTAATTGTAAATATAAGGAATCTTATACATAAATACCCTATTTGATTTTAAATGAAAGGTAGTTGTTAAGTGTTATGTTACACAAATTAAATGAATTTGAAAACGGGAACAGTTTATGTCCAGATTGCACTTAATCAACGACAAACAGAAATGCTACCGAGTAGGGTCTATAACCAAATTAAATTGCTTTAAAAAATTAAGCTAAACAAAGTTGAACAAGTACAGAGGAAAAAAATTAAAGCGAGATTGTTGTCAACAATCAGTGAAACAGCACGTGAAGCCTTGATCAAAGGAAATGTTAATATATTCACAAAGAAGATAAAAGAACTAGTATGTAGCAAACGAGGTCAGATATATGTAATTATTTAGCATGCAAAAATGGAAAAGGCAAAATAAGTATACTATACTATCGTATACTATAGAATATTCACACTAAAAAAGAACTGCATACTGTAAATCAAAAACTTATTTAAGTATTGTCGTCCACGCTATTCGTGATAAGTACTTTTTTTGAACGGCTAATGGTCTTTTGTAAATGTAACACCCTAGCGTAACTGAATTGTAATTCTGCGTTATCTCTTATTTAAGCTTTTCTTCCAATGGTATTTTAATTCATTTTTATTGCATGCAGAACTGATAACATACGAGGGTGGTCTGAAAAGTTTCCGACCTCAACGTGAAGATGGCAGCACTCGTAAATAAAAGCTACTGAATTTCGTTGTTCATCTGTTGACAGTTACTCAACAAAGTTTCAGCCATTTTGGACGCGCAGTTTTTATGTAACAGTCGTTTGAGTGAGTTGATGTGAGTTTTTTTGTGAAAATGGACAAAATCGAGTATCGAGCTGTCATTAAATATTTGTTTTTCAAAGGCAATACGCCTTCGCAAATAAAAGATGAGTTGGATTCTGTGTATGGGGACTCTGCACCATCATTTACCACAGTGAAATTTTGGGCTGCTGAATTTAAACGTGGCCGTAAGAGCTTGGGAGACGATGAACGTTCGGGACGTCCAAAAACTGCAACTACCGACGAAAACATCGCCAAAGTTCACCAAATGGTGCTAGACGACCGCCGAATTAAAGTGAGAGAGATAGCAGAGGTTATGAACATGTCAAAAGAACGTGTTTGTCACATATTAAATCAACATTTAGGCATGAGAAAGCTGTCCGCGCGTTGGGTGCCGCGTTTGCTCACGTTAGACCAAAAACGTGTTCGAATGAATATTTCCAACGCTCTTTTGGCGCAGTTTAGGCGAAATAAATCCGAGTCTTGGCGCCGATTAATTACTGTAGATGAAACTTGGATACACCATTATACGCCCGAAACAAAACTTCAGTCCAAACAGTGGACTGCAAAGGGGGAACCGGCTCCAAAAAAAGCAAAAACTGTTTTTTCGGCTGGGAAAGTGATGGCGACTGTTTTTTGGGATAGTCATGGAGTTATTTTAATCGATTATCTTCAAAAAGGAAAAAACCATTACAGGAGCATACTATGCATCATTACTTGACAAGCTGAAAGCAGAACTTGCGAAAAAACGGCCACATTTGCAGAAAAAGAAAATCCTGTTTCACCAAGACAACGCACCGTCTCACACCTCAGCGGTTGCCATGGCGAAAATCCACGAATTACGGTTTGAACTGCTTGACCATCCGCCTTACTCACCAGATCTAGCCCCAAGCGACTTCTTTTTGTTCCCTCATCTAAAAATTGCGCTCGGATGACAAAGATTTTCGTCAAATGAAGAGGCAATCACCTTTGTGAACAATTATTTTGCAGAGAAAAATGCCGAGTACTATTTGGACGGGTTACAGAGATAAGAGCATCGCTGGGAGAAGTGTGTAGAGTTACAAGGAGACTATGTTGAAAAATAAAAAAAAAATTCAGAAAAAATGTCTTGTATCTTTGTTAGGTCGGAAACTTTTCAGACCACCCTCGTATTAGCAACACAAAAAGAAGAAAATTTTACCTTGACTCATAGAATTTCTATATGATTTCGACTGTATTGGAAAATATGTAGAAAATTAGTGGTTTTACTGAAATACGCTAATCTTTTGGTTTTTAAAAACTTTTTTAAGATTTACGACTGATATACTAGTATTATAAACGCAACTTTACCTACGTAACATGCAATATTCATAACACTAGCAAATAATCGAAAAAACGTTTCCGTATAGTAACATACCAAGTGAACTCTTAAGATGTGGGCGATATTATAGCATGCAAAATTCGGAAACATTTTCTGACATCGCTTCAAACGAAAGTAGGTATATCGCACAACATTATATTACTGGTATGGAGAATGGAAGAAAAAGAATTTATAAAACCGTACTTGGTGTATCCCACTCTAGCAGCTTCTGAATTTATAGGATACAAGCTCCACTAAAAATACCTTTGTACTATGTGAATACCCGCACAGTGTCTTCAGAGTATAGCTGGTGTCTTTTGATTAAATTAACAATTTTTACGAAATAACTGATGAGATAAATAATGTGAAATATTCTCGAATTAAATAGAAAGAAGTTCGTTTTTCTTAGGAGAAAAGGAAAATAGCCTAAATCAATAATAAATTGTCCCACGTAGAGGTCAATGGTTTCCTACTCTCACTCATTGAATACTCTTATGTTGTGATATGTACAGATAGTATTTCCTATAATATTTTGCAGTATGTGCCTGTATTATTAACTGATTCTTAGTTACTTATTTGCTTATAGTTTTTTTTTATTTAGCTTTTATCTTTTTTATTATTTAGCTATTATAGCCTACTTAAGTATTGTAACTACATAAATACTTAGTAAAGAAATTCTAAAAACTATTCTAGTGCCTATACAGTCTGATATTTAAATGAAAAGGCCCTGACCTGTAGCACTTTTATCAGGCACATTTCTAATCATTGTTTACATTGTGTTCAAAGCAGGAGCGCCTTTTAACTAGGGCCACACACGTGCGAGGGCTAATATGTATTTTTATGAAAAACTAAAATTTCAGATTCCCTAGAATTTTGAAAGAAATATCTGCATTTGGTTAATTGTCTCCTGTGGTGTTAGTTACCCCTCCTCTGCTGCCGCTTCCAGGAATCTGTCGACTGAAGTATTGACTTCAACGGTGGCAGATCAGATCCAATCCTAACAGGTCCCAGGTGATTTTCTTCAGACACCCGAATATGTTCAAAAGGCAGTGCCTCCTAGATAACAACGTTCATCTGAAATTATGGGGCAGCCGTCTCCGGCACGGTGTCTTCCTCTCTTGGACCCAAGAAGACAAGCAATGCCGCGACATCATCCAGCCATGTCTTCTGTCTGTTTTGTGCAACGGCATCCATAGATGCCACAAGCGCACCCATATTCATACGTACAAAACTTTCGTCCGTATCGTTTCAGCAGACGCGATGCTGTCTAGACTCGTGGAATTGCTTCACAGAAAGGAGAGGGCCGCGTGCCGGAGGTTACTTTGACTGGATAGCTTCCTCTTCGGGGAAGTTTGCAAGGTAGCCGGAATACTTCCGATAAACGCCACACTCAAAGAACTCCCACTGGTCCCCTTCCTAGGAAGCCTAAGAGAAAACTTAAACACTCCCAGCCATTCTCCTCATCCAAGCTCCGAATCTCCAAAACATTTTAGAGAACACACTCCTGGACATGAGACAACCCAAAATTCAATCCATTTATATCATCAACCTACCAAACACGTCACCCAGTGCTCGAGATATCTAATCATCTAATATTCGTAACTTTCTAAGCCATTCCTACATCTGTTTTATGTTTCTTTAAATAAATAGCTTTGTTCTCCGATGCGAAAAGGCGCGCTTTTCGTGTAGGAGAGGGACATTTATGACAGAAATAGCACAAGGGTACCTAAGCATTTAGGAACGGGTCTGGATTTTATTTATGGAAATACACCCATCAATACTGCCGTGATTAATGAAAACGCCTTAACCAACAATTTTCTGATTTTGCACTTACGGCATTTTGGGAAAAAATAATTCATGCTAAAACTATTGTCGTCAGACGACAAGCCGCACCTTAATTGTAGCCGGGATTATAACGCTTTTTGTTTTGCCGTATATGCATTACGTTGACGTAAAGTAAATCACAAACTGAAAGTTTTCTCAGAATTCCATTTTTGTAGACATGACGTTTTCATTAAGCACAGCAGAATATATCCTTATATATATGGGATTAGGTATACTATTTGTCATAAAAAATTGATTTTATCATTTATACGAGAAAAGTGATGACGTCACAAGGTCTTTTTTTAAATTACAACTCAAATATTTTTCCTTTGTCTGATACATATTTCAGTTTTCTTTCCAACCGTACTAAAAGGACTTTCGTACCCTTAGGTACATGGGGAAATTGCAGAGTAAAATGTAAAAATTGTTTGAGGTTAAGTAGGTGCTTTTTAACATGTAAACACATTAAGTGCTGTAAAATGCGACAAAAGTAATTGTCAGTGTAAACAGAAGATGCAAATTATGTATTTGACATAGTGAAATACAATTTGATTTATATTTTTAGGTTTATATCTTTTGCATTTAAGTATCATGTTATTTTCATTTTCATTTCACTTTTTGTTTGTTATATTTATTTCTTCATTTGTTTAGTTGTTGTTTTATTTGTTTCTATATACTCAAACTACATTCGACTGTTTTACTTGTTTAAACAGCGTCTACTTAATTTTAAAAACAAAATCTCTATTAGATAGAATAAAAACCACTTAGAATGTAATTTAAAGAAATGCCGTATGACATAATCACTTTTCCCGTATGAAAGATAAAGATTATTTGTACATAGGAAATAGCAGACTTTATTGCTCATTATATTCCATTTGAGAATATTAGTTCCGCAGGCATACGAGGTGTGTGAGAAAAGTAATGAAACTGGCAACACTGCGGCAGATCTGGTAACGTTGTGTCTACCGGCCTGTGCTAAACCGGTTTGTTTATCGCTTCCACTTCCTCAGTCCGAGTTACAACTTCGTACAGCTAACACATTATTTTTGACAGCGCCATCAGTGAAGTTGTGTTTTTGCTGTGTATTACAGAAATGGAGCGTCGGAATTTAGAGCAACATTGTGCAATAAAGTTTTGTGTTAAACTTGGTGAATCCGCGAGTGTGACTTTTGAAAAGTTAAAACAGGTCTATGGGGAACAGTGCTTATCAAGAGCACAAGTTTTCCGCTGGCACAAATCATTTTTGGACGGCCGAGAACACGTTGAAGATGAACCTCGCTCAGGGAGACCTTCAACTTCAAAAACTGACGAAAACGTTGAACGTGTGAGGGCTCTTGTGAGATCAGACCGTCGTTTAACAATAAGGGTGATGAGTGAACAGTTAAATTTAAACACTTTCACCTGCATCAAATTTTGACAGACATCATGACAATGCTCCGTGTCACACAGCAATTTCCATCAGTGAATTTTTGACCTCAAAACGCATTACTGTTGTTCCTCATCCCCCCTATTCACCTGATTTGAGTCCTTGTGACTTTTTCCTTTTCCCGAAATTGAAACATGTCCTAAAAGGACGTCATTTTGGAACTCTGGAGAACATTCAAAAGACTGTGACCGACCAGTTAAAAGCCATACCAGTTGAAGACTTCCAGCGCTGCTACCAAGAGTGGGAACAACGACTCCGCCGGTGTATAGCTGCCCAAGGGAACTACTTTGAAGGGGATAACATTGTTGTTTGAAAAAATAAAAACTTTGGTTAGTATGAAATCAGTCTCATTACTTTTCTCACATACCTCGTATCTCCACAAATAAAGGTGCTATACAGTTCGGGATTTTTCCAATCAAACAGACTGCAGTCCCCCGTGTGTAACCTAAGGTGGTTCTTATGAAGAATTATAATTTGTTCAGATGGCTAATTTCCCTTTGATCAGTTTATGTTGTGTCATACATTAACGACTTATTAAAGAAAGTATAAGTAATGGCTGCTGAGGAAGAACGTAAAAAGAAAATAACCCCGTTGTCTCTGTTTGCTTATTATTATACCTTATTATTATATCTTGAAGCACAGTTAATGTTAATTTATCATTTATGGATAAATTTTAGGTGTTCCACTTCATTTCTTAAGTAGTGTATTTTGGATACGAATCTTAATTTTTACATTATACGATAAAAATTTCTAAATTCATTATTGAACTGGTTTTTATTTTATAATTTAGCTCTAATAATATCCAATTTGGTTGCAAATTATAATAGAAAAGCTATTTCGTTTCGTTCTTTTTCTTTGGTTCTGCAGCATAAAACTGTAAACATGTTCATCTATTACGTTCGCATTTTTACGAGTTTCCTCCACTTTTAAAACCACTATTTTTATTACATCGAGATAAAGTTCTCACTGAATTCTTGTAAAATCTCGTTCCTTCTTTGCAAATACCCAATGAACGTTCTTGATGTACAGCTTTCCATTACTTATCTGTCTCCTACGTCCTGCCCTCGAACAGGAACATTATATACATAATTTAACTTTACATATTATTTAATCAGTTTAAAGTAAATCAATACATGTCAGAATTCCAGACTTTAGTAATCAATTTCAGGACTGGTACCTATTATTTTTAATTCTTACCAAACTCAATTATCATATTTTTGTTTAATCAAACCAGCACAGAGCGTGTGACAGCATTAACCCAATTTTGCTTTTTATTACTGGCAATATTACTGTTATAACTTATTACTACTCATTTTTATCTGATTATACATGCTGATCTAATTATAAGTGATTTCGTCGCTAAGATATTAATGTAGCACATTTACACACGCAAAACTGATGACTAAGGTTTAGATTTAGGTGTTGGGTAACGTTACCGTACAAATTTTCATGCATAATATTATTGTTTACTTTACTTACTTACTTTACTTTATAGGTTTAATTAGTAAATTTCTAAAATATGCTAGCTCTGGTAAAATTTCATTTTAAAGCGATTTATTTAAAACTTTATTGTAAAGAAATTTGTTCTCCAAAAAGCTGTCTCTCAAATGACGACCTGAACTCCGGTCTCTACTGATGACTTAAATCCAATATTGTACATTTTTTTTAAACAAAAGTAGTACTTTGTGTCAAAATGGCAAGTGGTTTTACTATTTTCAGTTAGAATTTATAATTGAACTCTTATTTATGCAGCTTGCATGTTATCAAAATACAAAATGTTTAAGTTTAAAGTTCAGATAAGCTTTGTTTTTGTAAGGTAATAAAAAATCAATCAAATTGAACCTCTTCGGAAAAATGACAAACGTTCGTTCAAACCATGCTGTGAGGTTTTATTAGATTCCATAAATTTTTTTATATTCTTATTTTACGAGTTTGCAAGCAAAACCAAGACTATTTTCTTATTTCCCAATATATATAACTAGACCGTAAAATATGTATTGAAATGTACTGTTTTTATGATGAATCTTCTAGGCAAGTGTTCGAGAATTTTCTATACAAACAAAATAATTTCTTGAACAGCGCTATAATTGGAAGAAAAATGGCCTATGAGAAACTATAAAGTATTATGGATATAATATTTTGTTTACAAACTTTAAGTAATAAACGTCTTAGTTTGTAGAAGAAATTAATACGACTATTTTTATTTGTTGTATACTATTCAATAAAGTAATTTCTTTACAAATTACCAAACGTCAAAACATGGGTAAAAATGATAATATTCTTAAAATAAACTAGATATTGCAATTTATAACTGTTTTAATGTGTAGCATAAACCATTGGTTAGTAAATTTCCAGTCAAATTTGTAAAAACACTTACATATTTTCTTGTGAAACAGGTCCGAATTTTACTAGAAATCTCAATTTTTTACTTGTATTTGGAGCGTTGAATTCATTTCAACTGTTTAACGATCTTATTATGTTTTACATTCTAATATTTAATATGATATTATTTTTAGAAAGACGTCAATAAAATTCACCTTGTTTACTTAATAATGAATACGGATTTATATTTAATTCAACATTCTAGAATTAGTAGAATAGCAAGGCTCTTTGTATAAAGCAATTCCTTTGTAAACTGTCGGTTAAAACAAATTACACGCACGACTTTTCTTGAAAACTGATAGTTTTCTAATGATAATAAATGATTGTAACAAAACAATCTTACCAGAATGCGGCCGGTGGTAGTTTGACCTGAAATGAGTTCTCCTGCCCAATCCTTGGCCTCTGTCATAAAAGTACCTTCGAACTCTTGTTTTCCCTGTCGGGCAGCCTTTTGTTCTTTTTGTTTGGGATCGTTGGCTCCATATTCTTCTTCTTTGGGACAACAAATATAGGCAAAGGCACGCCATATCAAAACACTTAGAAGACCCACAAGAAACGTGCAGATGCTGGATAGTAAAAACCACCAATATTTACGTACACGGAGACAGTTATCACTATCAGGCACGGTGGTATTTGTGGCGGATACGGAAAACAATGAAGCGTCATTCGCCTCTACTTCCGTCATACCGCGCTACCGTCGGTCGAGGCATCTACTTTGAATAGGCCACTTATCCACCATGGAGATCGTCTTCGAGGATAGCAGCGCATCAACATCTCCTGCGGGCCCGAACACAACTGACAGTCCCCGCTAACCCGTCGCGGCGCTGCGGGAATCAATATCGCGACGTCCAACAGTGCGCACCATACCAGACGCTATTCTTCGGCTCGACGCCAAGGCGCCGATTTTCTCATTTATTTAGTACTGCTGTAGGTTTTGCTTTCGATAGTGTGATGCACCTGTTGATGGTGCCAGTGGAAATTCGTGTTCTTTCGATTCTACATCTTAAATTTTTATTTTAAATACTTTGCGTGTTTTGGTTGTGCAATTGTTACGGTCTAATTTTAGGAGACAAGTTGTTACATTGAGTCCGTTTGCCAATAAAATATATACATCGAATAGCTACCGTAGAAAAATTGTAAATATTAGAAACATCAAAACAGTCTTAATTATGACTTGCATGAACTAAAATCTAAAGGAAATAACTAGGTTTTCATATATTTTTAAAAATATTAACATCTAACTCTAAGCTATTTTTGCATTACTTAAATAACATTTCCTTTTTCGGACTGTTTTGTCACGAGGTTTTGATGCTATATCAATCATATATTGAAAAGTAATTTGTTAGCGTTTAGCTTTATTTCTATTAATAGAATGAAAAACTTTTGCGGTGAAACAATGTTTCAACTTCAGTGAAACTTTTAACTCCGAAAATGTATTTTCTTGTTCGAAAAAGATTAGTTATAATTAAGGAAGTTAAGATAAATTACTTTCTTTGTAGGTATATGTTTCACACAAAGAATTTAAAATAAAAATAATGACCTCTATCTTAAAACTTACGTATTTTGTTAGAGAAAAGAACAAAGAAAAATGCGAGTCTATTACTTATAAAAGCAACTGACAATCTTTGTCGTGGATACCAATTGTTATACGTTATATTACTATTATATTTCAATTTTGTTCCAGACTTTTGTATATTTGTCTTTTTCTTGCTTTAATAAGAGAGAGGATAAGCAGCTAAAAAAGATACATCAGTTCGACAAAGACCATCTTCTGTCTTCTACTAGGATTGCTTAGCGATAAAAACTGGATAAAAAACAGATTTTCTAGGAATAAAAAATTAACAGATTGCTGAAAATACTTACTTCTTAACTGAATAGCAACTTGAAAAAATTACCACTTATTTATGGAAGTTTATAGGAAAGATCATTATTCAATTCATTGCACTGGCCCAATTAATAATTAACTGTACACTGATAAACTAAAGGCCTAACTATGAATTCTTAGATGTAGTAAGTAGATAAAAAAAGAAACCAAGATGCAGTAGGAATAGGGAATGTTTAGACAAGAAACTTAAAATTTCCCCAAAATACACAAGCACTGAGTGGAATTGAATAGATCAATATTTGCACTTGCATTATTTATAAAAATTTTGAACTGAAGTTTCTTCATATAATAATCAAAGACTTTGTCCTACTTAATTAACAAAACTTATCATCATCAAACATCAAGGCACCTAGAAGTGAAATTTCAGATTATTGATGCTGTAAAATCGATTGCAATTGTTTTAAAATATGCCATGAAGATAATAAAGTGCTAAATGAGAATTAAGAAAAGATCCAATTAGAAAAGCGTCTATACCGTTCACATTTTGACAAATTCTCTCACATCTTTATGTGACTCAGAAAGTTGTTTAAACGCAATATACTCCACTTGAGAAATACTTGAACAAAATTTATTATTCAAAAGAAGAGTGACATTAAATAGCTAACCGTCTGAGAAGAGGTGGTTTAATTTTATAGATGTTCGACAACTTTTCCATATGAAAAAAATCATAAACTATAAGTGTATTAATCGAGCACTGAAAGTTGATCCTGCACCATCAACTTAAAACTTGAAGTTTATATAAACCAGATCTTTCTTTTTTACATTTAAGACTAATTTTTTTCTTTTTTTTTCTTCTTGATGCAATGGAAAGATTTTAAATAAATGTCAATTCTCTAAAGCTATCACAATAATTTACCCCACTGATGACAATTATCTGGACAGAAAATATTGTTTCAAACGTTACTGTTTAAACTTGGGATCGCTATGACTTTTGTTAACAACAATGAAAAGATGGCATTTTTTGTGTTTTTTTTTAATGAAGCAAATTCTCTTTGGAATGGAAATACATCTGTACCTAATTGAACGTTGCTATAATTAATAGTATCACAATACATGTTGTGTATTCTATAGAGTTGCGTGATATCACACAACAAATCAGGAGACTTTTGAAATAGGCACCTAGTAAACAATAGAACTGCTTTCATTGTTGTATAACAGCTTTTATTTAAAGAAATAGTTTACTTCGCGTAGAACACGAAAATAACAATCAGAGAGTCTAAATAAGCAAAGTCATAAAGGTCACCGTATCACTCTTAGAAGCAAAAACTATATTATATTATGGCTCTTACTGCAATACATATACGCATTAGTAAAAATTAGTAATTACTTGCAGTAGCGTATTAACCACCTCCGCAACCCTTGCAATGCAAGGGACACCCAAGGGAAAAAGGCCCCACAAGAGAGACCAGTTTTGAAAAACCTGTGAGAGTCTCTCCTATTTAGCTAGGAGCCCGAGGAAATCCGCCATGTTGAAATCCCGAAAGGCCCCGTGTTCGACCACAAGCCACGAGGCCGAAAGGAACACCCTACAGCTGATTGGAGAGAAAAATATTACTTCACCGTGGTGTAGGTTGAGATGCTTGGATGTTCGTATGAAATCTATTACGTCTGCCATCAGGAAAGTAACTACGGGTGAGCCTAGGTGGACACAGGCTTGCTTAGAACGCACCGTGCCCACTTTGATGCTCACCCAAACGAATGTAAGCACAATTTGGTATTCGAAACGAAATATTAACTATTGTGGTTATGGCTTTAGGCTCACCCGAGAATTTAGAGGCCTTTTTCGGGCTAACCCTTAAAACATGATCAAGTTACATCCCTATCTGCAATATTTCAAATTTTATTTGAAGAATTCGTTTGTATCTTCCTGTGGAGAACGCGTGGGTTAGAGTCTACAATTGCGATTTTAGAAATTCTTAAAATCGTTATTATAATATGAAAGCCAATCTCAATTATTATTGGGTAGGTACATAGATGATCGATTAAAGAAAGCCCGTTGTATTTTATTTTAGAAAAAACTAAACAAAGGATGGAATAAGAGGTAATCGAATTATCGAAGGTTACTGTTTTAGTATTCACATACATGGAAAAGAGAAACCACAAAAAAATTCAATAAGAAGAGTCGATTCAAAGATTTGAACCGGGTTTCCCGAAAGTAAACATGTTAGTGCATTGACCTCTAAACAACGCAGCACGATATGGTCGCATATTAACATTACGTTACGTAAGATATTTAAATTTCAAATTTCTCTTCTCTCTGTTGGGTCTACGGGACCTATTAACACTACTGATGAAATGTAAAACAACAAATAGTTATTTTGTCAAATTTAACACCACAATATATTGTTATGGGTAACGATCAGGAAACCTCCACTTTCGCTCTGGAAATACCGTATGCAAAGCTAACTGTAGGGTTAGAGAATGACAATAAATATGATATATTTAATTCATGTTACCATTGAAGATGTGGATAAAGCACTGATACGTTAGATGATGTTAAGTATACCCAGTGCTGTATTGCTAAATTACGTTTTGGGTATACGCATCTTCTGTGTTAATAACAAAGGTCTGTGTTGATTTTGGGGCAACGATACCAATGTGTGAGTTATGTAATATCTGTTTGAATTAATTCTCGAGCAGCTCCCAGCATTTGAAATGAAACACATGTATGATGTAATAGAACTTGACTTAACTTTCTTGTACATGCGTTAAACCTGGGTTACTGGTTGCTAATTAACAAAAAAAGACGCTTGGGGTGCAACGCTACCCTCTGCCGGTGTGGCAAGTATGAGAATTACAGAATACAAAAAAACGGTTTATCAGGTGCTCTGATTTCAAAAATGATACCTAATTCAAATTCGAGGCTCACCAATGGAATCTCAGAAACTATAAGAGATACAAGGTCCGTTAAATTGGGACAAAGTTGCGTATTATAATCCCCAATAATAATCTGAAAAGAAATTCAACTTGACTTTGTACGTTTTCGAAATACATAACCTCAGAAAATGAGATTTTTTTATTTTCGTTTTTTGGCTATATCTTTTTTATTATTAGGAAAATCTAAAATCTGTAAAAACCTTCTACGGGCGCTTTTTCAGATCTAATACCCCTAATCTGTCTTAATTTCAATGCAACGTTTCGGTTTTCCGGAACTATCACCAGGTTCATTTTTTATTATGGGCGTTGAATTGTATTTGGCTACGGTCCCATAAAGAATTGCATGCAGATTTCATCAATGTACAACCCTTCCAGATCACAAAAATATATACACTGTGTGCCAGTTAGAAGAATCGAGAAAAATAACGATTTGCCTTTTGAAATTATACCCTGTATAATGAGAGTCTAACTAAAATTTGAATAACGATTTTTAAGCAGCAAAGATAAATAGTTACTGAAGGAAACTCATTACTATTTAAACTTCTTTTTTTACTTTTGAAATAGTACCTAAATGACCTAAACGTAAACATTTAAAGGCATTTTTCTTCGACTTTTTCTTACTAAACTATTACAAATGTATGTCACTAGAAAGAGAACTCTTAACTCTATAAAAGACTATGAAGAAAATGCAACTTCGTTGCCATTTAAAAAGTTTCGATGACGTCATCACTTTTTCAATATGACCGAAGTTACAAAAATTTAAATCGCGCTATTCATGTTTTAGCGATTTTTTTATTGTTATTCCAAAGTTTACGACCTAATTGTCAAACAAATAAAATAAAAATTTTGGAGAATCCTTACGTCATAAGGAGATATTAATAGAAAAGCAAATTCGAATTCAGCATGTCAAGATTAAGGTTGTTCGCCAGTTAAACCTTACGTCGGCGTCGCAGAAAAAAGTTTCATTTTGTAAGCCTGTGTAATTACATGCATAAAATTCAAATGAGCTTTAGGAAAGAACTAAAATAAAATAGCATTTTAAAACATATCTACTATACATTAAGAGGATTAATAAGCAAGTCTGAGTTTACTGCGAGTGCTCACAAACTATTTACCTTGAATCTGAGCATAAGTACGAGTTCGTATTTTCGAGCTAAGTCTCCAATTATAAAATATTAGTATACCCGCGTATACTCTCCAAAACATCACTGGGTTTTACGGTTTTAAGTATTAAACTAGTCGAGATCTAGTGTTTAAAGCGTGCGGCAGAATTATTTAAAAAAAACGATTTTTCAATATTACAGGAATATAAAAAATCTAAAGTGAGAAACGTGATACATTACTGAGATCTGCATAATTAGCTATCGAACAATGTTGACGAAAAGCCAAAATGTCACCCAAAAATGTGAATAGGTTATGTTTGAGATAGAAAGTCGTATCTGCAGTTTCAGTCAAGGTTTTGGATGCACATGTTTATGCATCTGTTTGTTAGATCAAAATGGCGTATCTTCCTCTCAAGGACTCGCAAAATCTAATTTTTTATTTGTCGTATTTAGGTTGGATTGTACAACTACGATCGGTTTTTCTCAGTTTTCTCGAAATTAATACATTTGCAGGTACGTCCTTTATCCTTAACAGGGTAGTATAGCCGAAAAAAGAAAATCTAAGCTTTTCCAGGTTAAGTTGAATTGTTTGAAAAAAAAATGGAAATCGCAATATTTATTTTCCTATTAACTATTATTCGTTATTGATAAATATTAAAATATACGAATTTAAAACACTGTGTACACAACCTTGACTGTGGTATATAAGATTATATAGAGGGAAGGTTGTTTATTCTACTTTCTAGTCCAAACATGGCGAATATGATGTTATATGGAAAGACTGTGGAGAGAAAAAGCAAGCGTATCCTTCACAGCAAAAAAATGAACGCTATTCGTTATATCTCATTATTGGTTAAGGTTATTATACCGTAAAAAGCATCATGAAATGTAGATGAGAGAAGATTAATACTCAGATTGCCAAACCTTCCCTCTATATAACTTTAGCGACCTTAGCGTTATGTAGCGAATGTGGCGCGCTCTTATTATGGTATTATCTTACTAATAAAACGAAATGGTGGGTATCTTGAATATGCTTCAAATATTAATTGTTGAATTGGTTGAATGCACCAAAACATACCAAATATACACGAATAATAAAACGTTTTGTAGTCAAATATCAAGTACATTAGTTAATTTTATGCAATGACGGAGGATCCCGAACCGCAGTAAGTTAAAACATTACAGACTGTCTTAAAATTATTCATGTAAATATAGAATTATTAGCACTCGAGAGGAATCCCAACAAGCAGTTGAAAAAACAAATGAAATTGAAACAGTTGAGGAAAAGCCTATGGATGTTGAGAATGAATTAATTGTTCGCTTAAAAATAAATGAAACTGAGAAAAATGGAAAAAAACCTTTAGAACCTCAATCAAATTGTTATTGGTAAAATTAAAAACACAAAAAGTACAGTACATAACCTTTAATTTTTCAGTGGGAAAGATCGTAATTTGAATATTGTTGAATTACTTTGTGCCAATTGCAATCGATGGTTTCACGAATCTTGTATTGGTTATCAATTGGGAAAACTTGTTCCATTTTTAGCAAATTATATATTTTTATGTAAGAATTGTTCTCCTACAGGATTAGAAAGCTTCCGAAAAAGCCAAGCTCGTAAGTGTACGAATTTTAAACTTTTTATATTAAATAATTTTTGTTTTATTTATTTTATATATCTTTGATTTTGTAGAAATACCCCAAATGTGTGTAACTGCAATAGCTAATTTACAACAAAGTAGTTTTAAGGAAGGCCTGAATCGCACTATGTTTAGTAAAGACAAAGAAATAATACCTTACATAGAATACCATTGGGAAGCATTAACAACAACTGCTAGAAGAGTTACGCAATCATGGCATTCAACTGTTCACAGAGCTCTAGTAAAAGATATCCATATATTGTTTGTTTTTGAAGAAAGTATGACTGATGGACAAATGTATGGTCTTTTATGTAATGATCTAACACAAATAAGACCCAACTATGAAGCAATGATAAAAGGAGGCATGCTAAGAGTGACTGATATGGGTATTCAACATGGTATGACTTTTATAATAAATTTGCACCCATTTATAGTATATTAATATTACTATTATCACTTAAACTTGCATTAAAGAAGTTTTGCTTTAATTAAAGTGATGTACTACATTTATATGCCACTAGAACCTGCTTTTTTTGCAACAGGGTGACAAAAATAAAAATTAATAAACATATCCTTGAAAACAATTGCTGTAATTTCAACAATTGCTTACACTTTTTTGTTTGTTTTATTTCTGAAATCAAAGAAAATACTTTGTAAATTTACTTAATTGCATTTATCTTGAGAAAAATTGAGATAAAATGATGCGAGCAGGTAATACTGATAAGCTTTAACTGATAAACTGTCATTGTTAATGAGAGTTTACATCATAGTAATATTATCACAATTGTAGAGTAAGAGGTTTTTTAATGTTTTCAGTACCCGTTGTTGGTGGTGTTAAAAGCCGAAATGCCAAAAGGAAATTTCCAAACGATGTTGGAACAATGGGCAAAAAAGGCAGGCAATTGGAAATGGGTGCTCCTAAATTGCCTGCACATGGATATCCATTAGATCATCCTTTCAATAAAGATGGGTATAGATACTTACTGGCTGAACCAGATCCGCATGCACCCTATCGTCAAGTAAGCCTTTGAGAAGATAAACAGCTATGCACGTTCTAACAAAATATAATAATTGTCTTTTACTTATTTCAAGACTTAAATAAACTAAATTTTTAATTATACCATAGGAATTTGATGAGAGCAATGATTGGGCTGGAAAACCAATACCTGGATGGTTGTATCGTATTTTAGTTCCTAGTACTGTCTTGTTGGCATTACATGATCGGGCACCCCAGTTAAAGATTTCTGAAGATCGGTTAGCTGTGACAGGTGAAAAAGGTTATTGTATGGTTCGAGCAACTCATTGTAAGCTAAATGCACTGTTTATCTATTTAAAATTATTTATGATAGATTTTGATAGGGGTCAATCGTGGGGCTTGGTATTGGGAAGCAAACATAGAAGAAATGCCAGAAGGTTCAGCTGTAAGACTTGGCTGGGGACAAGATTATGCCAATTTACAAGCTCCTTTAGGATATGATAAATTTGGTTATTCTTGGCGATCAAAAAAAGGAACAAGATTTCATGAATCTGCTGGAAAACACTACAGTTTAGGGTATGGTGAAGGTGATACTTTGGGATTTCTTATTGTTCTTCCTGAAGGACGTCATACAAAACTTATTCCTAATACTTACAAAGACAGGGTAAGTTATTTTTTTGTTTCAAATAAATAATACATGTAATAATTATTATTGTATGTATGCAGCCTTTAGTAAAATTCAAAAGCCATTTATATTATGAAGATAAGGATAATGTTTCTGAATGTTTAAAGAATTTAAAGGTTTCACCTGGAAGTAAAATAATATTTTTTAAGAATGGTGTATGCCAAGGTGTAGCATTTACAGATATTTATGGTGGTTGCTATTATCCAGCTTTATCGTTGCATAAGAGTGCAACTGTCAGCGTTAATTTTGGACCTAACTTTAAATATTTACCTACAGAAGATGCATATCAATGCCGAGGAGTAAGTATGATTCAAACTTAATTCAGACTGATGTCTTCAACATAGCAAAATAATTCCAAGGCTTTATATGAATAGAATTTTAAAGAATATTCTTGGGCAAGAATATACCAGGTGTATACCTATGAAATGAGACTTTCAGCTATTAGACCACAGATGTCGCTAGGAGTATTTTTAAACTGTCCCAAATGTCTTATTTTTTTCGTCTGTCATCTGTCAACAATATTCAATTCATTGTTTGTGATGTTTCATACAACAACGCATTTTTTTCGCTCTTAAAAATGTCGAATTTCGTGCCTTCAAACTACGATTTGCGGACATCGTTGATTTTCTGTTATCAATTGAAGAAAAACGCTTCTCAAGCTCATCAAATGCTTATAGAAGCTTACGGTGGACATGCTCTAAGCAGAGCACAGTGCTTCAGGTGGTTTGAAAAATTCCGAAGTGGTGATTTTAGCGTGGAGAACGAGGAACGTGGCCGGCCACCGAAAAAGTTTGAGGACACCGAATTGCAAGCATTGTTGAATGAAGATGATGGTCAAACGCAAGAAATGATGGCAGAGCAGTTGGGAGTGACCCAAAAAACCATTTGCAAACGTTTGAAAGACATGGGCATGAGTTTAAAGGTCGGAAGATGGGTGCCGCATGAACTGACTGAAAGGCAGCAAGAGAACCGAAAAACCACTTGTGAAATGCTGCTCTCCCGGTTCAAAAGGAAGTCTTTTTTGCATCGAATCGTTACGGGTGTATTTCTCCAATCCCAAGCGTAAACGATCGTATGGTCCGCCCGGCCACAAGCCAAAATCAACGGCCAAACCAAATCGCTTCGGCCGCAAGGCAATGCTGTGTGTTTTCTGGGATCAGCATGGTATGATTTGGTACGAGCTATTAAAACCAGGTGAAACAGTTGACGGTGCACGCTACCAACGACAATTGGCCGATTTGAACAGCGCTATACACCGAAAACGCCCAGAATATGCCGATCGGCGTCACAAAGTAATTTTTCTTGATGACAATGCACCACCACATCGAACAAGAGCGACCCGGGAATTGGTGGAGACGTACGATTGGGAACCGCTGGTGCATGCGGCTTACTCACCAGACTTGGCGCCTTCCGATTATCATTTGTTTGCATCGATGGGCCACGCACTTTCCGAGCAGCGCTTCAATTCTCACGAAGAAGCCAAAAAATGGCTCGATGATTGGTTTGCGGCCAAAGACGGCCAATTTTTTTGGCGCGGCATTCACAAATTGCCTGAGAGATGGGTAAAATGTGTCGCTAGCGATGGCTATTATTTTGAAGATTAAATTTGTAACCATTTTTTGTTAATAAACGTTTAAAATTGAAAAAAAAAGTCTCATTTCATAGGTATACACCTATGTATATAGGATCTGTATCATTCAGTTAATTTGTTATTAACATCATTCTTTTGTATCTGCTTAACTTATGTTTTGTAGATGTATCAAAGAGCAGAAGAAGCAATTTGTGAACATACATTTGCAGACATGATTTACTTGACTGAAAATGAAGGCAAATTACGATTGGACAGCTTTGTTATGTGACAATAGTGGCTTCTTTCGTTTTTTCACATATTCATAATTAATTTTGGATCTTGTATAATTTAATTGTACTTATTTTTAGTTACTTGTGATGTTATCAATTCAATTCTAATGCAGATGTAGTTTAAGAAGTTTATGATTACAATTTAATTAGTTTATGATTACAATTTAATTTTTTGCTTCACTACTGTTATAATGTGTAAATAAATAAGAACCTTTTAAAAAGGTATCCAACTAGCAAATTTTATAATTACGGTAATTGTAATAATTTCTTATACTGAATATTTAATTAACTGACCCTATTATCTTTGCTGTGTAAATTGAAGACTTAATCCTAAGAAAGATATATTACATGAAATTATTATGTAATATCGATAATTGAATGAAATAATATTGTCATCGATTAGAAATAAAATATCTTTAATAGCAATAGTTAAAGAATTTGATTCAGTATGTGTTACAAAAAATAAAAAATTATTCACATATTTAAATTGTGTATGTTTTTCCCCTATACTAGCTGACACAGGGGACATTACTAATCCCTTTTTCCTACCTTTCTGGAAAACTGAAAGTTAGGGAGTGAATTTTGTTGATTTAGTGTAAAACCAGGTAATTTAAATACAGGCCAGGGAAGATTTTAGTAGAAATGCATTTTTGTATTCACCAGCAATTTCTTGTTTCCATTTAACCTTGTAATGCATAATTATGCACTGTAGGCTAATTTTCTCTACAATAAAATAACTACTACCAAAGCCTCTTTTCTTTGTTAAGTCAGGAAAATTTATCATTTTGGTCAAGGAAATTGAAATAGTATTCTATATGGGAACCCGAGTATACAGTGTGTCACCTGATTGACTTCACTATACATGTAATTGATCAAAAATTTTTGAATCTCATTTTGATGTTTTGGGATACCGCCCTACTGGTCTGAGAAGAATTTCAAGCTCATTTTCAACGAACTCTGATAGGAGTCGTTACTGAATTTGTGAAGTCTGTCTGTCTGTCCAGATTTTTTTTAATCTTAAGTTTTGACTTCAGATTTGGATTCTACATCAAAAACTATTGACGACGTAGTGTCTTCGTTTTTTGATCTCTTCGAGAAGGTCAAAATTGCTGCCAAAATTTGAAAAAGTTTTATTTTACTTTTTTTTAATAAAAACAAAAAGAATTCAAAATAGAATTTGTATTTTTACTTCTTAAAACTGAATATGTCACGATTTCCAAGATTTTTAACATGACTGTCTGCCATGGAATAAGCAAAAACAGTTCTAAGTAACACAAAGATGCATCAAGATTAGAGAAAAAACTGAATAATGAAAGTTACCATTTGTTACGATAGCAAACAATTGACACAAAGTTTGACATTTATACCTAAATTTACATTTCTCTGTAAATTGGTAATACTCTTTCAAAACTGTTCATTCAAAAGGTATTTAAAGAAATAAAATTTTCGATTTAAAAAGTACAAAATATAACATATTTTGTATCATCCTTAAGTTTTTGTTAACAAAAAAGCTTTCAAGTTTTCTATATATTCTCTCTCATGAATGAAAAAAATAAAAAACATGACTTACATGATTTACTATCACTGTTTACAAATTTCATTTTATATTTTCCTTGTAAATTAAGTTAACCATGGAGTGTCTTATATCGTTGAAAACGGCATGAAAAATCCTATCAAATGATGTCAGTATCAAATATGACACCCATAAGAAAGTTTTCTTTTGTAATAAGCGAGATCCCTATGCTTAATTTCGAAATTGAAACACCCTGTAGAGTGTCCTAAATAAGAAGTACGAAGTTGAACAAATTAAAATTTTGAAAGTTGTAAAATTTTCCGTTTCATAATATGCTGAAAAATCCTGGGAATAAGTGCTGTAATATATAAGATGGGTAGATCAACATGCAGAACGCCTGTTATTCTTGGTCTACCCAGAGCAGTCCAAATAAATATACAGGGTTTCCACAGGTCGGAGGGACATAGCAAGAATACAAATAAATGAGTTTTTGGTAAACATCTCCCCAGTACTGCACTAGAAGAATTCAAGTAGTACATGATATTTCTAAAATAACAAGAGACAATTTGACATATTACAGTACAAGAAAAAAATCAAATTGAATGAAATAAAACAATTGTCTTCCTCCACAATTTCGGCTACATCTGTACACCAGTGCAGGTATTTTGGCTTTTTCTAATTAACCCTCTAGAATATCATAAATACTTTAAGGCCAGATATACGATAAATTATGGCAAGAAACCATTATAAGGTATGTTTAAATCAAGATTTAAAAATAATAAAACCATCGATCAATTTTTACACTTTTACACAGTAGAAAATTGAATGAAATCTGTTAAATAATAAACAAGAAGTATTAGCAGAACCTAAAATATGGTTATTCATTCATTCAATTTCTCTACTGTATACTAAGAACAAATGTAGAAATCAATTGATGGTTTTATGTTTTAAATTTTGATTTTACATGCTCTACAACGGTTTCCCACCATAATTTTTCATATAACTGGTAACACCTTAACACAGGGTGTTTCCCAGTGATGGTAAAAAATTTTAACAGGTAATTCCTGAGCTAATTATAAGTAAAAAAGTTCATATAAACAAGTGTCCTAAAATGCATCCCTTCCGAGATACAGGGTGTTAAGATTTATAGAAAAAATATCAGCCATTTCAATAATTGCATAAGCTTCCTAAATTACAGGAGTGAAGTATTTCTCAGACTGCTTGATATCAGTCAATATGCAAAACATAATGTATGAAACTCGGTTAATACAAGGAAATCTGAATTTCAAATTATCTCAAGAATGGTGCGTTTTAGAAGACAAATACAAGAATACTTTTTTATCCTAAATTAAATAGGAAAGTGGGAAATATTACGAGTTTCCAGGAAAAATACAGTGGCGTAGGCTTTATCTGAGGAGAACCCCCCCTGTATCTAAGCCACTGGATTTAATTTTTCATCAATTTTTGTCTATAAATCTTAACGCCCTGCATCTCAGATGGGGTGCATTTTAGGACACTTGTTTATATGAACTTTTCTACCTATAATTAGCCCAGGAATTATCTATTAAAACTTTTTTCCATCATTAGGAAACACCCTGTATAGTATATTATCTGATTACAATAATGTACTTCACCTGAATGGTCACCTTTGACTAATATTATGCCTAGATGATAAATCTGGGATAAGTAAGTTTAAGCATATTTACTATGCACTTATGACAAGTATTTACTAGAGTTCCGTGTTTACTTATTCGTCTTATCAAAGTAGCCTGGTGCTGTTAGTACATAAATGTAGAGGTAATTCAGTTTTATCTGTACACTAGAGCTATAAATCTAAAAGTAAGCACAAATACACAAGTAGGTAATTTTTTTCATTAATTTTAAATTTTTGAATTGAATGACGGCTGTAAGTTCAAATGAACAGATATGTGAGTTAATTTAATCTAACACATTTAGGATCAGTTTATAGAAGCTGAATTAAAAGTTAATTCAGAATTAAATTTAATTCGGCAATATTACTAGAATAGTCAAATTCTGACCAATCAGATTTGACATTTAATTCAGTATTAAATTTCAATCTCAATTAAATATTTAATTAACTTTCTATAAACTAACCCTTAATTTTGTTTTCCGAGGCTACTTTGATGAGGCAAATAAGTAAATACCCATTACTTACTGTTTTCTAAATTAAAGCAGTTTCAATCTTCATTGCAGATTTTAACATGCTAATATTGATACAGGAAATGAAAAGCTTGAGAAATTGTATGACAATTTTTATTTATAATATTTACATTATTTGTTGCACACTAATGTTTATCAATAATCTTTTTGAACGCTTTTCCATCTTTCTACCAGTTTGGATACTCCCTTCTTTTTCATTGCTAGACCTTGTGCTAACTTGACCTAAAATGAATGAAATAATGACATAAAACTTGAGATTTAAAAAACCCTAAGAAAAAAAAACCTTTGTTTTCTTCTTCTTCTTTGCTGGTGGTTCTACATTTGCTTCTTTCTTCTCTGTAGATTGATTAACAACTTCTACAGTTGGATTATTATCTAATGTGGCTAAGTCTGAATAAAATGAATTCAAAACTGATCCCATAGAATCATTTGTACTTAACGTATCCTAAAAATAGTTTAATAAAGAAATGTTTTCACATTGCTATAAACTTTCACTTTATCTCACCTCAGATGGTTGTGTAGATGATGTGGAAGATTTATACGATGGTATTTCACTTGAATCAACTCCGGGAGGTAAAGGTTCTCCAGTTGTACTTAATTTCTCTGCTGGCAAAGGAATTCCAGACTCTGATGGCAATGGTGGTGTACGAGATTTTGCTGTAAAAAAGCAAACAATTTTGATTCATTTCTTTCAGTAATTAACCTGAACTTCAAGCAATAATGCAATTATTTTCACATTAGTATAAAAATATAGTGTTGAGAAAAAAAGGATTAAGTATTTAAAAGGACCTAATATAATGGGGTTACTGGTAATTGTTTTTTTAATTTAATCATAAAGAGTATTGTTTTAGGATATTAGATTTCATAATCACATTTCACATCAATAAACGCTCTTATTTGAAAACAGCTGATATGCAGACCCATATACAGGGTGTTCCCGGTTTATGTAGTAAACCATCAGGAGGTGATAGAACATTGAAAAATAAGTGTACTTTGCAGAATAAAGTTATATTCAAACATGCTTACTTTTCAAGATACAGGGTGTTGTACGATTTCTACTATGGGAATTTCACCTTTCTACAGTTTTTTAGTTGATGCCCTTCACCATTGGCAAAGATGCAGAAAGAGGCATTCATACTTCTGCAAAGGAGATATGTTATACCACTAAAAAACTAACTGATTCCAATGTTTTTGTATTCTACACTCAATTTACCAAACAAAGTTACTGTGGTGTTTTGCATGTATAATACACTGTAAGTAATTGAAATCTTTTAAAACTCCAACTTATTGTTTAATGTAGAGGTCTTGTACGTTTCGCATAACTGGTGAAGTAGCTGAAATATTACGCAGTAATTTTGGTGTAGGGCTTATGAGGTGTCTGCTATCTTACATGTTGTTATAATTTACAACCTTTATCAGTGGTGGCGATTTGGAGAGAAAGTGTGTTCTTTAACATCCTGTATCTCAAAAACTAAGCGTTTTTGCATATAAATCTATTGAGCAAACAGCACTTGTTTTTTCATGTTGTATTGCTCCTGATGTTTGACTACATAAACTGGAAACACCTTGTATATTGAGACCTATTAGCTTCTTTCGATCATATATTCCTTTCAATATTTAACCCTTTTTGTTCTACACCCCGTATATCATCTAGATTTTTATAAATTAATTTGTAACATGCATAACCAAAGGAAAAATAAAAAGAATTTCAAAGAGACTTGATAATTTCTAGCTATTGAGAAATTTAATTATTAAAAACAAAAGAATAGGAATCTACTTGACACAAATACAATGTCACAATAAAGATTATTGTACTTTCTTATAGCGTTTACATCTAAAAGCAGTAATTTGGATATTTTAAAACTATTCTGTTTAAAATGAGGTAAAGGTTAATACCTCTCCCTGAACTTTTTCTCTTTTTCTCAACATTCTTTGATATCATAGGTGGTGGTGGTGGTGTCGGACTTTTGATTCTTGGTGGAGGTGGTGGTTCTAATGGGGTAGTTGTGCAATTCATAGATGTTACTAATTCTTGTGAAACTGCATCATCAATAACTGGAGGAGGTGGTGTTGTGGAAATATCCATGGCTTCATCCCCTCCAACTATGTCACTTTGTGGGTATTCCCATTGACTATCGCCAGTTTGTTGGTTGCGATAATAATAACGCTTGTTTACCCTAAAACATCCCACCACATCCATTCACAGTATCAAATATTGACAAGTGAAGTAAAGGTCAAGTTTTAACATTCGATAGTCAGCTATATACAAAGTTTACCAAAGCCTACGGTTTTACTGATACTAATATTACTATAAACTTTGTATTAAGCTGAAGTAAACAGATGGCAACAATGGATTACTTAAGCATTTTAATTATTACTTCAGTAAACACTTTTCCTTTATTTTATTTAAAGAACATGGCTCAATAAACTGTATAATCTTACAAGAAATAAAGCCAAAATTTATTTCATAATATACAAATATTAAATATTACAATATTTTTAACAAAACCGAAGAAATAGTCAAAATGTATGCTACCATCTGCAAACTTGCATAAAATTTTTTAATACTGTACCTGCCCTTATGAAACTAAACATGTACTTTAAATTTTTAAAAGCAGACAATTTAAATAACATTATGCAAAAATGTTGTGTATCCTTAATCTGTTGAATTTTGAAACAGCAGGCCATCGGGAATGAGATATGCAGTTCACACCTACACATACAGAAAAACAGGTTATTAATAGGAACAAAGATTGACTTATCATTATGAATTACTTTTATTAAAAACAAACAATGGGATTTGCAATTTTACTTTACCTAAAGCAAAGAAATCCTGAAATATGGATTTGAAAATTAGTACCTATTAATTTCTCAAAAACACATCTTTTTTTAATTTTTCAGTTTCATACTGAATAAACAAAGATAAAACAAAAAATATCTACTTATTGTAGATGATTATCCATATTGGGCCATTTTAGGAGCGATCTATTAAACTGTAGGTTACAATAAACATCTACTAACTTCCATGGCAACTATTAGCAATCTTCATCTTAAGCTAAAAAATTGCATAAGGTTATCTTTCTAATTTTTTAATAGATGTCTATTGAAACATCTTTTAAATTTAATAGAATACTCATAATAAGCATTATTATTTTATTAAATTAGAAATTGAAATATTGCAATCATTCTACCTAATATTAACAAAGTACGACCAATGACAAACTGTTAAATTTGTTATAAGATTTAACAAACATTTGACAGTTTTATATTCTTGATAGAGAAACTGATAAAAAAAATTTTGATGTAGTAGGTACTAGATTTTTATAATAAAGTCAGTATCATATCAACTGATATTTAGATACAGGGTGATTTAAGAGTAATAAATCAAGATTCACCAAGTAATTCTAGGGATCATTTTAATATGCCAAAAAGAGGTTGGGATACAGGGGTGGAATTTCTTAAGATTATAATTACAAGTTCTATAAACACAACATAGTTTGCAACTCTATCAGGGCAGAAACAGTTTGTATATAGCAGATGGTACATTTCCACACATAATTTATACACTTTCTTTATTTAGAATAAACTCTAAAATCACATAATAGTGAAATTTGATTGATTACTTGAGAATCACCCTGTATATTTTGTTCAGCATTAAGTTTTCCATACAAAGACATTTTAAAAGCAAATATGATTCATATGTTTTTTTGTTATATGTACCATACTTTGATTATTTGAAAAATATGGCAACAACACTGTGCAACTTACTTTTATTATTAAAAATAATTTTTAATTACAAACCTGAATATCCAAGTACGAAATGAAAATTAACTTCTTTGTTATCCAATAAACTTCATAGAACATGTTTCTATAATAATTCTAAATAGTTGGGCAGATATTTTTTTATTAAAAGCACACCTTGGATAACATTATGATAACAGTAACTTCAACATTCTCATTACTGATATAACTGTAAAGCAGATACAATACAGATTTTTTTGTACCTTTAGTTATTGTGAGTGTCCAAAAACTTGCATCATCAAGTAGTTTATGAATTAAACAATTATTGGTGACAACATTTTTTTTGGCATTTCTACTCTTCAATTCACAATTTAATGGCAAAAAGTCTCTAAGTCCAAAACTATTTTTTCTATTCCCATATGTAAGTCATACATGGAGGTATAAGATAAGAAGACAGCATCCCAATATCAAGCTTATAGGTTGTTATGAAGCCAATAGACTGTGAATTTATGAAAATTGTTTTCTTTCATTTTTTGATCGAATATCACAGTGATATATTATTAATCTTTATAACTGTTATTTGATATTTCTAATCACACTATGATATGAATGAAACATAATATTTGTTCCATTATGCTTGCTAAAATAATTACTTCTGCCACTGACCGCTTGCATCATCTATCTCTGAAATGACAGGTTAGAATTTTAATATAATTCAGGTTTTTTACAAGCAAAATACTTCTTGAGCTTTGTCTCAGACTTGATGTCACCAAATCATTACTATCACATGCAAACATTTTTGGTAATCATTTCAAAACACTTTGAAAACAATAACACGGCTGAACAAAATTCGAACTGCCATATTCTAGCCAGCTGTTTTGCTTGTGTTGCTTTGTTGCCAGATTAAATAATCTGTCATAACAGAATCATAAGAATATTTAAATAAACTTTCTCAAAAACTACAATACTGTTTAAATATCAGTTTTTGAGAAGTAGGCCTCAAAGTTCAAACTCAGGGGACGATAATTATGAATCTGGGAGTAGTTTTAGAAAAGATGTTTTAGACACCCACTAGTTGAGGTGAAGACAACTTTACAGTTGTTAGGAATATTATAGATATGGAATTCTGATGAACTCTATGAAAATAAAATGCCATAATTTAAAATACAGTTCAGCATTATTATACAGCGTGTCCCAAATGGGATAGTCATAAATTTGGGGCTTGTTAATAATACTGTTGTAAATCAAAAATGTTAATAAACTTGTGTCCAATTGTCAACTGTTACCGAGTTATCAATAAATTCATTTATTTTTATAAAGAATCATGTTAACTTGGAAAGTCCAGAAATCAATGCAGAAAACAAATGTTATTGTGTTTCTGTGATATTTTGTTGGTTTCTCAAACACTGACACTCATATTCAGTCCAGTACAAAATCCATACACTAAATGCATTTCAGCATACATATTTATGTGTAATGAATCCTTCCATTTTTACACTTTTAATTAATGTTAATGTTTGAAATTTCACAGGTACACAATAACATTTGTTTTCTTCATTGATTTTATGTGCTTTTCAAGTTAACATGATTCTTTAAGAAATAAATGAATTTATGGATAACTCAGTAACAGTTGACAATCAGACATAAGTTTCATTAACATTCTTGATTCAATTGAATTCAACAGCATTATAAACAAGTTTTTAGATTTATAGCTATACGTTTTGGGACACTGCATATTTTGAACATCTACTTTTTCTTCTTTAATAGATTGTTCAGACTACTGTATTTTAATAAAATTCCATTTTTCTCATTATAAGATTATTGAAACTAATGGAAAGATAATAAATACATGAAAATCAACAACAGTGTATATGCATGTTACAATCATTGGCTGGTGTTAATGAACAAAGAACCAAGCCCTATTTAAATATATGAAACGCGATTCCTTGTTCATCAATACCATCCAATTATAAATCAAATATTTATGTAAACTGTTCTGCAAAATATTAAAGTTAAGATTATCACAACACTATCCTTTAAAGATATTTGCAAATAAGTAATAGGAAAAATAAATCAGATATTCTCTTACGGGGTTACCTTAATTATCTCTTACAGTAGTTGTGTACAATAAAGAAGAAAGAATTACAAATATGTTTTAGCTATCATAATAACCAAAGTTTGAATTTCAAATATTGTTTAGATGGCCAATTACTGGTGCAGTTACCCTACACTGTTTACAATGTTTCTAGTTGATTACGGAAATTTAGGAAGTTTTCTCATATAAGGAGAACTCGTTATATACCAGATGTCTCAGATAAGGTGAGCCAAGTAGATATGCCAATTATACAGAAAATAATTGATAAACTTCATTACCAAATTTCATTATTGGCTCATTTTATTAGACTT
Source organism: Ignelater luminosus (assembly GCA_011009095.1). Classification (NCBI taxonomy): domain Eukaryota; kingdom Metazoa; phylum Arthropoda; class Insecta; order Coleoptera; family Elateridae; genus Ignelater; species Ignelater luminosus. The sequence goes on from VTPC01091211.1 coordinate 40,479, forward strand.
CTAGTTTTGCTAAAAATGACACCAATTTTTTAATTTTAAGTGGGGCACCTTGTATATTCTAATGAATTATTATTTCTTATTTGTTGCTATGTCTTCAAATAATTAAGATATCCGTTTGGCTCACCTTCTCTGAAATATCTGGTATATAAGTAAGGTTTCTCCATCAGTGTTATGTAACACGTCACATTTTACATTACATTTCTTTCCAAATGCATTGTTTTGTTATCAAGTTTTATCTTTTTTGTTGATAGTTGCTAGTAAACTTGTTAAGAACAAAGTAGAATTTGGAAATCAGGTTTTTTATGGAACTGATATACAGACGAGTACATGTCTACTAAGATTTTGACAACAGATTTGATATAGAGATAATCACACTCTGGTAGAAACCATAAATACACAATACTGACATTATTCAGTTTTTCTGATGTACTAGTATAGATAAAAATGTAAAAAAAAAGTCGATGTTTTTATATAAAATAAATGCTGTGAAAAACTTTATCAGGCAATATTGTAATCAATAACGTAGAATTTTCCATTGATTTTCAAGGAATTAAGCTAAATTAAAATGTCTTATTGGTAACCAACCACACATCTGTAAATAAGAAAAGAAGCAAATCCCATCAAATAACAAGTTATATTTTAAGAAGATAAAAGCAAGATCTTACCTGTTGTGCTCCACGGCTGCTTTCATCATTTCATTGGAGAAGAATGGATTATACAAAAAACAAAACACCAGAAAAATGACAGGAATAATAGGAAAGTTGGAAAAATTACAAAAGGTCAATAATAATGAACAATTTGGTGAAGATATGGTTTTTTCTTTTTTCTCTTTTCATTGATGATTTCTGATTATATTTAACTACAATATGTCATACCTATCCCACTGAAGAAGCCAACCACTGGGAGCAGCCTCCTTTTCCAATTTTACTAATTCTGCACATGTTTCTTTTAACCATTTATAAAGATAACTTGTAGTTAAACCACCAGCTTTTACTGCTTCGTATAATGTCTGCAACGAATGTTGGAATGAAAATTTTCAAAATATACAAAACATTTTATCAACTGTATTCATACAAATCAACTAAAAAGATTCAAATTAGCCAACTCTAAAACTTCAAAAATCAATAATTATATAACATATAATAATTGAAACTTACCTCCAGCTGTATGACCATAACTTGCACAGGTGATGCTGGTTCTCGTCCTTCACTTAAGAAAGTTAATTTTTCATTTAAAGTTTTGCGTGTATGTTCTATTTTTTTCATTATTTCATTTTTTGATTCATCAGTGTTTTCTTGAATTGTTTCTTCCTTTTGTTCTGGCTCAATACTAGGGCTTGCTACATCAGACTTAACAAACATTACACCACCACTTTTAAATCCAAGGTAATCTGTTTTTGTATCACATTTTGAAGTTTCTTGTCCATTTTCTTGATCACTTTTAAAGCCCAGACCTTGCCTATCTGTTTCCAATACATCAAGTTTTGGATAAACATTAGAATCCAAATTTACCTTATTAGTAGCAAACTCGATACCAATTCTTCGTTTTCTTTGAAATGCTCGTGAATTTTGAATTTTTAAACCTTCTACTTCTGGTTCTGTTTCATTAAACTGTGCAACATCAATTGGTTTGGATATTGGAAAAAGAGTACTACTATGTAATTCTTTATTTTCATTTGGTTGTAATGCAGATGATTTTGCATCATCATCTTCTTCTTCAGAATCTCCATAGCCAGCTAACAAAGAAAATCCTGTTACGTCCTTCTTCTCTTTTTTACTATTGTTTTTCTGGCTTATATCTTTTATTGAAGTGATATCCTTTGTTTCCACCAATTTTTTAACATCAGGTGGTAATTCCCCTCCAAGATCCTTAAGCACTTTAGCACGATTTTGAATCTTTGTTAATAAATCAATATCATCTTCACTATCACTTTTTGAATCTGAATTATGATTTACTTGGTTTATCACTTCATTAGGTAATTGAGGACCTTCAACCTGCATATAATATTTAAATTACAAACAAAATAGAAAACAACAAAATACAGATGTTTTAGTTTCAGATACTGCGAATTCTCAATCTGTAATAGAGAGAACTCCAACAGTAAATCATCATCAACATTAAGAATATTATATCAGATTGAAAACTTTACATCATATTATTATATGCAATTAAGCACATAAAGTCATAGTAATGATCTCATCACGTCTGCAAAATAACATAGGGGTTGCCTAAAATGTTATGAAATATGGGTAAGTTCTGTAATTAGATGATGACAGTAATAAGAAATGTCTATGCGATGCTTGTCCTGATGTGCACTTTGAAATCAATGTAAATGAAAATTTTGGCGCAACACTGTTTACAATCTATACTATACATGGACAGAGACAAATCACCAAATTGCATATACAACAAAACACATTTGTATATTTTACAGCTTGACTATCAGAACTAAATTTTTTTGATCAGATATATGCTCTAAAGTTAGTTTCTGTTGATAGATTGGCCTTTATAGGAGCTAATTCAGATTCTGGGTGGCTTCCATACTCATAATGATTGATTTTCAAATATATATTCATTTGACATTTTCGACTTAAAATGACCAGTGTTTAAGCTATGGTCATTTGGTTATGCGACACCCTGTTATTTTAGGTTTTAGGTAATTACGAAGATATCTTTAAAACATAAAGATCATTAATTTTATTCACATTTACTTGCAAGGAGACTTTAGCATGTGGACACAAGAGATTCCGACATAAATTTAATTTTTTTATAAATATAGTCAAAATAAACATACAATTGTCCAAGATTTTATTGCAATGTACATTAGTTTTGGAGATATAAAATTTGTAAAACTTAAATGACTTTACAGGTCTTGGTTTAGGCCATGTAGAGTAACTACCTGCAAGTAAGCAGCATAGTGTAGTGGTTAGCGTATCTACCTATTTTATTAAGCAAAGGTTTGAATTTTTTTTTGTTTTATTCATTATTTGAGAATCAATATAGATTCTGATTCTCTTAAAAATTCTACATACAATTATGTCAGCGACATAACTGGGAATGCAATATGAGGGGGAGGCAATTGTATTGTCTCAGAAATATCGCTTTATTAATAATTGTGTTATCTAGTTATTAGTCATTGCGATGGAATTTTGGCTGATCAAAAAAATACTGATATGCAAAATCATCAAAGTAGGTAAATAAACAGTTGACAAATATTATAAACAATAAATTATGTAGCTGACAATTTGCTGACAGTACCCAATTTTCTATTCTTTTATCGTTGTGTGTTGTTATCTGTTAATTTAATGTAAAATAGTGCATTAATACATACACACTTTGCTTTAAAAGCTTTAAACTATCATTTGTAATACTTGTAGCCTAAAGGCATAAAAGCAACACCACAAAGAAGACCTAACACCTCATATAACCCCTTATTTACTGCAAATTGATCATGTGTTTACTGACATTTTCTACTTCAAATTGCAAGGCCAGTAATCTCCTAAAGTTTGTACCTAACCGTCTGAATCTGTCATCTAACCCCATTCACCCATGTTTTTAAAATTCTAGGCAACCAATATACAGAACCCTCATAGGATAATTATGTACTCACAGTTACTTTTGATGTATCAATCTCCTTCTTTTCTTCATTTTCAGATTCTGAATCATCACCATATGATGCAATTAAAACAGCTTTTCTAAAATAATATTCGATTGTAGACAGAAATTCCATTTAATAAAACTAAACATAAACTTACTCTTGGTTTGAGTTTATATGGGATTTTTTAGCCTGCTTGGTATGTTCTACACTAGTTCCTTGTTTACGAGATGGTCCTAATGCTCTAGTATCATCTGATGACAAATTATTAGAATCCTCCTGTATTTTGTATATTTTTGTATTAGTTAATACACTTGGAAAAAGTGGTGTTGATTTTGGTGGAACATACAAATTGCTAGATTTATTTAACATATTTTGTTCCTTCCAAAGTTTGTATTCTTGAGGAATTTCCCAAGTTACTTCATCAGTTTTAGTATTCCAATAGTAACTGTATCCACTATTATTATCATAACATTCTTGCCACACTAAAGCAAAACTTAACAGATTAATACATATACCTAACTTTCCAAAATTCAAGAACAAAAGTAAAGCAAGAAATTATTTAAGTATACATTCAATTCAAATTGCAACTTACCAGACACGTTTTTACGTTCTTTTGGAGGTGCAATCTGATCAATTTCGTTAAAGAAGTCATTCACGGTGCCATCCATTACGTTCAGGTTTAGTTATACATTATACATTAAATCAAATAGATTTTTATTGTGACACAATCACAAATATTTATAAACAAACATCACAAACATAATATAGCCAGAAATACAGCAATACAAGAAGTATCAGTATTTATTATAGCAAAGATAAAATAATGGTAATCGCGCATTTAACGACAGCCAAATTCTAGGTTATTTACGATCTTTACGATCTTGTAATTTTTGACAGTTTCCTTGGCAGTATTGCCATATCCCAGAACTTAAAGATAGAATGAAGAAGCAGCTAACCCAGCTAACTTCAAGTCAAAGTCGTGATGGAACAAACTTTTAATAGGAGAAAAACTAGTCCTACATATATATTGTAATATTGTTAGAAAAATTAGGACTGTGATTATAGATTCAAGTTTGATCCTAGAAAATAGGTAGAAAAGAGGATAATATCAATCAGCCTTTAATGAATATGTTGCGCGTTAAGATACGTTCAGCAGAAAATCATAAAGCGCTCCTGCAACTGTTGCGTCTGCTGAACGCATCCATTGTCAACAAAAAAAATGTGAATTGTGAGGTTACAACAAAGGCATCAAAGTTTGAAATTTGTTAGGGTATTATTATTAACATCCTTATCAAAAAAGATTACTGAAAAACGCGGAAAAGAATGAGTTCTTCATTAAAAAGGAGAGTTACAGTGAAGCTCAAAAATCCAAACCCTCTTTTTGAGCAGTGGTTAATTGAATGGAGAGATAAAGCAATAGAAAGTGATTCTAAGATGCAGTATTGTTTTAACAAAGCTTTACAGTCATTAAGAAAATATCCTTTGTCGTTAGAAAGTGGTAGAGATTGTAAAATATTACAAGGTTTTGGAGAGAAATTGTGTAAAATGTTAGATATAAAACTTGCAGAATATAAACAGAAAAATCCTAATCAATTAATAGATGTCAGTGAGGACACTAAGAACAAGAAAACTGAGGTCTCAATTAAAAACAATAATGCTAACATAAACAAGGAAAAATACATTCCTAGATTGCTATCAGGTGCCTATGCAATATTGATTACTTTATATGAAACAAGTTTAAAACCACATTATGCTGGGTATATGTTTAAAACTGATATAATTAGATACGGACAACATTTGTGTGAAAAATCATTTGTTAAACCTGATCCTGGAAGTTATTATACAGCATGGTCTTCCATGAAAACGTTATTAGAGAAGAAATTAGTTACAAAACACGGTAGCCCTGCGAAATTTTCATTAACTGATGAAGGTCTTTTACTTGCCCATAAATTATATACAAATAATTTAAAAAATTCTACTGAGAGTAAACATGAATTGAATAAAGCAGAATTAGAATCTTCAATGTCAGTTTCAAGTATCAGTCCTTCCAGTAGTCCTTCTCATGAACTACAACGACCTGTTCTGGACATTAAGAATAATCATTCTTCATCGTCTCTGGTTATAGAAGATTATAGAAAGCAAGATGCCAACTTAGGTATTAAAAATAATTCATCATTGGCAACAGTAACAGCAGAAACGACTGTAACAAATTACAAAAAACAAAAACTTGACATAGACATTAAAAGTAGTTCTTCCTCGTCATTATCAACCGCAGAAGAAATTACAACAGAAACTCAAAGTGAAACAGAGTCTGTACATTCATCTGCTACATCTCAGGAAGAAACTTTTATATTTGCTCCAAATTCCTTTGAAATTATTTTATATGTAGATAAACAAGAAGTTGCAGGGTAAGTTTTATTTATCTGAAAGATGTAAACAAAATGTACTTAATTTTCTGTTATTTTAATAGAGGTACCCAGAATCCTTTGGATGATGTTACACTAGCAGAGCTTACAAATCTTAATGTACGTTACGAACTAAAACATTTAAAAGTAGGCGACTACACTTGGATTTGTCGAGAGTATTCAACACATAAAGAATTAGTTCTACCTTATATTATTGAAAGAAAAAGAATGGATGATTTTGGTAAAAGTATAAAAGATGGTCGATTTCACGAACAAAAATTTAGGTTGAAACAAAGTGGAGTACAGAACCTAATATATTTAATTGAAAGCCATGGCAATAATACACACACTGGATTACCAATGGCTACTCTTTACCAAGCAGCAACAAACACATTATTACAAGATAACTTCGATGTCAAGTTCACAAATAATATACGAGAAACTGTAGAATATTTAGCAGCACTTACTTCAATTTTGAAGAGTAGCTATCAGGTACTATTACATTTTAATATTTCACAATAGTTCCCAAATATCCTATTTTAAGAGCATGTATTTCTAAGGTGGGGACAGTTGTTAGGATTGATATTATTTTATGATCTTGCCTTATCTTTACACCTGTGTATGTTGTAGTTTGTTATATTTTTAAAATAAAATTGAAAATTTTATTTTGAAATTGCCTGCCACTACCACCAAGTGAAATATGATTCATTGGATGTCACACATTTATAATTATTACTCTTACCTTCCTTGATTGCTTCAGACAGATCTCAGACAATTTGCTTACGTGCAAATATATTTGAGAATTTTTATTTAAAGGAAACTTATTTTTGTGTTGCGTGCTCCTTTTTAAGTATAAAATATTTGATCAGTTGTCTCCCAGTAACTTGTCCTATGGTGGGGAAAGCAGCAAGCTGCAAATACAAGAATCCATAAAGGCACACAAAAGGTAAGGTGCACATAGCTAAACTCTAAACAGTTCTTGAGTGGCAAACTGTTGCAGTCATGTAGTAGTATTAGTACAAACTTCTTCCACTTTAGATTAAGATAACAATAGATAGCAATGTAACATATTACAACTGCTCAGTTATTTATTGGATTGTATTTCTACATTACTTGCTTTACATTGTAGGGCAAAACTTTAGTAAGTTGTCCAAAACAGAATTTAGCAAAGAGCAAAATAAAAGATGATTTGGTGTCATTAATGACTTTTCAAGAATTTAATAAGGGAGCTTCAAAATCTCGGGTATTATTTATTATTTCCGTATTATCGGTTAAAATTACTAACATATTATGTTTTAGAATTTTAAAATACAAGAAATGTTTGTTCGGCAACTATTACAATTGAAAGGAATGTCAGTTGAAAAGGCATTGGCTATAGCAAAGAAATATCCAACACCAAAGCTTCTACAAATAGCATACAAAACTGAACCAAGTATTGCAGGCGAGAAATTACTTTCAACTGTACAATATGGAAGATTAGGAAAGAATATAGGACCTATCATTAGTAAAACGGTATATCAGTTATATTCTCACAAGTTCTGATATTATTTTTTTAATAAATACATGAGATAGCTGTGATAAGTATTATTAAAACCATATTCATGGAATATATTTTTTTTACTTTTCTTAATTCTTATGCTCATGAGTAATGTTAGGTGGTTTTAGGTTTTTGACTCCCAATTCCTCACTCACGTTGTTCTCACCTATGGGGTAATGTGTGTGCATTTAATTTTACATATATAGAGTCAAATGGAAATTTTGATGGGGTTACTTTTGAATTCGTTGCCTAGCACTGCTCTTGAGCATTGAATGCTCCTTAACTTGACACAATCCATACCAAAAATTAAATGAACTGAAGTGCCGTAGTGCAAAAAAACTAGAACCGTTTCATTGCAAAGCAGTCTGGAAATTTGCTTATTTTTTCAGACTACTTGGTAATGGAAGTTGTGCCTGATTTTTCTGCACACAACTACATTAATTTAATGTCAGTACTTTTGTAGTTTTTCTTATTTTCTATAATTTAAGAAATCCTAAAAATGACAGCAAAGCATTTAAAAAAACCATTATTGTTTTTTTCAACTACATCTAAACAATTATTTTCAGTAGTAACATTCGAAAATAATTATCACATATGCAACTTTCAATATTAAACACTATCTTCCTCGTAAATAAGACATTTTGGAAATTCTCAATACACCTCTTTAGTCTCTATTTTGACACACCTACTAATGCCGGTCGTATAACTCGATCGTGTAATTTGTATCCTATTTTTGAAACTACTACCACTGATCCCGGTTCTTTGCCTTCAACTTCCTATAATTAAATAACATCAGTAAATAAAAATAATTCAAACTGCTAGACTTACTTGTTGAAACAAAGCCTCATGGAAATTTGGATCAAACTTTTGATTTAAAGGATCGACAGGTTCTAAACCATGACGTTTAAATACATTTTTTAACTGGGCTTCTGTCATTAGTAAACCTTCATATAAACTTTTAAGATGAGGATTCTTATCATTGATCTCTTCTTTTGGTACACTTTCTGTAGCTTTATTTAAAACATCTGCTACATCTAATAAATCTTTACAAAAACTCTGTATTCCAAATAATTTTGCATCGGATATTTGTTTTGTTAAGCGATTTCTTAAATTTTCACCATCAGCTAAAGCTCTTTTATATTTATCCTAAGGAAGAAACTTATCTTACACTCATTCTGGATAGATACAATATTATTCTACTTACCACCAATTCATTATTCTTCTCAGTTAGTCCAGTAATTTCTTTATTTAATTTCTCAATATCTGCATTTACCTTGGGGTCACCCTCTTGGGATATGGGCTCTACTTCTTGAACTGGAGGCTTCTTTTCATCTGTCACTGTAGTAATATTCTTCATGTGAGCTATAGTAACTGATCTAACATAAAAGAGTAATGTAATGAATGTAATGATTGCAACATGTTTTTAGTTTCATTCTCTCACCGAGTATTTAAAACTATTGCGTCCGTTAAAAGATGACCACATTTTGTTAAAAACCTTGCGTTTATTAATGACATAATTTGTTATAATAATTAAACCCAAAAAACTAAATCAGTATTTAATTTTCGGTCGCAGTCCAATGTGTCCAATTGACAAAAGTTTAAAGGTTAGGTTCGTGGTATTTCATATTTAACTGTTTTAGTTATAAAATAAAAAGCTCTATTTTGTTTGCTTGTTTGGGGGATTTGCGATGATATCCAAAAATAAATCAAGAATATTTTGTACGACATAATTTCTTTATTGTAAGTAAGATCATTGCTTTCTGTACAATTTCTACTTTATGGTAAGCTTTTAATGGAATAGCAAATTATTTGTAGAGCTTATAAAATGGCGAAAATTGATAATATTTTACTGAAAAGTAAATTTAGAGGATGTTTGTTGGGAGCATTGCTCGGCGATTGTCTTGGCGCGCCTTTTGAAGGGGAGGCCATGACATCAGGTGGTAAATTGGTTTTACAGAAATATTTTGATAAACTAGATGGTCCTTATTTTAGAGGTAGTGTACTGATCTTTCTCTTATTTAGTTGAAAAGCTAAAATGAAGTATCCTGCAATTTTATTTAATGATCTGTGTATCCTGGATCCAGTTTGAATTTAATTTCATTGGGTTTTTTTGTAGCTCCTGTCAAGAAATATACTGATGATACTGCAATGACCAAATCAGTTGCAAAATGTCTTATTGATAAACCAGCAGTTGATTTTAAATGCATGGCACGTTTATTTGTTAAAGAATATTTTGCTGACCCTAGGCGAGGGTATGGTCAGAATGTAGTAGATGTATTTAACAAGCTTCGTGGAAGCAAATTTGAAGATATTTACAAGCCAGCTCAAGAACAGTTTGGTGGTATGGGGTCTTATGGCAATGGTGGGGCCATGAGAGTGGCACCTTTAGCTTTATATTTTCACAATAACTATAAAGGAATGATAGAAGCCGTTACACATGCAACAAAGATTACACATACAAATAAACTTGGTGTAAATGGAGCTCTGTTGCAAGCAATTGCAATTCAGCAAAGCTTATTAATGGATCCTGTTGATAAAATTGATGTTGAACATTTTACTAATCAGCTTATTGATAAGATGAAAGATATTGAAACTGTTGAAGAAGATGATGAGTATGAATGTTTTGATTATCTTACTATACTTTTCTAATATATTTTTTGCTTTAGAGATATTAATATTGAAGACCAGTTACCATATCAAACAAAATTAAAAGCAATGCAGGAATTATTGACCGCAGAAGAAAGTGATTTATCTGATACTTATGTAATTACAAATTTAGGTAACAATATTTCAGCTCTAGGTTCAGTACCAACAGCAATTTATTGCTTCCTAAAAGCACAATCTGAAATTCCAGGAATAAAGGTATATAAATATTTACTTTAAGTAGTACGTTCAAACATATTTTTTTTATTTTTAGGCCGATAACACCTTTAGAAGAACTATTCAGTATGCAATATCACTAGGAGGTGATACAGATACTATTGCTAGTATGGCAGGAAGTATTGCAGGAGCCTTTTTAGGGGAAGAATACATAAATGAGTCTTTAATTAAACACTGTGAATTTCAAAAAGAAATGATAGAAGTAGCAGATAATTTATATGCTGTGGCTGAAGATACAAGTAAATAAGAGAATAAAACTGAGATTTATAAAAATGTGATTCAAATAAAAGTATGAGATTTCAATATTCTATGTCAGGGGTGGGCAGTTATGGCTCTGAGGGACGAATCTGCTCATATGAGTTTTCTGTCTTTCTGTCTCAATGCTCACAGGCAAAGTAAATTCCCGGGAATTTATTTTTGGGGAAGATTTGTTGGCAATATTCCCAGTTTCGGAATTTTTAGGAAATTCTTGAGAAATTGCTGTTTTTAGGTTATTACAGGATTCAGTTAGTTACTTTTTTAACTAAAGGTTACTGTTTCTCTGGTTTGTAACTTTTTGTTACTTTTTTTATATTCAAGTTACTTTTACTACTTTTTCAATGAACAAGGTTCTTTTTTGAACTATTTTCAAACATAAAATGAAAAATTCTTCAAGTTGAAATGCAAAAAATTTTTTTCTTTAACACTGCTGCAACAGTTTGAATTTCTTTCTTTTTTTTTGGTTACACAAACTGTGAAACATAATATATAGATGGTGTTCTTGTTAAATTTAAAAATCTAAAACTGAAGCGGAAAAATTGTAAACGTGCTGCGCACATTGGTGCACTCTAATATAATATTAATGAAAGTCTAACGTATAGTATGTTCAAGTTCGAGTTTAGAGAAGTTAATATATTGACTTTGTTGTGTATTCTATAAAAATGCATTTTTATTTTTGAATTTAATTCATTTACCCTTTTTCAAATTCAAATTAAGGTCCATTTTACTGGTACTGTTCTGAAATAGAATGAAATAGTGATTGACTGTATCATGTTGTGTTTGATTTATAATTTGAAATCAGGCAAAAGCTGACAACATGAGATATTAACAACTTTACAGAAACAGAATTTTCAGTTTTGCCCTTCAACAAAATATAACCTTTTTTGTGGTCTGTCAACAAAAATAAATCATGGCCTACCATACTGTTTTATAATTTGAAACGGATAGTAAGGTTATAAATTAATTTAAAATTAAACAGAATTTTCTATTATGTTGGAGTCAATTGCAGAAAAAAGTGTTGTACATGTCTTGGGCCATAGGTGTATTTTCTGGTCTAGATTAATTTTGTAGGCCAAGGTGTAACTGAGATTTATCTCAACTGGAAAACTACGTTTACAACTTTTGATTTGTAAATAACTACATACACATTATTGCCAGGGTAGCTAATATGAAGGTTACTTTTTGGTTACTTTTTTAAAATCAAAAGTTACATTTTCAATTATTTTTTTGTAGAAAGTTGTTCTGAACCCTGTTATTATTTTGTAAACTAAACTAAATTTTGACAAAAGTACTGGTGTATTATAAGGCGTTTTTGGAAATTCGCTCTGAACAATCGGATTTCAACTCAGTTATTACCTAAGCATTCATTTATTCAACATGGTTCGTTACCCAGCGTTTGGAAAACTACAGAATTGTAACTGGGGTGCTTACCCAGTCAGTTTAAAGTAACCCTGGTCAACGATTAGGGTTAAATGGGTTAGTAGTTAATTGTGATGTTTGTAAGGTTAGAAAGTTCAAGATTCAGAACCATCAAGGAATTTTTGCACGTAATTGTTTCAGTATGGATTCAAAACAAAAAGTTGTCGCTATTGCTGCTAGTTTCCTTTTCTCTGGCGACTCTGAAGATGACCGAGAGAATATTATGGTTGTTCATCAATTTAAAAAAATGAAAAAACAAAAATTGTTTGGAAAATGTGGGTATCACCCGATTAACCCGACCAACCTGTTGACATCAGATCCTTGACCAGGTATATTGCCAGGTTGAATTTCCGAAAGTGCCTATAGTGTTACTTATTGGAATGTGAAAATAGCCATAGAAGCACAGTATAAAAGTTATAAATTCATGTATAAATTCATTATTTCAATAAGTAGTCATACAATTGGTATCAAATTACTTGATACGAGAAATATAATTTTGATACTGGTTATATTGCCAAGTTTACAGTCTTTTTGTGGTGGCAACGAAGACAGCTTTTTTAAATGGAGTACCCCATGTTGTGTTAAATTTGTGAAAACTGTTATAGACGATTATGAAAATGTAAGTATCAGTGAGGTTATTTCTAAAAACAAAAGAGATAATCAAGAAAACAATTGCTCAACATTTTTCACACATTTCTTGATTACCTCTTTTGTTTTTGGAAATAACCCTATTGATACTCACATTTTCATAATTATCTAGAACAGATTTCACACATGCAATACAACACAAGGCCTTCCATTTAAAAAGATTGTTTTAGTTGTCATCACAAAAAGGCTGTAGACTTGGCAACATCGCTGATATCAAAATTAGATTTCTCATATTGCATCATAGTCATGTAGTGCACCTATATGCGTCCAATTCTAATAGCTTACTGCCTGAATTATTGCTTTACAAATAAAGTATGGGAGCTGGAATAACTGCAATTTTTAGTTCTGTGTTATCTACCATCATTAATTCTAAGTATTATGTTATAATTCATTCCAGAAAATCAAAATTATATGTCAATTGTTAGTCTTAGTTATTTCTGAAACATGCGATATGCTAAAACGAGAAATTCTTGCATTTTAAGTAAATTTAGGCATCGTTTTTAAGATCTTTGTGACAACTTTTGTTTGTTAAATCAGAACAAGACTCCTTCTTCATATTGAATATAGAAAATCATGAATTTTGATTAAACAAACATTGAAAACACGGGAGGGCCGGTTACTAATTTCGATAAATAATTTTTTTTTTGCAAAATACAATGAAATTTTTATGACTTGATGATGAGTATGTATACCATTTATGTATGCACTGTTATACGGAAAGCTTCATTAATAAATATTATTTAGTTTTAAATTTAAACGGGTTTGAATTTTAAATGTTGTTTAGGTGGCAGGATATTGGTGCATTTACCCTACCTTCATACCAAATTTGGTATCAATTGTACAATTACTTATTGAGATAAAATAAAAACACAATATAAGCCCTCAAATATTGTTTTTAAGATTTACAGTGAAACTTGGTAAAACGAAAACCTGTGGGACCGCAAAAAATGTTCCGTTTACACAGGTTTCTACAATATTAAGTGTCAGTTTTATATGCAGTAAATAATAAGCTTTATTTGTAAGTACATTTGCTGTATTCAAATTCTCTTTAAATTACTTTCACCGGAGTTTTCTTCTCAAACAATTTTAAGACGTTAATTTTCTGATTCAATGTTAATGTCACGTGTTTAGTTTTCCCCATTTTTAGCAAAAAGATGTGTTCAGTGGCAACCAACAACCAAAATACATACAACATGCAACACGGTTGAAAACTAACACTATTTAAATTATACAAAGCTCAGTATTTTTGCACTGCCAAAAAATGATTTTGATTATTAAATAGGGAGACAAAATATTGTCAGCAAAATTTAAAACATGATGGTAAACAAGAGGTTGTGTGTCTAAGAAAATAAATAATTACATATGTAGATGTAATACGTAGTAACTTTAGTTTGGTGGTATCAAATTTCATGATACGTTTAAAAAATAGATTTGCGACAATTTTATTTCTAAGTACTAATGGATAATGATGGATTGACGGCTTAGTAGGATTCTTTGAAAAGGACAGTTCATTTTAATGAGTATTTTTGAATGGATTTTATTGCACCATGTGTATTTTACTTTCCGTTTTCGCGTTACTGAGGTTTCCACTTCACAATATATAATCTAATATAATTTGGGTGGGACTAGAGATTTTTCCCAAATTCAAAGGTTTCCACTTTATACAAGTTCTGTTTTAATAAGTTTCACATCATGTATGGTTTCAATAGTAATTGTGTTCCACTCTTCATGCAAGATTTTCCATAGACCTTCAACAGTTGTGCCATGTTGCTTAAAGTTCAATTTTTGAATATAGACCCGTTTAGGATAGTACTTTAGTGTACAGTTCTAGTTAAGAAATGACCGTTGTCCGTAGTAGAAGTAAGGGACTCTGCACACTGCATCACAGTCGTCCAGAAAGCTCAAATTAGAAATCCAAAAGTGAATTATTTGAAATATGTTTTATTAGTATTGTAGCATTATTACAAGAGTTACTGTCTTTTCCGATTGTTTATCATTCCATTTTTAATCTGTATGATGCAGAACCATAAGTTAGAAAAGTAGATTTTTTATGTTAAAGGATCTGCACCGTGGTGGGTTAACACTTGGTAGGCAGGTAGCCGTTTTATAATATGCATACAACAACACAACTAACGAGTATATACTTATGGATGGCATAATATAGAAGGTATGGGCTAAAGGGAAATAGAAGATTTAAAGTTCTGATGGACTTGTACAGTCAAGATAATCTGAAATGGGTCTAAATTCAAAAATTGAACTATAAAAAGCCTCTGTTTGAGATATCCAAAGCCATAAAAATCAAGTAGACTTGTATCTGGAGACTTTACAGGTATTTCAGAATTGGAAATAATTGTAATACCCAAATTTCTTCAGACTTTCTGCATACTTTTGTTTTTGTAGATGTGTATGATGAAGCAGGGTCATGGTGAATGAAAACCATATTAGTTTCCCCAAATTTTGGAATTTCTTTCTCCAGTATAGGTTTTAAGCAGGTGTGCATTTTTATACCATCCAGTGACTATTAAAATTCTGAGATATACTTAACACAGTATGGAAAAATATGCATTTGCATATAAGTTTGCTTATATGCAGAGTAAAAATTTCCAGATATCTATATGAATTAGGTCACAAGAATTCCATTTATCTGTGTTTTATTTAGCATATTTTTGCATGTTTAGAGACAGTATTGCATAAATGCATATATGTGCACATTTGCTTTAATCAGCGAATATTAAATGCATATTTTTATATTTTTTTCTAATTACATGCCCAGAAAAAAACTTTCTTTTTAAAACTCTTGTGCGAAACTTACCAAATTATAGCAGACACCAGACCAGAAATTTTAAAAAATAAAGTATCTCTGACCCTACCGCAGATGTTTTGCAAATTCTAGGTAAAAGTTTTAATACTTACATACAAATACTTTTTTATTTGTTGATGATTGCCAGGTATTATAAACTACCTGAGTATACAGGTTTTTGCTATTCAATTTTAACAGTAACTAGTGGTAAGTAAATAAATACCTTGTTAGTGCATATATCTATATATATAAACACATATTAAGAGCATATTTCGCCCGCTTTTTAGTGCATATAATTTGCATATTTCAGAGTTTTATAGTGGATATTTTTTCGTGCTTTAGTGATAACATATTTATTGCGTAATACCAGGTTTAATTCAACTTCAGGTAAATTTGCATCATAAATATGATGTCATTATGTTTACTGGGGTAAAACTGGTTACTGATACCAGGAGGCTAGACAAAATCTTAATTATTCAATGAAGAAATGTTAATTTTAATCAACAAAAACATTATATGTTTGACATGGCAAAAATGGAGATATTCCTAGTAAAACAATTTTATCTGTGGAAATACCTTAAATTAGCAATTTGTGTCTTATTTTAAATTTAAACTTGTATTTGATTTTTTAATAATTTTCCATGTTACTGAGTGACATTGGCTTGTACAAATAAGCATCTAAAAGATTGAAAGCAACATTTTGATGTTTCACATCATGCAAATGTGAATGGTTGAGCCTTGCTAACATTCTAAAGAGAATTCATAAATCCTTCATTTTTTAAATATGGAAGATGAAATTGACAGTTTTCTTCAATTAACAAATGAACAACAGTTGAATGATTTTTTACTTCCTAGTAGATTTATTAAAATCAATCTTTCTACCGCTTGATAATTTATCCATACAATATAAGATAGATTATAAAACCTTCGATTTGGTCCTCGTCGAGCTTCAGCTGCCCACCCCTGCTCTATGTAAAATTGAATCTAGCATTCTTTAGAATTTAAGAATATCAGTATCATGTAATCAAGTAGATTCTATATCATACATGGGCAGAGTTTGACTGCCCACCAGTAATGTGCACTATTGCAGTGGCCTACCCGGAAGTGCTCAATATTTATTCATGCTAACTCTGGTGTGTTCTTACTTATTTTTATATGTTCATTTATTAAATACATCTATAATCTATAAAATTTGAACTTACAGACATTATAATCTTAGTGCTAGATAAACTAAGTCATAAATTTAAGGAGTTCATGCACAATTATTCATTTTTAAATATTAAAAACAAATTTCTAAGTGATTAAAGAATAAGGTCAATAGTTATTTATATAATTATGTTTATTTTCAAAATGACTTATGCAGAAGTAGTTATTATTTGAAAAAAGAAACATCAAGATATATTCTATCGGAGCAGGTTTATATAGTGATTGTCTGTAAGCCACGTGGCACACGGATGCCTGCACAAAACCTTGCCCTAACTTGAGCTTTTATGCTCATTGCTGTTGTACATGCTTTCAGAGTCTAGCCTGATTAATTTCTCCTAGATAGCTTATATAGCTTAGTTGACAGCAACATAACCTCGTCAGAAAATGAAAAAATGTCAATCAATGGAGCAGTATTTAAAAAGGCAAAAGAATAGAATTTATTATTTATTGTTATTTAAAAGAAGTAAACTCCAGTAACTCAAAAATCAGGTTATAAAACTGAATAACAGCATTTAGTAATGTTATTTCTTCAAACTACTCAACCACTACCAACCTACAGGAAGCACATTTCAAGTGCCAAATTAAAATTTGATCATGTGAAACTCACTTTTCTGAAAGCACAGTATATCAAGCTGATAATCAAATAGCAGCAGAAATAGTTGATGTGTCATGTTAGAAGTTGGTGACGTAATTGCATCAACGTTACTAAGGGATGCGTGCATGTAAGGAGTACACAGGTAAAGAACGTCGAGCCACTGATAAACAAGTTGTTTTGCATAAACTACGTCGCTATCTTATGAAAATTGCATGCGTATGATTGTCCAACCAAGTAGTATTGATAAGTGCAACATATTTATATGCACCTGCGGTTGGGTATACGGACAACTTTACTACGCCATCAACTAAGTGATACCGCTCCTTGCTGATAATAGAAATCTATTTTCTGTACTGTATAATACAAATCAAGATAATTTCCACTAATTTGATTGCTCTTTATTGTATTGTGTACAATGTAGAAATCAATGACCTACTGCAGAATTCTGAACTCTTGATACGACACAACACTATGCGAAAAATGATTCTTAACCACATTTGTTATTCATCATTTTGATGACATTTTGACATATTTATGGTACTGTGGAAGTAACGATTAATAAGAATAAATACTTGAAAACTCGTTTTGTTTTGAGTCTTTCGATATCAATGAGTCATATCATATTGTAACTTCAGAATCCAATAGGTGGGCAGAGAAGAAGTCATAAGAGCACATGAAAAGGAATAATAATAATTAACATTAGCAGAAATGAGATGCACATAGTGTTACATTAATGTTAATTATTATTCCCTTCCATGTGTTTTCATAGCTTCTCCTATACCCAGGTTGTTGGTCTTCACATTGTAGAGATCTTGAAATCTCTACTCTTATTTGAACTCTGTCTTATTAATGTCTGAATGTAACATTTGAATTTGATTAATGTGCATATCACTTTTAAGAAGAAGCATTACTGAGGAAGAGATATGGACATTTATACTTTTTTTAAGGAATTCATGGCGTGCTCTTAGAATTGTTACTCATAGTGAAAAGTAAATACAGTGTATTATTTTTTAAATATAAATAAAAGATTAATAAATCTATATCTTTGTAGATTATTTACATAATTACAGTATCTATCTTCATGTTAATGATGATAAATTGGTTTCTTTTTTGGTACAAATTCATTTTAAAAGTGATAGATAGTATTTAAATACACAGAGAGTGTATTAAAAATGGATTATAATATGTTCATCACATGAATTTACATCAGAATCTGAATCAAAAAGTTAAATACAAGTTTTGCTGGGCCAATAGGGTTGTTTAATAATTTTTTTTAATTCTAGAATCTGAAAGTAATGTTAAAAATAGTCAAAATCCAAAGTATTAGATTTTTTTGAATAACTCCTTCGGGTTTAAATAAATCAAAGAGTTGCTGCAATTCAGATAAATGACATCCCAAAACCCTATGTTAGTCAACTTGCATTATCGGACAGCTACAGCAGCATATAATAGATTGGACAGTTTTAAAACACAAAAATTATTACAATTTTGACGACACAGCATTGCTGATAATATATCTTTTGCATGACCACCTGTAAAGTTGGTACTGTACAACTCATTGTCAATGTCAAAAGTTGACAATTCTAAACATTTGTAATAAGTCTGACGTTTTGATGTTATAATGAATTCATAATAGATATGCACTTATGATCTTGGCCAACTTCATTTCTTGATCTACCATCAATAGTCCAGTCAATGAATGCCCAAAAGCAGGTTGTAGAGGACATGGAATGGGGGAGAATTTTTCTCTTGAGGAATGTGTTGGGGGTAGTTAGGAGGCAAAGATACTAAAAGTCTCCGCCCCTAGCCCTGTCGCTTCAGGGGGAGGGGGGTGGAAAGGTCCCTGCTTTTGGTTTCTCGCTTATAACTCGGAAACGATGCGTCGTATGGTAAAACGCATTCTTTACAAAATAAAAGATAATTAAATTTTCTACAAGAGTGTCTATATTCAGTTTTATCCTATGTGTTATAGTTTCCGAGATATTTGCCAGCGAAGATCGATAATTTTCGAAAAACCTTTTTGCCTTTTATTTTTCGTCAAACCTGTCCTATTAAGTCCTCAGCCTTATGTTTTACAGAAAATTCGTCAGACAGGAAGTTGTCTTTCAGAAATATGTAATAGTCACTAATTTATCTTCGACAGGTCAGAAGTTACAGCAATTTGAAGTTAAAAATTAATGAATGCACGAAAGGGGGTTGTAGAGGAATCTCTCTTGAGAAATTTGTTCAGGGTAGTTAGGAGACAAGATACTAAAAGTCCCCGCCCCTAGTCCTGCTGCTTCAGGGGGGGTGGGTGGAAAGGTCCCTTTTTTCGGCTTTTCGCTTATAACTCGGAAACGGTGCGTCGCACGGTGAAAAGTATTCCTTCCAAAATAATAGATAATTAAATTAAATCCTATGTGTTATAGTTTACGAGATATTCGCCAGCGAAAATCAATAATTTTCGAAAAACTTTTTTTGCCTCATATTTTTCGTCAAACTTGTCCTTCTAACTCCCCAGCCTTATGTTTTTAGAAGAGTCGTCAGACAGAAAGTTGTAGAGCATTAGATTTCCTTTAGAAATATGTATATTTACTAATTTATTTTCGACAGGTCAGAAGTTACAGCAATTTGAAGTTTTCAGATCGTGATTTCTCAAGAAAGCTATACTTTCGTTATTATAGTTATTTATGTATTAAAAAACTGCAATTTGACAAAGCTAGGTAAGATTTTTTTTCCTTGCATACTATAACATGCTAGACTCGGATTCTTCTTGGGTATCAGGAATGGGTATTACTTCTTGCTTCTTTTCCGTCTCGTTTGAACATGTAGAAACCTGGCTGCCTCACAAAAAACCCATAGTTAATTAAATTAATTAAAACCGAATTTGAATTTCATTTATTTACTAGTACTCCAACTGGGAAATGTATTTCCTTAATACGATCTAGTTTATGTAAACGAACCTAAACCACCAAAAATCTAAACAATTTAGCTTAAACAACAACAAGAGTCATAGTTACTAATGAGAGTTATAGTTGCAAGTGAGAGTTATAGTTGCACGTGAGAGTCCTAGTTACTCGTGAGAAACATAGTTACTCGTTAGAGTTGCACATGAGAGTCATTGTTACTAATGAGAGTCATAGTTACTGGTAAGAGTCATAGTTACTCGTGAGAATCATATTTACTAGTGAGGATCATAGTTGCATGTGAGAATCATAGTTACCGGTGATAGTCATAGTTACTCAGAGAGTTCTAGTTACTCATGAAAGTCATAGTTGCTCGTGAGAGACATATATAGTTACTCGTTTAGAGTTATAGTCACTAGTGCGAGTCATAGTTGCTTTTACTTCGCTTACTTAATACAGTCTCACGTGCACGACAGCGTTTTGACAACTCATTAGTATCTTCTTTAGATACACGAGGGCGCTGCAGTCGTTTGTACCTTAGCGTATATGCTTAAACGTGTAAATTTAATAATCATATAACATGTGATCACTAAAAGTTAAGTTCCCAGGAGGCTATGAAAGAAAAAAATCATGTCTTGGCTTATTCCGGAAAATTATCTGTCAAAATGATAATTTGCATTAGCAACAAGGCAAAATCATCAGTTTATAGGTTATGTGTTGGCATGCATGGTATCTAAGTTCGCCCTACGGAAACATTTCACAGCCTCCTGGGAACTTAAATTTTAATGATTGCATGTTAGTAGCTGTAATAATGGGCATTTTGAGTTCATATTTGAGATTTACGGTTTTTAAGCATCACTTATCCTGATTCTGTCATTAGATTTTCTCTAGAAGGATTGCTAACATGTTTTTTTGAAAATTCGAGAATTCTTTTGATCACAGCAACCATGTAACAAAAGTTACAGCATTAGCATTGCAGCTGTTATTAGTTATTTGAAGGAGATTATACATACAGGGTTAGCCAAAAGTCTGGAAACAGTCTTATTTTAGCAGTACCAATAGAATTAGTGAAATAATAACCCTTGGGGGTATATTAGACTGTCTTATCGACATTCTGACAGGAAAAAAAAATTAATTCAATTATCCAGTTCTATGTAATTGATATCAACTTTTAATTTTTAAATGGCACTCTAGTATTTTGATGACATTTTCTAAACCTGCATAAAATTCTAGATATGACAGCGAAGAAAAAAATTAAATTAAACTATTTGCTTCACTATAATAAATTTGGTGTATTTCAGGTATTTGTGCTCTGCCTACATCATCTAGCTGCATCCTATAGGTGGGGAGTTGGCGCACAGGAATACAACACTTAAGGCCTAGTATCATAATGGATCCGCCTATTCCTGTGTATAACTTATTATTTAAAGCATCGTTATCCATAAAAACCTTTATTACAGAGAAAAACCATGATTAAATGATGCCTTGATTTAAATCAAAAAAAATCATGATTTTTATTAACTCTAATTTGGAGTCAATAAAAGAAATATATAAACATCTTGGACATAAGGTGTAGTTTTCTGGTCTCAGATAATATTGGAGACTGACTTTATCTCATTCGCGATAAAATAAACTTATTATCATCCACCAGTAAAATATTTAAGATTTAACTTGCTTTTACTACATATACATAAAATATTTAGACATTACTTCATAATTTATTGACTTTTTCACAATTTTTACGGAACACTGCATAGCAGATCATCATTGAGGATGTAGGGAAATGCTATCTTAAGAGTTATACTTTTATAAAACAATAAACAAACAGAATCAAGATTGTGTTAAACATTTTATTGAAATAAGAACTAGTTTTATAGCACTATAAGCTCCTATAAATACATAAATATTAAATTCCACTAAAAGCAAATTATCACGTAGGTATTCACATACACAAAAATACAATGTTTATAAAGTTTGATTAATGCTGCAATTGCTAAAAGTGAATGCCTTAATAATTAATATTGCTATTTATGATGAAAAATGTTTAATGTGATGTGTTATATTGCACTTTGTGACTGGAGATATGTGTTAACAAACATCAACAACTGTACCCTTATTATAATGAATGAACATGAACAAAAATACAATAATGCGCTTGGCTACAAATTACATGTACAAAATGAATAAATTAAAACAAGTAAGACTGTAGTAAAAATAATGGTTATTATAACAAAAATGTAGCTCAACTACATGTGTAAAAAGCAAGTGAAAAATTAAGATATTTTAAATAGCTGTAACATATAAACAAACAAGATATCTAGCAGTGCAAGGCGATGTTTCACATCAAACAATGTTATATAGTCATTTGGTATTAGCTTCAAAATAATTTCATTTTTTTTTTCTTATTGTTTAATATTTCTATTTTCAGTAAATAAAAAAACGTTTGACTTTTGAATGAAAAGATTTCGATATTCAAAGAATCATGAATTAAAATAAATGATTATTCTGTTTATACTGTTGTTAAATGATTTAACATTGTATTTTTCCATTAATCTGCATATTTATAAGGATGCCTTTCCAAAACAAATTTAAGATAAGCAGGATTCTTTTAATGATACAAGTCAATGAAAAAAATTATAAATTAATTAGAAGAGCTATTTGCATCTTAGAACATCAAAATCTTAAAAAGATACATCTATAGTGGTGCTCTTTCATAGTAGATTCTTCTCTTCTATTACCAGAAATTAAAAATTGAAATAATAATGAAAACTGTGAAAGACAGAACTTACAAGAAATTAGTAACAATAGGCAAAGGAGCAACTGGAATTAATGACATCACATGGAGTTAATTTATTAACAATCAAAGATAAAATGTTACACTTTATTTTTCTTTTTTTAAATGTAAGTAGTTTCTTTTAGTGTGTATTTTTTAAATTTTATTTTAATATTAGGTCTGTGTACGTCTATATGCAATAAGATTATATAAAAAAGAAATCTTTATTTCTAACAAGATATTTATTGGTAGTTTTTAAGATATAACAGAAATGTTATTTGATATAGTACTTTGAATTTGGTTTAAAATCTAGTATTCACGCACAACCAGATTTCTTACGTATCTTTAAAAAGTTTATCTATTATTTTAACTATCTTTAAAATAATCCACATGAGCCCCTTCCAACGAAAAAGAAAAACTAAAATGTTGGCTACGCCACTTAGAGAAAGCACAAATTTTTTCAGTCAACACCTATTAAATAGCATCTACAACAAACTAAAGGGTAGATATTTCTTTTGCAGATAATAAAATTGTACAATGCGAAGGCACACCTATTACGTTAATCTCAATTAAAAATATCTTCTGTACACATACAGGCATTTGAATTTAAAATAGTACAATAAATCTCAATCTTGAGATGTCACGTAGATTTTGAATTGTAAAATATGAAATAAAGTCCTTAAGAGTGAATAGGATTTTGAACAAGTAAGCAACTGTTTTTAGGATATTAACTTGTTACATAGGCTTCATTGTAATTTATATTTCAGTAAAACTTAATTTACATTTATACAACTTAAAAGATTTAAAAACAAAGATTACAATAGGACTGCTAAGATTGCATGCCTAACATGAGCACAATATAAGTGATGCAAAATGTCTGTTAGGTAAATATTAAAAACTACATTCAAGAATGTAAATTCTACTACTTTAATTTTTATAGCAATAATAGTAACAAGAAGCAATAAAAACAGGAGTGCTGCCCTAAATAACCATTAGTTATACCTATACAGTTTATCAATATGTTCTACTACAGCATTATCAACAATTACTTAATTTTATACAAAAAAATAAACTGTTTTAGGTATAAAACAAACTAAAATTTAATTACTAAAGCTATTGCGTATTGGCTAAATATCCTATCAATGGTATTTACATGCCGATAATAAAAACTACTTCAATGTAAAATAAAATAGTATAGAGCTGTAGCAGTACAATAATAAACTACAAAGAACACAAAATTAAGCAGAGTAGTACCCATTAAAACAGTAACTAAACATACCACTAACACTAAAAATTATGATATTAACAATAAAAAAAGGATAAACTTACTAAAAGTAATAACAACACATCACGCAACAAATACAGATGAACAAACAGTTCATTTAAAGCTGTGTACATTATCGATGCACAAGCAACAGAAACAAAAATTTTACACCCAACGAAAAAAAGTATTATTCCCAACCCTCTAACCACAATGAGAACACACAAGCAAGTTTTAAGTCTTTAGAAAAAAGTTGGTGTAAGTTAATATTATTAACGAGGCTATTGGAGGTAGATACACTTAAAAAATATAAGTGCACACACTGATGCACAATGCACGCAGCAAATGTTTATATAAAATAAGTAAAAAGCTTAACTATCTACCATACAGCTATTATTGAGTGAAATAAAAATTGTTAACATTTATTGGCGACAATTTAAAGCTATTACTGGCAACTAATGGCACTGCACAAAATCAAATTTAAAAACTGTAAAATTGAGGTCATTATGGGTCTGAAGCTATCAGGAGCATTTCTTCTCTTTCTATTCACCATTTTATTCGCTGCTGTTAAAATATTCTGAAGCATTTCCACGACATATAGGGCATGTTCTGTTGGACTGTTAAAAAAGAAAAAGAAAATTAGTTAAATAATATCACACAGCACAAGTTAAAACAAAATATACACTGCTCCATGAAATTAATATATCATGGCATCACTATTGAAAAACTAATTTTTAATCAAATTTGTAAAAGAATTTCTATGCGAAAAGTCATAAAGTAAGCTAGAAAAGAATATTTAATTTTGAAATGTTAAAATAATAAGTCAGAGTTTACAAAGACTTAGAACCACTTATTTTTCTTTATTTGAGGTTATGCGCAAACTAGTTTTTACAATTTTTAAATTAGATCTATTTTAATTATAAATATGAAAATAAGATTTTAAAATATACCTGGTCTAGTTGTTGTACCAGATAGGAAGAGTGACCTCAGAATTACCAGATTTTAGAAAATTCAAAATTTGATGTTGCACAATGGGCTCATTTCACCGCTTTTAACTTTACATGCATATAAAAGTTCATTTAAGTAGAGTCTAAATTATTTTTTTCAATTTTCTTAAACCATAGAAACACAGACAAATAAATTCATAAAGTTCAAGCTTTTGATAGTAGCTGGTGTCATCGAACATCACAGCTGTAGCCACCAAAAAAACCAGAATGCTGGTAGTATTGTCAGTATTTTAATTCGTTTGTAACCTAACCTAATATAAAGCTTCAAACCTCGCTTGTATAAGTTTGTGTTGTACATTTTTCATTTCTTTTCATTATTATTTTAATAACAACATTTAAAAAATAAAAGTAGAATTTGTTAAAAGGGAATCTGTGTAGTTTTCCACAAACGGATGTGAAAAGAATTAACAATATAGTAATATTCTCATTGGAGTTTTTGAGTGCAATGTTAAATTTAATTATAATCTTTTATTTAATGCTATTTAAAAATGAAAACAAAAAAATGCTTTTATAAATACATAAAAGAAAGAAAAACTTATAACAAAATTTATACATCTGACACATGCAACAAGCCCATTGTTTTATTTTGATGTTTAATGACAATTAAAGTGTACCTCAGAGGTACAAATTTTGTTTCAGATAAAGATAAACTCAGGGTTACTTGAAAACCAAAGAAGTCTTTAATAATTGGCAGAAATGTGGGGCTTTTATCAATATTTTTTAGTGATGCCAATTGGCC
The DNA here is from genome assembly GCA_011009095.1 of Ignelater luminosus. Taxonomy (NCBI): domain Eukaryota; kingdom Metazoa; phylum Arthropoda; class Insecta; order Coleoptera; family Elateridae; genus Ignelater; species Ignelater luminosus. The sequence goes on from VTPC01091211.1 coordinate 66,490, forward strand.
AACTAAAAATATTTAGCTTTTTTAGCTGGTCAAAAATCTGCCCAAGAACAGCTAAATATTCATTTTGTGTCTTTTTGGGTACAATTGTATTGATTCTTTTGTTCTGATTAATTCCATACCAAATAGTTACGATATTCTATTCAGATTTTTGAATTTATTCTGCCTCAAGAAAGTTTTGCATTTTCATTTTTAGGTTAAAAGACTAAGTTTTATATCTTTTTCAATAATATAAACATATCATTTTGTTTCCATAGGTCACTTAATTAGAAAACCTTTGGTTGTTGCTGTTTTTGTGGCTGAGGTTTCAGGTCACGATTCCCTCGGGCCTCGTGGCTTCAACTACTATGGTCATTTCCTTTGGTACACATGGTAGTATAATCTGTTTCAATATTATGGTGGGCCTTGACATGATAATTTTGTAACAATGTACTTTTAAGTTTTACCAAAAGTTACTAAAATAAGTATTTTTAGGTTAAAGGTCTGTCATTTGCATCATCTTTTAAGTAAACATGCAACAATGGGGGTTAAAGTCAAAGCCTACTCTAACTTCTATAATATTTAAACAGATTATAATCACATAGTAACAAGTTTGCTCTCATACATGAGTCATTCCATGTCAAACTGGACAAAATTTTTACCTTAATATTTCCAATTCTTTTCCAATTTCTTTTACATGTTCTAGATAGTAAAATATGGGTCTAATATTTTATTGTCTATAACATGCAGAAAAGTTTTAGAAAAATCAGAAACATCAAAGTAAAATTTTATCTATTTTAGCATGGAATGGCTCACCTTCAATTAAAGAAAATCACAAGAAATATGACCTTTTTCAAGTATTAATTTCTATTTGTAATCTTGTGCTTTCAATTCAACTCAACGCAAAATTGTGAGAAGTAACACCAAAGTATATCAAACATAGAATTCTAGTAGTGATGCATTAATTTCTTGGAGCAAGTGCGCTTTATTACAATAAATATTTTAAAAAAATACAACATTCAGTAGCTATTCCATCCTCCAGTTTCAGATTTAGGCAATCTATTTTATATTTGTATTTTAATAAAGGTTTTACTTGTTCCATTAGTGCAAAGCACTGTAGAAACCTAATAAATAGATTTTGGAAATTTCATTTCCTATTCTTATAAATTTTCTTGAAATAAAATGTTCTAAAATTAATTCTTTCTAGTGGTCAATTAAAAATATTATTATACTAAAATAATTTTAAGGGGTTATTACAAAAGGTTATTGTTTAGCTACTGGCTATTGTTTAAAAAGTTTTTAATTTTATAAAATAATACTTAAAACAAATGAAAAGCAATCTACAGAACCGAGTGTTCAAAACAATTGATAACAGAACAAAAACATATTTTTCTTAATTTTTTGCTCAAGTTAAACAGAAAATACATGGAAGTACCCAAAGTTTAATCCACACAGCCATTGTCTGTAAATATATTTAATTTAATTGCAAAAGCTTTTTGTTATGCAAATGAAAAGAAAATAAAGAACTACTGATATACAAATATACAAGATAAGGCGCTATTTAAAAAATAACACTTGAACATCACTGTTCTTATGCAAATTGATATTTCTGGGATTTATTACTGTGTACTTGAAGAACTTGTCTTCTCATTTAAAAATATGGGTGTCCCACTTAAGCTGAATTCTTTCATAGCTCTAACTAGCACATTTTAGAGTAGAAGGCAGATTAAAAGGTCTTCAACAGAACTTAGATTGAATAAAGTATAATCATTACTTTGATATAGCTTCTATTCTCAAATGTGCAGAATAAAAACAAAAAATAACAAACAAAAAAGTTGAAACCCTACAGAAATGTCAAAGGCAAATAATTTTACAGCCTCTTATGAAGCAGTTTCCAGATCAGTGTTTGTTTTACTTAGGTGACCAATGTTGTAAACTGGAATAGATTTTGAATTAAATGCAGTAGGAAGGTAAAATTGCTACTTACCAGGTGTATACCTATGAAATGAGACTTTCAGCTATTAGACCACAGATGTCGCTAGGAGTATTTTTAAACTGTCCCAAATGTCTTATTTTTTTCGTCTGTCATCTGTCAACAATATTCAATTCATTGTTTGTGATGTTTCATACAACAACGCATTTTTTTCGCTCTTAAAAATGTCGAATTTCGTGCCTTCAAACTACGATTTGCGGGCATCGTTGATTTTCTGTTATCAATTGAAGAAAAACGCTTCTCAAGCTCATCAAATGCTTATAGAAGCTTACGGTGGACATGCTCTAAGCAGAGCACAGTGCTTCAGGTGGTTTGAAAAATTCCGAAGTGGTGATTTTAGCGTGGAGAACGAGGAACGTGGCCGGCCACCGAAAAAGTTTGAGTACACCGAATTGCAAGCATTGTTGAATGAAGATGATGGTCAAACGCAAGAAATGATGGCAGAGCAGTTGGGAGTGACCCAAAAAACCATTTGCAAACGTTTGAAAGACATGGGCATGATTTTAAAGGTCGGAAGATGGGTGCCGCATGAACTGACTGAAAGGCAGCAAGAGAACCGAAAAACCACTTGTGAAATGCTGCTCTCCCGGTTCAAAAGGAAGTCTTTTTTGCATCGAATCGTTACGGGTGATGAAAAATGGGTGTATTTCTCCAATCCCAAGCGTAAACGATCGTATGGTCCGCCCGGCCACAAGCCAAAATCAACGGCCAAACCAAATCGCTTCGGCCGCAAGGCAATGCTGTGTGTTTTCTGGGATCAGCATGGTATGATTTGGTACGAGCTATTAAAACCAGGTGAAACAGTTGACGGTGCACGCTACCAACGACAATTGGCCGATTTGAACAGCGCTATACACCGAAAACGCCCAGAATATGCCGATCGGCGTCACAAAGTAATTTTTCTTGATGACAATGCACCACCACATCGAACAAGAGCGACCCGGGAATTGGTGGAGACGTACGATTGGGAACCGCTGGTGCATGCGGCTTACTCACCAGACTTGGCGCCTTCCGATTATCATTTGTTTGCATCGATGGGCCACGCACTTTCCGAGCAGCGCTTCAATTCTCACGAAGAAGCCAAAAAATGGCTCGATGATTGGTTTGCGGCCAAAGACGGCCAAAATGTGTCGCTAGCGATGACTATTATTTTGAAGATTAAATTTGTAACCATTTTTTGTTAATAAACGTTGAAAATTGAAAAAAAAAGTCTCATTTCATAGGTATACACCTATGTATAAAAACACAATTTACAGTACTAGTTTTTCAAAGCCACCTTAGATAACATTGGTATTGTTATCAATTTTCATAAACTGAGGATTATTCCAAAAAGTAGTGATCATATAACTATGCATTATCTGGTATCAGTTAACAGGTAATCCAATCCTGCATCTAATCACATAAAGGTATACAAATATTCCATTTAAAAAAATTAAAATATTTATTTATTTTCAACTGCCTTATGAAGATGTTGGTTGCTTTTCTTGGTACACTCTGACTGTCAGTAATCATAGTCACATACAGAACAAAAACTACTTAAGGAATAAAATCAGTAATTTAAAGCTAAAACACGTCAATTTTTATTTTATATTTCGATGTTTTTAAGGTGTTGTGCTTGTTTGTGACATCATCATGATGTCTTGTTTTATTTTTGGGTAGTACCTTCAAAGACCATTTTAACGAATCCGTACTTGTCATGCCTATTTTCAATCGTTTTTGTGATATGGAGTTTTTTTTAAATATAACGCTATATATTTTTTTTAATTTCTGGGTAGTATACCTTAGTATAGTTCAAGCGTTTTCTCGTGAGCACTGACCTTGATTACACCTAAACCAAAAACTGCTTGAAAGATCCTTAATATTAACGTTTTATACATATGTATTTCACTTGTATTATAGATATTTGTAGAGATGTTATTGTTCCATCTGCAGTACAAGTAAGATTGTATAAAATATGAATATTAAGGATCTTTCAAGCAGTTTTTGGTTCCTGTGTAATCAAGGTCACTGCTCACGAGAAAATGCACGAACTATACTATCCAAGAATAAAAAAGAAATATAGCATTCTATTTAAAAAAATTCCATATGATGTCATAGCTTGAAAGGGGATGACGTCACAAACAAGCGCAGCACCTTAAAAACATCAAAATATAAAATAAAAATCAACGTGTTTTAGCATTTTTCAAAAATATCATTTGTTTTAAAATTACTGATTTTATTCCATAAGTAGTTTTCGCACTGTATATGCAAAAAACAAGTCCTGTAGCTTCAATAGTCTGTGAACTAATGCAAAACCCATAAAAACAAAAATCTCTGGTTTTTAGAAATAAATACTTAACAATGTGTCATAGATATAGCAAATTTATATTGATGAAAAGCAGATTTCATGGAGAATTTAAAAATGTGAAAATATCAACAGTATCATGTTTAAAATAAAAGAAAGCGATATTGTGTCACATGTGCATGCAACACCCTGTACATGAAAATAAAATTATTTGATGGAGAATCTAGTACCAAAAACAATACTTTTTGAATTTTTGTCCTAGCTTCATAAATAAACAGTTATGAAAGAATTCAGCTTAAGTGAGACACCCTGTACACATATACTGCTATAGTGAATGGCAGATTCAAACAAGCACAGTAATTTTTGTAAACTACTGGAAGAATTTATAAGAATAGGGTCTATTTGATGCTAGACAGCAGTGTTACAACAAGATGACATGTTAACATTTACTGCCATACCATAGTCAAATTACACACTACGTGTGATGCTACATACATATGTAAGTATAGGGACTTGCCACAATACGACACGCATTTGGCATTACATACAACATATAACTTGACAATGAGTACGGCATAGTGTGCACTCTGTAATATACACACAGGGTGCCAGAGAACAAACCACCTAGATGGCAACTCACGCAACATGAATCATCATCTAAATGGAATCTATATTATTACAGCAAGTATTTTATTAGTTTACAGTTTGCATTACAAGTATGTTTTTTTTCAAGGATATCATAGATTTTGTCATAACAAAATTAAATAAATTTGGATCAAAGCAATCACTTTGTTCAAATCTATTTAATTTTGTTATGACAGAATCTATGATATCCTTGAAAAAAAGCACAAATGTAATGCATATTGTAAACTGATAAGATACTTGCTGAGTATAAATTGGAGGCAGCAAGTTGGAGTTCAGCAAGAGAGTATAATTAAACACTATAACTTATAATCGGAAGCACAAAATCTTTGCCCTACTAGAAATTTTAAGCTTTTGCTTCTGGTTAAGGCCCTGCAACCAACTCATTAAATACATGGTCACAAGATTATACTTAATCAATAAGTGGTAAGTAAAGATCTCAGATAAAAGTCCAAATGAGGTAGGAGATACGTTTATAGTGCAAGTTTTGTACTTTCAACAAAGGATGAGTAAAAATGAATAGTTATGAACTGTTCAGAATGAAGAATGAGTTTTTAATAATTCTAAACTGGTAAATGAATAAACCTAAAAATTGTCAGATTTGAAGTTATTTTTATTATATTGATTGAAACAGGTTATTTGTATAGTACAACCTATTGTCTGAAAAATCTAAGAAGTCCCTTTCCCCCTCTCTTTCTGAAAAGCTAATCAAAATGTGTAACAAGAATAGCCCGTTTTAAACGATATAATAAACAGTTGTATCAATTTTGACAGTTTTTATGTCACACAAAAAAAGGTTAACTAAATTTTTTTTTTGTCAAAGACCTAATACTGATAACATGTGTATCAAATGGTGTAAGTATGCACTCTTCAGAGTTTATATGGTCCTCCATAGATAGACAGCACCATCGCAAAGAAGATGATAAAGATAGTAGTCTTCCTTTTAAATCTGATTTAATGTTGATGCGCATTACTAAATTATTGATTGGTAATAATTCTAACTTCATGTATGTTGTGCTTAACCTAAAAATCTGTGATGTTTTAGAGAAATTTTACTCTGAAAGTAACTTATTTATGTGTGTTATATTTGAAAACAGCTTAAAACAATAATATATATCAGAAAAATTTAGAATATAAAACAAGATTTGGCCAAATAATTAATTTCTAAGTTCTAGATAAATATTATGTTTTTTTCAATTTCAATTTCAGAAAAGATTATGTTAATTTTGGAAAAACTTGGACTTCAGAAAAGGTAAATTCAAATACAGTAAAAATAATTTAACTTCAGAATTTATGATAAATCGGTGAGATGTATATTTATTAGGTTTAAAGCAATACTGCTATTACAATTTATTTTAGAAAATTTTGCAAATAACGCAATGATAACAATCAGGTAAATGCATTTTCATCAAGACAATTGTGTACACAGAGCTTTTTGTATGGTTGTTATAATAAGCCGTAGCGTAAAAAAGCTTTCACATCGTATGATGATTGATACATTAAAATTTACATAATCGTAATTTATTTATCAAACCATCCCATCAGACAATAAATTGATATTTGAATATATTTTCAAGTTGATAATTACATAAAAATATGGACTTTACATTTCTTCGTAGCAACACTAGCCCAGTTTTGCTGTGATATCGTCTTTCATAAAAAAAATGACCAAGAGCACACACTTATTCCATTCTATACACTATGCTCATATTATACAAAACAGACACTAGTTATTTTTCAGTAATACAATAATACAAGGCAGAAAAATATACAGGGTGTTTTCAAACTTGAGGTATTTTTTAAACAGGTGCTTATTCATATTGTAATAGACTGATATTACTGTAAAAATACTAGAAATTACAAAGTTTAATAAATCATTTTTTTTCATTAAATGATGTCCCTAAGTACAGCTCTGCAGCCGTGTTGTGTAACTGAGAAACATCGTAACCCCAATTTTAAATGTTTATTTAAACTTAACAGCCAACTAGGTTCAAACTGGACAAATTGAAAGCAAGCAATTAGTCAAGGTTGCTTGGGTGCATTCTAAGAACATCTGTTTAAAACTTTGAGAAATATGAAAGAAAGTTGTTACCTGAGCAAAATAGATTTTATGACCACTTTGTGAAGTGGTCTCCAATACTATTACTGTTAATTACCACAAATCTTTGCAATACACAATTTTATTTAAAATCCAAAGTTGTAAGTAAAATTCTAATTGTAGTAATGAGAGTTACTTATTTTAAAAATAAATATACACATTAATTAATTATCAAAGGAATGTATGGCTTACAATAAGTGTTTGAAATTGTTGCCACAAGACTGTAAGCATGCAGCCGGTTTTTCCGTTATGGGATTACAAGTCTAGGATACCTATACATTCTACGAAAAAAGAGTTTGGCTGATTCATACTGACAGAGAAAACATAATGCATTTTTGTACTAATCCCCAGAAAGGTTATTTAGAATAAATTTAATACGACCATAAAACATTTTACAACCAGCTTCTTGTATAGTTGTCGTCAATAGTACTACCGGTACATTCCACAAATCTTATTTCCTACAAATATCAACTGCATTGTAATTTTAGTTACTCATTTAAAGAAAATAATCAATATGTCATTGCCCATTAATTTACTTTTACAAGTATATCTAATAATCATAAACAAAGCCTTCACACCTTAATCTATCTTTCCCTTCATAAGTTGTATTTACAAATGTTAATTAAAAAATCATTTAAGTGATATAAAGAAAATGGTCAGAAACATGTGGATATACTTGCTTAGAATAATCTCTCTCGGACTATAATAAGCAGGTAAAACCTTCTGCCATAAACTGTCCCTTTTAAACAACTTTCACTTTTTCGTCAGAAAGTGAAACTTTCATGACAGAGCCGGATCTAGCCCTTCTTACATTTTCAAACATGAATATCTCCATTACGTTAAAACTTTTTCTAGGTTAATTTTTTACGACACTGTTTAATGTGCAATATTACCTGTTAAAATTAATACCCTAAGATCCAGAACACCCTGTATATAATCAGTTTTTATGAAAATAATTTTGTGTAATTCTTGTGATGTTTCCTATTATCTGCATACCATTTGAGCAACAAATTTTCTTTGAAGAAAATCTAGAATTAACTTTTGAGTGATAATTCTTAATTTTTCTTTTATTGAAAGTTAAGTTTTAAGTATAGTTATTCCTTCTTACTTACCAGAACCAAAGAGTAAACTTTTTGCCAGGAGAAATAATCATAATAATGTGCATAGAACTTTTCTCTTGTTCTTTCTGTTATACATTTTTTAGAATTTGCACCGGAGGAGACTATAAAAGTACAGTGAAACCTCTCTATAATGGACAGCATCCGCGTCCAAAAAAAATCTCCATAATCAGAGATGACCACTATGAAGAGGTAAAAACTCATGGATTACAATATTTTGGGACTTAAAAAAGTGTCCATAATACAGAGGAGTCCGTTAAGAGATTTCACTCTACCTAATATACCTGTTTAACAAGTATGTATCCAGATCCACCATTTAGCTTCTGATTTCTGTTGATACTTCATGCTTTTGGGATGTTCTACATATACGACATGGAACTACATTTTTTATTAGATTAGATGGAAAATCGCCCTCAATATCAAAAATCACCAAACAATTTCCACTAAATTTTAGTTCAGGCGATTTTCTAGCTAAGTATCCCTTCTGTAAGGAAAATTTAGGAAAATTTGCCCTTGCTATTGGAGATGAGTGCAACAAGCATTTGCCTGATAGCACAGACAAATTTCCAAAAATATTCCTTACTCACAGGGTATTGTATCTGAGAATATTTCGTCAATAGAACCTTAACTAAGTATGCAGTAACCTTGAAGAGACAAAGAATTAAATTTATTACAGTGAGAAATTATTAATGCTAGAAAACTGGCAAGTTATGCAAAAGAAACTTTATTCAACAACTTCTAAAGTAATAAGCTACGATCAATGAAATTTGTACATTGTAAATTTCACATAATATTAAAATCATGCCTTTGCCTTTATAAATTTTATTGGTTGCTAAGCAAGCAGCCATGGGGAAAACCAAAGGAGTTCTCGCATTTTTCAGACAATAATTGGTTCTTTTAAAGCAAAGGAACACAGAGCATTTAAGAAATTTTCTACTATAATTAATTATTTTAAGAAAAAAGAAAGAATAAGTAGAGCACTTACCCTCAACCATTTGTCAATACATTTTGCATGGAATTCATGTGAGCAAGGCAGGACACGTAATAATTGTCGTGCTTCAAAGTCGCACATACAAACGACGCACGATGTTTGGTCTCCTTGATGAGTGTCAGCATTAAATTTATAACTTACAAGCTGTTCAATTTCCAGCTTTCCTAATCCTCGTGGTTTAGCTTCACCCAATCGCTCAGCTAAGTTGAGCAAAGCTTCATAATTTTCTGTTTCAGTTGTATCTGAACTACTTAGATCAGTTTGGCTGAATGGTGACATTGGTGGGTTGGAGAACATTGCCCTAATTTGATTAAATAATTGGTCCCAAATGGATTTAAAATATTGCACTGATACTTACAAAAAGTGTAGCAGGAAGCCCGAGTATTGTGCAGTGGCAGGCATCAATGGTCCATTATGATGCCAGCGAGTACGTGGGGGTGGTAATCTTGCATTACGGTGCTGACGAGTGCGCATGTGTAAGAGTTCCAATTGATTACCGCGAGAATCTGTAGGCATGAACAATGACGCGGGAGGAGATACTTGTAGAGGTGGCACATGTAAAGAGGGAGCAGCATGAAGAGCAGTATGAGTATGCGAATGATGATCATTTAACAATTCCATTTCTAAAGTATCAGGACGCTGAAAAAATTTGCATAAAATTGAATAACATTAAATATTATTATTTGTAGGATTTATTACCTGTGGAGGTAGGTGTTGATGTGGATGAGGATAATGTTGATTTGACACAGGTAAAGCATTTGGAGTACTTGGGAAGCCACCGTATCCTTGATGGGGAGGTAAGCAGCCAGGATACTGTTGAGGCATTAACTGATGTGGAGGATAAATATTATGGACGTGGCAGCTATGCATATGTGGAGGAGCACCTGGTGGTGCTGAGCACAGAGAAATATGAGGAGCTGTATAACTCCATACTGCCTCATGATTTACTGGAATGGTTACGGGTACCTAGAATTTAAAGTCAAACAGAAATAAATTTAAAATGTTACATACTTTAACCTTATTAGTTTATCTATCTATACATAACTTTCAATAAGCTGCATCACAAACTTTGAAATTGATTGATTATGCAATTATAAAATACTAAAGTGGTTAAAAGCAACCAAATCGCCCGTAGTTGAAAAAATGAATATAAATAAGATTTTAATAGAGTTTAATTTCAAAAATAATAAAACAAGAAACCATTAGATAATTATGTTACATTTATAAATTATATCTTTCTTATATCTAACTAGCTTACTACAAAAGTAAAGAAAGACTTATGTTCTGTGGGCCTCCCTCTCTTATTTACAATGGAATAATGGTATTCTCCTAGTGCAAGGTGATTTTTGACATTTAAACAGTTACTGTCGTACTCATAGTCAAATTACACGCTCTTTCTTAATGCTAAATGTGCATAAGCATAGGGAGTTACCATAGTAATACATGTGTTTGGCATTACATGTGTAATCTGACTGTGAATATGGCAGTTAGAAAATATCATTGATGTAAGAGGTGCTGACATTTACAGATATGTTATGTTATCAGTATTCTAATTATTTTACTTGTCACAAGGCGTCAGTTCCTTTATATTACAGATTTTCTGTTTACAGTGTTCCAACAAACAACAATTTTGGATTTTCAAATTAATTTATGATTGTTTCATAGATTTGTGAATTTTTGTTTTTGTCATTCTAACTGTTGGTTGACACAAATTCACTCAACAACTTAAAACTATATATAAAAAATCTAAAGTACTATTCATTATATCTTTAATGGTAGAAAACATTAAAAAAATGTACCTGATTTAAATCCATCATAACAGTTGACTGATGGGCATGTGTAGCAGGTGGAGGGCTAGGCAGGAAAGGCTGATGGTGAGGATGTTGAAACTCATTTCTATCTCGATACCTTGGACGACGTAATGGGGGGCTCCCCTGTACATGAAAATGCTGTAAGAATGTAATTATTCTTTATTTTTTTTTATGTTTTAAAAGTAGATTAGAACACATAATTAATGAAACTGTTATATAACTACATCATTTTGTTTGAAGAAAAAAGTTAATATCCAACATGTTCATATAAGCTACTAGTAAACATTTGTTTAACCCTTTATCAGTATCGTAATAATTGATTAAACATTTTGGGAAAATTATGTTATGTCAACTTATTGTTCGAACAACTGAAATATGCAATAGCATTTTAGAAAAATAAAATTTGTAGTTGCTGAAATAGCTACTTTGAATGATAATCATCTCTTTTATAAGTAACCACATGGTAACTTAATTTGAAAAAAGATGTGTACAGAAAAAAAGGTATTTTGAGAAGAACAAATGTGAATGGGAAGAAAACCCTTTTAACTGTCATTTCTTTTTATTATCAATCTACTTCTCAAAAAAGAGGTTAACATTGAAGAACTGCATTTGCTTATTGTCCTGCTCAATTTTCTGAAAAAATTGATGGTAACTCATTTTTTCAAATAGCAATTCATCAGCTTTATTATCACTAATGAAACTTGGACTTATCCTCTTTCAAAGAAGCACATTGCAAGTTAATAATGATAATAATACATACAAAATATCGCCTAGCAATCATATGCATTTTAATGAGGTCCAAAATTGAAGCTTACCCCATAAAGTCTGCTCTTTTAGAAAACAACAATAAGAATAACCAAGCAACTGTACATTCTGCTAACTTTCAAATATTTTCTGTCATTACCACTCTTATAATAATCTGATATATCAGATATATGGCTTTAGAGTTAAAACTATATAATTTTTCTTCTTGTAAAAATCTACATAGGGATAGATCAATTCATTGTCAAAGATCTACAAATAAATACTGTATGATCAAAAAAACACCAAATGGAGTAAACTGTGATTGAACTTGATTGGTTGGCAATATTGATTTCAATTGTTCATAGGAATTAGAAGTCTCGATGATGGGTGAAGCATTAAATTTCTTGAAAGATCATGTGCCTGCTTTAAATGACATCATAGAGGAAATAACTATGGGTAGAGGAACAATGTTATGGGGATATGTGTAACTCGTACGGTTGATGGCCAAGTGCGTCGAGGGGAAAGAAGGGCAAGCATAGACGGTGCTGCCCTCTTCAACTTCTCATTATTTCGCCAGATTATTTCTAATTCAAAGAATTTATATCTTGGTATAATTGACAAACGTCTCAAATGATTATATTAAAATTTCTGTTGTGTATATTTTTTTCGGGGAAATTTCTGGCGATAAATACTTATTCTTAAACAAAATATGTAAACACATTGTAAAAAAAGGATTGAATTACATTTAGCCACTGTGGTGTTCTTTATTACTTGTAGAATAAACAACCCACAAGTTTTTGTTTTATTGCAGTATAGAATTAAATGGAGAATAGTTTAACAGAATTATACATTAAGGAGCGAGTTTTCATATTTATAAACGGTATAAGAGAAGGATGCAAAATTGAATTTGATAACTTTTAACTTTTAGGCATGTTCATATTGCTAATACATGCTAATACTTATATTTCATTTATGTCAGTTATTATGTGATATTGCAGTATAAAAGCCGTTTTAAGAAACAACGTATTTGCTACACGGACGCAAGCATTTTTTATTTTAAAGATTATCAAATTGACGATAAATTATTAAAAGAAGCAAGATTTAAATTCACTAATGTATGACTGACAGCGTTCTTATTTTAGTAAACAATACGTTAAGTTTTAAAATGCAATGCCATTTAATTCTCATTCTCTGCTTTCTCTGCATGTCTTGTCAAATAAATACGATAAATATGCTAATGTATGTTCTACAGAGTGTCCGTAAAATGTTGGTATATAAAGAGTGATTCATAATAAATTAAGACACGAAGTTAATTGGCTTAAGAGCAGAGTAAATTGTAATAATAATAATAATAATAATCTTTCCTGTTACGTCAGGACAAAATTTAATAATATCTAACAATCCTTTTACAACCCACTGACAAAAATCTGCTACAGAATATAACTGTATTAGATGAACTAAATTTTTCGGAAGAGGAAAATCTTTGTAGCCACCAAGCAACGCAATTTTCTTTTAAAAATTTGCAAAAATCTCGATAACAAAACAAATTTTTAGTGTCGATTTCAGTAATACTCCGGTAAATTTGGGGAATTACAAAGTAAAGCTACTACGACTGTTGTGCATGAGCAAGTCAGTAGGTTCTTTGAAAGAGTGGTAGTGATTACAGCAAGAAACACTTGTTTTCAATGGTCAAGCCAGGTAACTTTACGGCGATTGAGAAGACAAAATCAAAATCATGATGGCTAATAGGCTTAAGTCTTTTTGACCTATTGAAATTTACTAATCAGGTAACCAGAACGCTCCACGCAATCAACGGATAGAATAGGATGAGTTTGATAGCAAACCTGCTACAAAACTCCTACGATACTATGTTAGGGACGGTCGGAGGGAATTGTGGAGGGATCTGCAAATCGGTTCCGTCGTCTAACCGGTGCTGCTGTTACAAAAGCAATCACGACGAGCGCGCCGCTTACTTATACTACGAGTGCACCGTTGCAATCGATAAATCAAGGAACATAATGCATTTTTATTGTTGTCCTATTTCTATTGTCTAACTAAAAACAAAACAAGAAGGATAATTGTCACCTCGTCCCAAAAGGGTAAAGATTCGGCTATAATATCAAATTTGAACAGAAACATATCAGTAGTTTTGAATCATAGAAAAACAAAAATAAAAATCTTTGAAGACCTCTAACTTCTTTAAAAATGATCCACAAGATTCATATATTGTATCCCTCTCATTAAAATGGAGTTTCGTTTATCGAAAGCTGAGATCAATCGAGATCGGTTTTCTAAAAAAATTATTTAGCAGCACTGTCGGTGAAGGTTTCCTGAACTATCGGCAGCGAACGTCAATTTCTGTAATGACAAAGACAATTGATGTTGGCAGCGGATAAGTCTTGTCCCAGTAAAACTTAAGAGCTTTGTAAAGTTTGAAATAATCACTTAAATTAGCTACTACTTTTTCAATATTAAAAATGTTCTTTTGTCGCCATGTTTCTGACAATTCTTTCTGCTTCGAGCATTTTAAGATAACGCGGAAAAACGGGAATGTTTTAGGCATGTAGCTGGAAATAGTAGAACTAATAATTAAGAGAATGTAGCAGTGTTAGGGAAATGTTGGCAATATTTTAGGAAATATAGGCAACGACTCCAGCATTGTCGAGGTTGTAAAGGGAATATGCCAGGAATACTTGAGAAATGTTTCTGTTGGTTTCTGTATATAGCAATAGGTGTACAAAATTTAAGGAGAAAAGAGTCCTTTGTGTATACCCTACATTTGACGAAGACGCTTCTACTTTTATACTTTAATGGTTTTTAAATGAACTCTTTGCAAAATACTTCCTTATCCATTCAAGCATCGATCTCTTTGACCTTCTGGAACATTTTCAATATGTCTTGAAACTTCACAACTGTTAAGCTTATAGCAAATTTCATTTCTGTGACTTTTTTTATTCCTTATAAGTCATGGTCTATATTATAAAGTGTTTCGTATTGGACTGTACTCGGCGAAGCATCGCCTATCATCTATCAACGAAAACAACAACTCCGTCATTTCTAAAATTCTTTTCTTTCGGAAACATCTAAAAAAATTCGCGAGTATGTAAAATTCAGAAGTCTTTTCTTTGTTTTTTTTTTACCTCCTAACCTGTCCGATTTCTATGAATTTCTAGACTCGTTAACTCGTTTAACTCTACAGTTTTAGAATATCTCCATTTATAAAGAAGCTAACACTATGGAGCTTTTATACTGTTTTCGTGTATTTTTCTGAAACATATCAAAACGAATCCAAAAAAATTCTATAATAATAATTGGTCGTTAATTGCTAGACATGTGTTCTCGAAATGAGAAGCAACACTTTAAAAAAATCTGCCTAAGTTTTGCAACTTTTGATAAAAAGAAATCTTTTCATCGGAATTTTAAAAATACCGAAAATCACTCTCCCAGCAGACTATATCCAGACAAAAGACCATCGGTTTAAACTCTAAGAGAACATGTCAGCTTGCAGCTGTCAGTTAGCTACAAATATTCCCAACATTTTTTTAAAATTTGGTTAATTCAGTTTTGTTCTTAAAAGTATGGAGTGCTCAAATGAAAATTCGCAGCACGAAGCTATTGCCAAATTTTATGATACTCATAAGGACAAAAAAGTCCTATACTGTTAGATATTTTGTCGCAATAAAAATTTCAAAAAGCACACTTTATGGTATTCGTACACGAGCTTAAAAAGTTTATGGCGCAAAAAAATTGCAAGAATCTGGAAGACCTTCCATAATAATGTTACCAAAGGAAAAAGAAGCTCTTGTGAAGGTGGCTCACCGTAAACTTGAAATTAGTCTTCGTAAACTTGGGCAAATATACAAAATTGCACCAAAATTATGTCTGCAATATCTCAAGAAAGCAAGGCATGTATTTGGTTGCTAGAAAATAAGCTTTTAAAACAATATTTTACTGAAGTTAACGAAGACTAATTCTAACTTGCAAGAACATTGGTGATATAATTCTGGCAGGTCTTCCAGATCCATTTACTCTTTTCTGCATCAGTTCGTATGCAAATACCATATATTGTGCTTTTTGGAATTTCCATTGCAAAAAAATCTAAAGGTATTTTTTGTTCTTATGAGTATAATAATTGATAAAATTTGACAGCGCTGATTTTCATTTAGACTCCTTACCTACTTATTAAAAGCAAAACTGAATTAACCAAATTTTAAAACTACATATGTTGGGAATAGCTTTAACTAACTGACAGTTGCAACAATTGTAAATTGTTTTGCATGTACTCTTAGAGTTAAACCGATAGTCTTCCGTCCGAATTCTTTGTGCATACACCCGTAGAACTTATACTCAATTTGTCTTAATTACACAGTTATCGACATTCAAAGCTGCATGGAGGCACGTTAACTTTTTTGTAGCACATGGCTTGCATCTTGTGCTTCAAATTATGGTCTTGCACCTAAAAAATAGCCAGACACTATTATATTACTTTACTTTTTGTTTTAATATAGAATGGATCAAAACGAAATCTTAACAAATCCATTCATTATTGAAATCACAAAATTGTTTTAAGAGAATTGTTTTGAAAAAGAAATACATAAGTAAACAAAAAAACTTTCTAAACGTCTAAACTGGAAATACCTGCACATGTGAAGTGATTTATAAGAAAACACTTTTTCTGCTGTCTGGCCCAGTAATACATGGAAAAGTTTCATTTCTTAAAAACGAACCACATACAAACTACGTGTTACAAGTAGTATTTACATACATCTAGTAGAAGTGCAGCGTTACAAAAATAAGCTGTAAAAAACAAACATATATATTGTAGTCTAACAATAACTAAATCATTTATTAACTAGAATTTAAAGAAAAGTTTATTTTTATAAATTAATGTACTTTGAATTCTTTCTGCAGACGTTCAAAATGATAATTATAGAATTTTGCTTTAATAAAAATATCAAGTTCTAATTCTTAGTTTAGTCTTGACCGTTTAAGCCCTTTAAGAAATAAATAATTAAGAATTTCACTGTATACCCTCAAATGTATCAGATTTCATTCATTCATGTTTTGACTGAAATTCAGTTGTCATTACTGGCAATATAAATAATATTTTTTTTTGTTTTATAATGATCGCAACAACACAAAGCGGTATTAAGTACGTCTATTCTACAACTAAATATTTTTCGTCTATTAAATGTATTGTAAACTGCAGTTTTAGGTGCGAAAAAATGGTGTTAAACGTTTTGTACCGTCCTATAGATGGCTAAGTATATCGCCACCTATTATACGATACATTTTTGGGTTACATTTAAAACATTGTAATTGTTCCTCTACTTATATTAATTACTCTATGATGACACGAAGTAATTTTTGGAATAACAGCACAAAAAGGTATGAAATGGACTAAACACATAGAATATGTTTGTAACGTGCACTACAAAAGTTAACCAGGCAACTACACTAAATTTTCTAAGTTTCAAAAAATTCAATAGCTGTTACTATCTTAAGCAGCTTCTAGAATAGTTACCACATGGTTTGATTGATTGTAGCACTTGACAAAGCATAGATTGCAAAATATATTTAAAACAAGTTAATGTAACCACAGTTACTGGTTTGATAAAGGGTTAATTAATTGTAAATACATTTCGAATTAAATTACCTGCATATTATGATGTTGCGTTGTTGGTAAAAGTTGCCTGGGAGATCTTCGAGGTGGTGAAGAAGGTTGTGTATTAAGCTCCATGTGGTGACCTGATCGAGACAAACGTCTACGCTTACGGGACGGACTTTCACTTTTTATACTTTCATCACTTGTTTGCCTGTAGAATTGTGGGGAATGCTGCTGAAAATGCACCGGACTGACTCGGACATCTGTATAAATAAATAAATAACCTAAACATTGTAAGAGAATTCAAATGCTTTAATGACAAGATGGCACCTGGTAGATTCATCATAAATGAAATTCAGAATGATAACTATTCTACCTTTTTTTTTTTACTTTTTATACATACATTATCTACAAATATATAGTTTTTTAAATCTAAGATAACAAGAAAATATAACTAGATGGGAGACAAACTAAATATTTACAAAACTTTAATCAGATAAATAGTTAATTTCAGAAATGACCTAACATTTTGATCATCTTGAGAAAAACAATAAAAACTGTTATTATTGCTGATACCTTTCTGCACATTTAAATTTAAGTACTGATAGTTGCCTAACTTTAGTTCTTTCTGCACCAAATGATAAGTCTACTGTTAGAGAACACAAACATATGTTTAACTCAAAATGGCAAAATATCTTAGTTGATTCAAATAGATTTCAAAAAAGTAGTTGGCATAATAAATATTACAAACATTAAAGAGAAACAATTTAAATGAGCACTATTTTGAGCAATATTTTCTAGATTTTTTAGCACCAAAAAGTTATTTAGGCCCCAACAATAATAATCAATAAGCATTAAATTGGTTCATTGTAATTTATGAATAATGTTAAACAGATGTGAAAAAATATATTGTTTGTATAATGTGTAGGTAAATTATTTTGGTACCAATAGGCACCAAACTATCATTTAAAATATCATTTGACGTTACTAATATGACAATGTAATCTATTTTGTCAAGAAAAAGAAGAACTTTGATACATTATAAATAATCATGAAAAGATTCAGTGCTACCACATTCCAAGTGTGCCTGTAAATATTATGCATTCACAGTTTTTTTTGCATGAGGGTTGACCATGAATTTTTTTTTGTTAGGTTGCACATATAGGCATTTTAATTGATATTTCTTTGTACAGCTTCGATAACCTCAAAACTAATCACTGTCTCTCCATTGAATAGAACTTCGTTGCCAAATCTATTGCCTATTTGAAATAGGAATACTTAAACAGTTAGGATGCCTTCTTGCAAATGGATTATTTCACACTCCTAAATTGGGTAAATCTCCATAGCCAACCCAATCCTCATGCAAAAAAATTGTGAAAGCATGATAGATAACCTTATCACTAGGGCCCGGAATTATATGCACTAAAAACCTTTAAAATATGCTGCATATATGCTCTTTAAAACTTAAGAAATATGCATCATCTTCCTTGATATATGCTGAAAATATGCACTAATAAACCTACTAATTTTAGCTGCAAAAATTAAAACTCGCTCCTAATGCAAAACATCTCTATTGAAATATAAATATTAAATTCAAACTTAATCTATATACTTAAAAAACAACAATAAATCATTCTAAAGAAAACATAGAGTAAGCACCTTTGTTCAACTGTAAAAGAAATTTTACTATAAGTATAAATACACATATCAAATTCAAACAAAATTTAGTATTCTTTAAAAAAAGCAAATAAATAAATATTCTGAAGAAAGAATGGATAACGGTCAACAAAAAAAAAGATTCCATTAATTGCTAAAATTATTATAATGGCCCACTATATACTTTTCAATGTTTTCATTTAATAAACTATGCCGATGATCTGTAAGTATTGCATTATATGAGGAAAATGATCTTTCTATGTCTGTAGATGCAAACTTGTATTTTGGAATTAATTGTATAATATTTTCTCGTAGCAATGCTGTATCCTGGATTTTTTTGTAAGAACAGATTGAACTTGTCTTTGGGCTCTTCCACATTCACCATTTATGTTTTTTAATCTAGTTATCTAATTATCAATGCATTTTACTGATTCTGTCAGTTCTATACCTTGACCTTCTAAATATGTTATTGAATTTCTTAAAAATGCAAAATCTGCCTTTGCAAATTGTAATTGGGCTTCTATTTCACGTTTTTTTAAAACAATTCTCGCCATTTTGACATGGCAATAGAGTCAGATTGAAAACTATTAACAACTTCTTTAGAACTGTTTGCTGTTCGGTGAATTTCAACCTTTTGTGAACAATGTTATTTTCAAATTGTCACAATAAATGTTTTAAATGTAGATATTAACACTTTAAGAAAATTTACATTTAGAATCTAGTAAAATTGTGAATGAAATGTTCATTATAAAATCTCATTTAATAATAAATGTTTTTCTTTCTTTACTTACTTACTAAAAAGGGCATCTAAAAAAAATGAAAAGGCGGTTTTATATGCACTATACATAACCAAAATCTAAGAAAAATGTACAAAAACTTAATTACTTGCATTATATGCGTTAACCTCTCATATATGCATTTATATGCACTATAAAACTTAGTAGAATTGTAAGATTTCGCATGATCAGTAAAGATATCTTAACATGATGCGGCTGCATACCTGCAATTAAAACATGCAATTGCATATAATTCCGGGCCCAACTTATCACCATTGTTACTATAAAAATTAGCTAATCAACCGACAGTTTTCCCTAAAGCAATAACTTATTGAACAGATGTCTAACATTCAAGAAACTGGGAGTAAACAATAAGCAGAATTGAATAAAAAATGTTTAAGAATCTGCAGTGTGTTTTACTTCTTACCTTCACACCCCTTTTATTAGTAACAGAAAATACAGGTTTCATTGTTTTTTATTTTAACATCTTCAGATCAAAAATTTGCAGTACATAGAGATGTACAAAATAAACTTGATGTAAAACCAAACATGCATCCCAATATTTTGTAATAATATTTTATAAAAGCTGTTAACTATTGTTAAATAGTTTATGGTATTAATGTAATGACTGAAGTATTGGAAAATGTAAAGACCTATCATTAAAGGTAAATGGCACATAATATTAATTATAATTAATTACAAAAATGTAAAGAACTTTAGATAAAAAGAATAAAATTTAACAAACAGATAAGAAATGGACCATTTAATCTTTCAATTTTTTCATTTACTTTTGATTGCAGTAGGCTAGTGGTTTTCAGTAAAATTATTAAACAATTGTATAAATATTCCATTTAAAGGGCAGTCAAAACTTGAAACTGATCAGAAAATAAATAAAGATACAGAGGTGTGAAAGTGAGAAGCGAAACACACTAAATTATGTATAAATATGTAAAACTTGCCAGTGTAATTTTGTATATTTGCAAAAATTCCAAGCAATCTGCAAAATTTTATTTGCAGAGATATTCAAGATCCAAGTGATAAAAATAAAAACAGATAGTAAAAACTAAGTTTGCATGCAGCTTTCCGCTCAAATCTGACCAAGGTAGACAATGATGGAAAAAGGCATATCATAGTAATCAAAATCATTATTTTATAATTATATAAATTAATAAATTATAAATAATTATAGAAGTTATGAATTAAAAAATGTCATGCCATTTTTCCAGGGGAGATTTGAGTATAAATTCTTTGAATTGGGGTTATAATGTAATTCGATAAGATAGATTTTTAATGACTTTTGTCATACATGGCTATGAACATTAAAACATATTTTGTAGAGCTAGAAATGTCAAATAGAGTTTTATGTCAATGACATAAATTGTCAAGATGTGCATTTTTTTTGTTCATAAACTACTTGATTAGACCAGTTTTTGGACACGCAATACATTAAAACTTGTACTTTCTGATGTATGAAATGTCAGTAACTAATATCTATTTTACGTAAAGAGATACATGCGTCACTTGTGTGATCCAGATGCTTCAAATCAATAATTGGCCCCACTAAAAAACTTTCTACACGTCCTATTTTAGCGGCGGTAGATTGACAGACAAACAATAATTGAAAACAATTTTTAAAAAGTACGTATAAATTCATTTTAGAATTAACTTTCATTAATCTTATTACTTACTTTAAAACTAGTAAATGGAAAATTGTTTAATTATAATTCTTCAAAGAACTGTTTTTGTTGTTAAATGTAAACAAATGTCAATTTGAAAATTCAATTATATTTGACATTTACGAAACAGCTCAAATCTACTTGCAATCACATCTATTGTTTCTAGTGTTATCCTTGTCATACACCTTCTACTTAAATGGAATGCTAACGATTCAATATATATCTCTTTTTTCAACATACATTTCAAATAGGTGCATATTGTCGTTGATTAAAAATAAATCTGTGACGCATGTATCTCTTTACGTAAAATACATATTAGTTACTGACATTTCATACATCAGAAATAGATATTATTCGACTATTGTTATTTATTAAAATAAACAGTAATGTGGAGCAATATTATTTTAACACAAACCATCATCATGATAAGCATGACTTATTAACCAATCAGTGCATTGATTATATGCCAACAAAGCAACTGTGTTTCTAATTTTATATCAACCTTTGGTAAATAAAGAATAGCAGTAATTATGTTTTTCTTTCTGTCAAAATACAATGAATCCACCTTGTACAACTAATTATAAGCATTATAGCATAGATCATATTTAAATGGTGGACAGCTGGAATGTTTATATCATGAATATACTTGAGCATTTGTAGTACATTCATTATAACTCACCTACAAACATAATGTATACCTATACATGCATAAAAATAAGTACCTCTTCCATGTCTTCTTGAATTTGAAAAATCCATAACAGTTCTTTGAAGACCTTCAGCTTGTGGAGTATTTATTACAGAAGGAGTGTTTTCACAAATATTAATGTGTAATGGAGGTGATATATGTCTACGATCAGGTAAACCTCCATGGTGTCGTCTATCTCCAGTATGCTGATAACCTTGATTCATCCTACGTTCCGTTGGATTAGTAATAGGAATATGACGGCGATCTTGGTGACCTAAGTTGTATATCCAGATATATTCAAAAAATTAACTTGTAACTAAAAATATCACACCTGAAGCTTCATTTCCAAAATGTACATGATTGTGATTATTTCGTGCTGCTGGACTTAACTGAGGTTTAGGATAACCATGTACATAATTTGTTTCTTTTGGGCTACTATTATTATTCATTGAGCATTCTCTAAAAAGTGACATAACCTGTTAGACATGACATTGTTTATTTTTAACCTTGACAATTAAACACTACCCTCTGTTAAAGTTGTTATCATAATCTCTTCCATATTCCTTTGGATACCGATTTGGCCATCTCTGATGGTTGTGGGAATGATTAGAACGAGCAGAGTGGTGGTTATTGCCATGTCTATTAAATGATGAGGAATTTCTACGAGGCTGGCCATGATTGTTAGGATTCATCATCAAAATAGCTAAAATTTATAAAAATTAAGATTATCCATGAAGAATCTTAGAGATATTTCAAGCTGAAATAACCTTTTCTCATATACACAGGCTGTATTGAGCAAAAGGAATAAGTAATTTTATATTTGTAGTAGTACACTATTGATCCAGTAGAAGCAATGCACACTCACAAAACAAAAACAACTATGCCAGGAATTTTACATTTGACTACAAGAAAAATGCACTACATCACCAACATTATTACAATTTATATATCCTAAAAGTTCAATTTGCAAATTACACCAGATGGGAGCATTAAATTAATATGCAACTTTTCCTTTAATGTTGTGAAATCGACGAAATCAACTTTGAGCTCTCACAACACCAACACAAAAGGTAGCATTGAACAGTGAGGTCATTGGGTAGGGAGTGCCGTTATCATAAATTCCCATTAGATAAATGTTATGTTTATATAATGCTACCTATCCCAGAATTCATTAGGAATAGAGAGAGAAATTCGCTGAGATAGCTAGTATTTTTTATTTTATTTACCATTTTCAAATTTAATGTACAGATTAGTTAAACAATAGCAGTAATACTTAATTGCCTATGTATTAAATTTTAGACAGATAAAGAATATCACGGGTTCAAAAGTTTGGCATTCCTTGTGTTCAGGAGCAAGCAACAATTAGAAGCGTGTCGGTGAAAGGCTCTTGGACGATCGACAGCAAACGTTAATTTCCATTATCGCAAAGGGGAAACTTTTAATAGCGCTATCGTAGCTAACGGCAGCGTGCAAGCCTGATTACTGCTCCTAACCATAAGAATTTAAAAAGAACGCAAATAGGAGGCACAGCGAATTGTGAGATGCTTAAGTACGTTCAAGTCTAATGTACGTATAGAATAATTTTGATTAGAAAAAATATAAATGCTAGGATGTTGTTCATCATGTTAGCATTTGTTTTTTCAATTAATAAAATCTTTTGCATTAAGGGCCAGTTGCACCGACCTCGGTTAAATGCATCGTGGCTAACTTTAGTTAGACAACCCACCGTTAAGGAAAGTTTTGTTGCACCGACCGAAGTTTGTGTTAACCCAGGTCTAAGAAACCCAGATTAGCAAACTCGCGGTGGTTGCTGGTTTAGCACGTATTAACTAAGGTTAAAAGTGAAGGCGGGGAAGTTTGACGTATACATTACAGTAAAACACCTATTACATTGTTTACATATTGTGAATATTGAAAATATTACTGTAAATAGATAATAATTTAATAAAACTTCAATAAAGCTAGTTTCATTTTTATAAAATTTTAAAATTTTATAAAATCTTTTGCATTATACATATATTTACTACATTGTTGTTTAATGTTTCATCGTTTTTAGATATGTTAAAATATTATCTGATTTATCTGAATCATCATCATCAGAAGATAAAATGCTGCAGCTTGTACAAATGCTGCCCGACCTAAAATATACCGTACAAGAACCAAACCTTTTGTGGTTTATGGCAATGCTAACGGCATTTGTCTTTTTTGATTCAGTGATTGCAAAATATTTTTCTAACACAAGTTGCATCGAATGCTCTTTATCGACTTGTGTAAAGTTAGCTGATCTTTCGCGTTTTTCAGAGCACATGCCTTCTGCCATGATTACTGAACTAAACAGAAAATAAACTAACCTTGAGACCGGAAGAGGTACCTGCGAAACACGTTTTGCTATAACCAATAGTATCGCGCAACGTCATAAACAGATGTAGAACTGCAATGACGTCACTGTTTAAACACCTTTGATCACGAGTTAACTAACTAAAACTAAAAAAGTGTTGATGCAACAGGAAAACTTTAATCTCGGTTAAGGAATATTAACCCTAATTAACTAACCAAAGTTAGTCCATTTAACCAATGTATTTAACTTTTGTCGGTGCAACCGGCCCTAAGATACCTATGTATACTAACTGTCACATTGCTAGAATTGCCCCCACCACAGTTTATACCTTACAGATTCAGTTGGATCACTTCCCCTACATTTTGTCTTCCACTTCAAAAAACTCGCGGTCTATGCGCAGAGCACTATTTTCTGTCCAGAAGTAGAGGGATAAAAAACCTAACCTTAACCTTCAAAGAAATAATCTCATAAAAGATTGTATTATTTAAGTGAAGTCAACTTGCATATTCTGTAAGTGAATTAGTAAAATTGTTGAGTGTTGGTAAGTTACATTAGTTGTGAAATTTGAATATCAACTGCATATATAACCTTCCCTACAAGCGCGCGGTCTACACTTTAGCGTGCGCAGACCAAAAACCAGGAGCACGAAAGATCAAAAGAATCGCTCTGAGTGATCTAACTGATTCTGTAAGGTATAAACTGTGCCCCCACATATCCGAACTAAAATCTTAGTATGGGCCTATGGAGCTATGAGTGAACATACTTGTAATTTTATTGATTCCATGGAAATAAGAATAAATACATAGGATTTAGTTTTTTAATGCCATTTTATTTAAATAATATTTTGGTTTTTCTTTTCCATCTTCAGTTACTGTCACAGTCTTTTATAACTGAAAACCCAATTCATCAAAATTCTTATTCTTGGGCCTTTCAGCCATTTTGATTCTTGAATTGCCTTGAACATCTTATTAATGATCTTATTAGACATTTTAGCTTATTTTAGCACCTGTGTTTACAGGTTAGGTTTAACGAAAAATGTGCAGAATCCTACTTTATTTGCAAAGTTGACACATTGTCGACATTGTTGACATTTTTGACGTGAAAAATCAATTGTTGACACGAAAATGTCAACAATCATTGTTGACGTGTCAACGCACATCACTGGTCTTCTCAGCTGTCAGAATACCATGCGATCATTAAAATTTAATTATCCAGGAGGCTATGAAAAAAAAATCATGTTTTAGCTTATTCCATAAAATTATCTATCAAAGTATCAAATTGACAGTTTGCATTAGAAACAATTAGAAATCATCAGTTTGTAGGTTATGTATTGGTACACCTTTTGTCTAAGTTACGCCCTACGGAAAAATTTCACAGCCTACTGGCACAGATTATATATCTTTACAAGATGCGAAACTAAGCGTTTCCCGCCGAGACGAGATTTTACAGCGAATGACACTAGTCGCTGTTAAATAGGTGGTATTTCTGTTAACCTCATTCCGTGTGTATGTTTGTTCTGTGTTTGTGCGTTCTAGAAAATTACTTATTAAAAGATTTTTTAAAGTTGAAAGTGATTATTTATAATAATCGAGAGATATTTTTAATTGCAAAATGGTTTAATTGCAAAACGATTTAAATTTCCTGCTCAAGAATACCACCTATTTAATGGCCGACCTATTTGAAGGTCCTTAATCTAAACTCTCCAACATCAAAGGTGCCGCCACAAACCTTCGCATCTTGTAAAGGCATGTAATCTGTGCTACTGGGAACTGAAATTTTAATGATCGCTTGTTATAGAGCGATCGTTTAAATTTCCAATTATTGGAGCAGGCTATGACCACGATGACCTCAGTATAAAAACCTTACGAAATCAGTAGGGGTAAAAATTCTGTTAGGTATTTTTCGACGCGTGGTGACTACGTACCTGTGCTGCGTACTGAACAAAATTCAGTAAACAATGTCGTACAATTGTTCTGTTAAATGTTGCAAAAAATTCACTAGCGATTCGTACGCCTATGCAAGCTGCGCATGGTGATAATGTGCAGTAGAAATTCTGGACACAAACATTAAAGACGCCGACAAGTTAAATTACTGATTCGGTAAGGTTTTTATACTGTGCTATGACAATTACAAACTGTGCCATTACACAATTTCGGTCGGTACTTTAAACACAGCCAAGAAAATGACGATTGCGCAAGTGACATTTATGTTATTTTAACCTAACCTTAACCTATAACGCATAAACCAACAAGATCAAAGCAAAAGGCAACGTAGTGTTTTATTAAATTTTTAAACAAAGCTTTACAAGTGCTGAAAATAAAAACATTTTGAAGTATCTGAGGAGAATTATTCAGTTCCACACACTTTTCAGTTATTCAATAGGTAAGTTCTTCCAAATTGTTCATATAGGTGTTTTATAAATAGAGATTTTTAGATAAGGCTACACAAAGAAAGTCAAATTGCAAGAAATTGGGGGAATGGTATTTGAGTATTCTTCTTGCTTATTATTAAAATTGAATTGTCTCGTATGTGCTGTGTTTGCCATAGCGTCATGCTGTTGGAAGAAGCCTTGTTGTAATTCTTCATTATCCAGCTGATTAATAAACTGTTGGAGAATTTTATTATGATATCTTTGTGCAGTAAAAGTATCTTGAAAGAATGCAAGTCCTATCAACCTATGGCGACTCACACCTATTCAGACGTCCACTTTTTGTGGATGTAATGTACTTTCTACAAAAACATTTGCATATTTTGTGACTTGACATACCCAGAAAGTTAGAACCAGGCTTCATCAGAGAAGAAACTTCTACCTGACAAATCATCATTATGCATTGGCGTGTAAACCATTGACAAAATTGTACTCTCTGGAACATTTAACGGGCAACAATTCGTGAAAATTCTTTGAATTGAAGTCTGGGGAGTTTCAGTCACAATTTCATGAGTTGCCACAATATTTTCTGGGGTTTGTCTTGTAGGACAAACACTTCCTGGTTTTCATTCAGTACTACCTCTTCCTCTGAATAATTCAACAGAATATTTCAGCACATTGTAGAAACTAGAAAGGCAAGTCTGGATATTTCTCCTAAGATCAGCCATGCACTCAGAGATAGAACATTTTTACTTGCCATTTATTTTTGTTCCAGTGGGAAAGTAGCATTTTAAAATGTATGCTTTTTGTTAAGTTGTAAACGACATTTTAAAAAATTGTAAATTAATTAATAAATTATAATAAATTATCTAATTATGATTAAACTCTGTCAATAATCAAATTTGTGGTCAACTTTCAAATTTAAAATTTGAAGTCAACTTTCAAATTTAAAATTTGAATTATTTATTTGCAATCTTTCACTTGTTTGGCTGTGTCTAAAGTACCGTCTCAACGTGAGGTACAGCCGGTACATCGTGATGTCATTACGCCTGCTGTGCAGATAACCTTCCTTTACACTGACTCGAAACAAATTTGTTATACATGTAATTTTTCGTATGACTATTAAGAAGTGTTGAGATTGTTATTATAAACAATTTAGTAATTAAATAGGTGCTTATATAGTATACTGTGACCAGTCTTTGATTAAATTATATACTTTTTATCAACATTGACCATTTATTGTAATTAATATTTTTAAAAAAAGCGAGTGGTTTTTAGGTTAAGTGTTTATTTTATAGTTTAATATTGTGTTAGAATATTAAAATCGCTAGATTATGCCGAAGCAATGTATTATATCACAAACAGGTATAGCTGTTGAAAGATCTGGCATTGGGATTGATAAATGTGGCTTTATTGGAGCAAGTCCCGAGATGGGCTTATAGATAATGATACGATTTTAGAGATAAAATGCCCTTATAAATATCGTAATTGTAGTGTACGGGAATTACTCAATAATGAAAAAAAAAATACTTGATTTCTGCATCTAACGCTTCTTGGGTAATAAATACAAATCATCAATATTACCATCAACTCCAGCGCCCGTTATATTTAACAGCACGAAACAAATGTATTTTTGTTATATGGACAATGCAAGATATGGCTTTTTCACCATAGAAAAAGATGAAGCTTGGGCAAACAATTTAGATACATTGAAATATTTCTATGAGCATCATTATATTAAATATTTTTGTGGAAATCAATAATTTAATTATTTTTATACTGTATTGTACCCATTGGGGGTTAATAGGTATAGATAGTTAGAAATGGATTATTCATCCACAAATAAATAAGAATAATCATAATATTATCTTTATTTATTTTACATACACTTTTTGTTTAGCTTTACAGTCAGTGTTAAAAAAATTGTCTACATACTTAGGGGGTGTGACGTCACCACTAATACCTTCAATTGGAAATTTAAACAATCGCTGGCTATTTATTTTAAATAATATTGTTATATCTCTGTTATTAATTATTGTAGAAGTTAAGAAAACGGCGAATTTAGTCATGCCAAGGCCTACTATAATCGCCATTTGAAAAAACTGTCTTTCATTGAACATAGTAAAATTCTAGAGTAAATTTCTCAATAATTCTTTTTATTTTTCAAATAACGAAAATACATTCACTTGATGAAATTAGAAAAAAATTGATTTCACTTATAACTCAGAAACAAAATAAAATACTTAAATTCTGATTGCACTAATGAATTCAGCAAAAAGAAGTAGGTAGTAGTGTGTCTTGATATTGTTTTATTAGATGTTATTTTTCTAATTGGGAGAGTGTGGCCACACTTGTCAAACTTACTGTCACTTACTGTGGGTGTAAAGAAAAGAAGAAAAATTTTAATAGTAAATTCTTATTCTATCCTTTACACTCGCCGTGCGAGTAGAGAGCTAACGTATATTTTTGTCTCTCTTTTTTGACAAGTGTGTCCACACTCTACCTATTAAAAAAAGGCATTTAATAAAACAATATCAAGGCACACTAGTAGGTAGTAACGTGATTTCAGTCTTTTTCTAGTTTAGATACTCTGCATTTATTTTGAACTCTGTAGACTATTTAGAATTACATTTTACATATCGAAAGGCAAATTCTTATAACTTCTCTTAATAAGGATCTGAAACACCACAAATAAAGATCCCGATGGTTAACCATTATACACTATCGGTGACGAGTTCGGATCGTTCGGATGTAACACAGGAATGTGTCATCGATTGACGCAAAACTGTGACGCACTGAGTTGTTTTTGTAGTTATGTGACCGAGAGAAAGGCAGAAGTTGTAGGAGTGATTTGTTTTTCTGGAATTGGAAGACTTTGGGAATTTTGCGTTCAAAAGCAGCGAAATTGCTAGCCTTCATCGTGTGCGAAAAAAAAGTGTTATAGAGAAGACGAGGCAATATGGAATAAAGTGTACGCATATGGTGAAGTTGTATGCGATTGTTCGGGCAATTTCTTTGTTTTGTTGGTCGCGTCCATCTTGTGAAAGCAAAATCTACGTCGTACTGTAATTGAAGGTTTTTAAACGCAAAATTCTGTGTTCAAGGTCTGTGATAATACAAGAGCATTTTCTTATACACCCAAATAATATATTTTTTTGCGGACAAAGGAACTTTTAATACCTCGAAAGTATCTGTCCGCGTTTTTGTGACTAGGTGTAGTCGCTTTCGAATGCCCTATAAAAATGGCAAAAAAAAATCAAGAAGCAAACGGAGACGCCAACGGGAAAACACGCCCAGTCAAAATGTATGTTAATAACAATAATAGTATTTCTTCATCACCTAAAAAGGGTGAAAAAGGATTTCAAAGACTGAGTCCCACTAGGATACCGCATACATCAGGTAGTCCTAGTACTAGTCCCCGTACGTCCCCTGGCCTGCTAGCAGGGTACTATGCGGGCTGTAAGTGGTCAGAACCTCCACTACCATCGGCACTGCCTCGACCACCGCAACACTGGATGACGACAACATCCACAGTCAAACGCCCGTTTTTACAGGAAACGTCTGAACAACCTGACGTTACCTATCAGCTCAAAGTATTGCTTAATGTGCAGGCCTGATCTAGAACTGTGTTACAAAATTGTAGATATGACAGGACATATTTGATACCATTTTATTAATGTGATGAGTGAACATGAACTCTGTACTAATTAATTTTAAGTCAATTTTTAGCGAGTGAACACGACAATTATCAATAGTTAATTTTTACAATGCATAGTTTTATGGAAGAGTTGGATTATTAAATTTTCTTTAAATTTATTATATGGTTGAATCGAAATTTTACGACTAATCAAAGGGATTGTCCTGTTCAGCCGCATTGGTGATATGTAGTCGTTATCACAATAACGATTGCTTTAGATTGTAGATATTTTAATTTTTTTCTGATTGTGATTTCGTTTAATGTTACAAAATGTAAGAGTATAAATTTGAGTTTTATATATGTCGCGAGCAGTGCTCAAGCGATTGAGAATGTAATTATTAAGTTGAGTATTGCTCTTCGTACACAATTTAGCTGAACAAATTAGCACTTAAATTGAAAAGAATTGTCAAGTCATTGTTTCCATGTATTTTAATATATGCACTAGCTGACCTATGGATCAGCAAGTACTGATAAGTTGCGTATATTAAAATAAATAGTAAACAACTGTAAAATTTATAATGTTTATTTTTTTTTAGACATTGGATAAGAATTATAATATCCATTCCATGTTGAATTGTCGAGATCTTTTTAATATAATATTAACTGTTTCTATCAGATCCATTTTATCACTCAAGAATTTAAATGCTATTTTGCAAGTACAAACATCTAGATGTAATTCAAAGAAGTACGTCAATTATGACGTGTATTTTTATTAATTGCAGTACAAAATGTGTAATCAGAATATGTGTAAAAACTATTAGGTATAAGGTAACTAACAGTATCCGGGTATACAATTTAAATTACTCACATTTTTTAAATCATTTTGAAGCTTTATTTTTTATCAAATAAGTTGTGTTTTGTTTCACATCTTTATTTTTTCCTTTTTTTTAAAAAAAAAGCATTTATTGTATACTCGTAATTGAGGCATTGTCATCCTTCAATATTGTATTCTGGCAGTTACGAATTAAATGTCTTCCAAAAAAAAAGATGCCTAAGAAAACAATATGTAGCGATGTGCAATATTAAAAAATATCAATGTGTTTTACTTTGAATAGTCCTATTGTTTTATATTTGTATTAGAGATTTTGCCATTTCGTTCATTTACCATTTGATTTTCTAAAAGACGCACAAATTGGTACCAAATTCATAGCAAAGCCAGTTAGCTGTTTTGGGGTTGTGAAATTTCCAAATTAGTAAAATAAAATCTCTAATGCAACCTAGGTTACGGTTAGATTTAAGTAATGTCGGATCTCAAGTGTTCACTACATCAACAAAAAAATCATCGAACAGCAATACAAAAAAAATGTCACATATAATCATCTCCATCCTACAATCTGTGATACCTGCCTATAATAAATCCTGATCCATAAATTGACATTTTCCTTTTATTTCCCTTAATCCCTAACTTACCTTAACCTTGTTCCTATCTTAAATTCCTGTCCTGGGGCTTTTGCCCCACCAATTATGTTTGAAAAAGAATTCCGAAGTCTCGAGCGCTATATAATGAGGCCATATAGAAAGAAAGGTATATTTGAAGTACAAAGTGTCTAAATAAATTGTCCCTTGATAGGTAGCTTTGAAATTGATATAAATAAGAATTATGTAATGTAATGACCAAGAAGATTTCACAACTTGAAGAGGCATCATTGTTCAAACTTCCTGTCATGGGACAATTGAATCTTAATATGCAAAAAGGACTAAAGTCATTAAAATCATATTTTGAGTAGACATTCTGTTATCATAACCCTTCTGGTTATGCTAATATACAGAGTGTATGAAAATTGCTTGGCAAATGGGAAGCTTTGTTGATATCGATTTTTCGACAAAAAGATATTTTTTTGAAAAAGTTTTGCATTCACCCAAATGATGAACTGTACTCTCATAATTGTTTCATCATTTACAGGGTATGTAAAAACTAACCAAAATCATTTTTTAAATGCAAGATGATGGGGAATGCTACCAAAAACATTATAGGGTGGATTCTTGATGACTAGAGTATTTTTTCTAAGGGAATCTCTAGTCAATTCGTCTTGGTTATGGAGTTATTGGTCTTTAAAGTTTTATTTAGTTTGTGTGTTAAGCAATTTTAAGTTTTTGACTCGCATTGATTCTTCAATCATGTTGCTCACGCTAGTGGCAATGCTGGTGAGGTAATATGTGTGCATTTATTTTACATGTGCAACAGTAAGTAAAATTTTAGTGGGAATTAGTTTCAGATTTATTGCCTAAAACTGTCTTGATGCTACATACAACATTAAGAGAAACACTTACCAACATTAATCGTGAAAAATGTTAAATTTTTCAAAATTTGGACTTAACCCCTTTTTACATATTATGATTTAATTATTAAGACACACAGTACTTGTGTTGTTTTACTACTGAGGTGAGCAATGGTATAGGTATTGAATTTTTTCAATTTCTGGGGATGGGTACAAACATGTTACATAATATTCATAATGTTTATCAAAGTGGACAAAATGCTTATTGTTTTATGGAAATTTTGTTTTAACTAAATCTAAAAATATGTCTTAACATAAAGAATAAATTTTTTATATTAGTTGGTTTATTAAAAGAGAAATCTGTAATAGCTAGAGTCTGAATTTTAGGTGAAAAAACTGTTTGATACAACGAAGAATCGAAACACAAAATTTTTACAAGTTCAAACTAAGATTATTTACTGGAATAAAAACCAAAATCTGGTCTATGTTTCTGTCTTTTATAATTATTATTAATAACTTGTTTTTACAAAAACAGGCAAAGAAATTGAAAGAAGTTTGGTAAAAATGCGGAACAAATACCAAATATCTGTACTCTGGAGGCAACAAACAAGAAGAATAAGAAAGAGTGCAAGCAGGATACAGACACAGAACATATTATGTACAAATCAGTGGTTACTTACTTGACAGAGACATGGACAATTATTAAGCAAGAAGAAAATTATTAAAGAATTTTAGCTACAAGAGAAATGAGGGAGAATTAGGTAAGATCAAGAATGAATAATGAACTACATGAAGAAATGCATAGTGAAGATGTAACAAGTATAAATTCACAAAGAATCAAATAGCTAGAATGTGTAATGAGAGCAAACAAGAAAAAAATGGTAAGTGTTATAACAGATTAGTCATCAGCAAATAGAAGAAGAGAAAAACCGAAAACAAAACGGACAAAGTAATAGATGATTTGAAACTAATAGGTATAATGAATTGGAAAGAGAAATGTAAAATTAGAAAAAATAGCAAATTGCACCAAGACGTACAGAAAACTATAAGGGAACTTTAATAAGAATATGAGGAGTGATCAATCCCAGGAAATGAATTTCAAAAACTTTTTCAAGCTGATAAATAATTGAAGTATTAAGATTTCATTTCAGTGTTCTTTCAACATGGTAGGAGAAATATTGAGAAATAAAATTTTTTATTACCTGTGTTTCTACCACCCCTGAACATGCAGGAACAAGCTAGTAAAAAATTTTGCCATAATAATTGTAAATTATGCCTTTTTTGTTACAGAATTTTCAAATCTGGTGATTTATAAATGACTACCATAGCAGCAGTATGTGGTAGTGAGGTATGGGCTTGTCAGGCATTAAAACATTTCCTACATGGAATGATTTATTGTATGATTGTAGTCCAGTCAATGAATACCCAAAAGCGGATTATAGAGGACATGGAATGGGGGAGAATTTTTTTCTTGAGGAATGTGTTGGGGGGGGAGGCAAAGATACTAAAAGTCCCCGCCCCTAGACCTGTCACTTCAGGGGGGAGGAGGGTGGAAAGGTCCCTCTTTTTGGTTTCTTGCTTATAACTCGGAAATGGTGCGTCGTATGGTAAAAAGTATTTTCAAATTGCTGTAACATCTGACCTGTAGAAGATAAATTAATAACTATTACATATTTCTAAAGGGGACTGAATGCTCTACAACTTTCTGTCTGACGACTTTTCTGTAAAACATAAGGCTGAGGAGTTAGGACAAGTTTGATGAAAAATGTGAGGCAAAAAAAAGTTTTTCGATCTTTGCTGACGAATATCTCGAAAACTATAACACATAAAAGAAAATGAATATAACAGTCTTGTAGGAAATTTAATTATCTTTTATTTTGTTGGGAATGCTTTTTACCGTACGACGCACCATTTCCAAGTTATAAGCAAGAAACCGAAAAGAGGGACCTTTCCACCCCCTCTCCCCTGAAGCAGCAGATCTAGTGGCGGGGACTTTTAGTATCTTTGCCTCCTAACTACCCCCAACACATTCCTCCCCCCTTTCCATGTCCTCTATAACCCCTTCGTTGACTGGACTATTGGTCATACAATAGTAGTCAATTTAATTGTTTGAACAATAATTGCAGCATGTGTGATGTAGTACAACCTGCACTATAATGCAGTCATGTTGAATGGTAGTTAAATCATGAAGAAAGCATCAATTTCAATGGTAAGTAAGATTGCTGGTGCTGGTATGTAGAATTAAAAATAACAAGTTACCAAAACTGTAGATATTGTTGGTGTTTTGCGAAACTAAGAAGTTGGAAAAATGGTTTGCAAGTTAATATCAATCGTGAGAACATAAATTAACTCTGAGAAGATGTAATACTATGGACAGCCACAAGAGAGGGCAATTGCCCCTCCCCCATGGAATTTGCAATTGTAATATCTTCTCTAAAGTATGTAAAAAATGTATACGTATGGATGAGTCGACTGCTGGTTACATTTTTTACTTTTCAAAATATCTGCATGTAATTAGATTGATTTATTGGAATATCATAATTTGTATGTTTATTGTATAATCTGTTGGCATCATTGTATTTATTGCACAAATTGTTATCAATCTAGGGCGCCCAGTTGTCTTAATCCGGCCCTGCTTTGAACAATTCCTATAGTTGTGTACTACCATGAGAGCAAAAAAAAAACCAAGTCAAAAGACAACCTTGAAATTTTAAAAGATTGTCTTAAAGTAATCCTTAAATTATGAATTCAAACATTAAACTTAAATGTCAATCATTTTGACGACTGAATATTCCCATCATTTGCAATTTTCATTCTTGATACCATTACGAAAATAAGATTCTAAATAAAAATTTTATGTTCCTGTGTTAACATTGTTAAATTCACCAAGTTTTATAAATTATGAATTATGGTAACTGCAATCACTTAAGAAATAACCTAAAGAAATTTAAATGTCACTTTTGTTTTACTTTTTTTATTGATATGAAACTATCAGAGACAAGAAATTCAGAATCTATGGGTATCTTTAACTTGGGTTTTTGTTGCTCTCACGGTATT
This sequence comes from Ignelater luminosus, assembly GCA_011009095.1. Taxonomy (NCBI): domain Eukaryota; kingdom Metazoa; phylum Arthropoda; class Insecta; order Coleoptera; family Elateridae; genus Ignelater; species Ignelater luminosus. Next base: position 102,224 of record VTPC01091211.1, read on the forward strand.
TGTTTTATTGATTATTGCGTTCTTGTTATTTTGTAATAGTTATACAGGGTGTCCGCAGATATCGTTTTGAATAGGCGTAATGGATAAAAAATTTCAAGATTTCAAAAACAACTTATTCTTTATAAAAGTTTTTGCTAACTTCAAAAGTAACTTTGTTGAATTAAAAAACAAAATTTTATACGGGGTGTTCAGTAACTAACTTTTATGCATATATATGCTTTTATGTACAAACCAAAATACAAATTAAACATCTCAAACGAGATAATCTACTATTGTGTCTTAATTAGTCCACCACCTATTCCCTGACACAATTCCAGCCTTTTTCTGAACTCAAGGAAAACTTGATGTAACTCTTCCGGTCGAATTTCAAACCAAAGCACTTAGTAACAAAAATACCTTGTTTCAATGTTAACATTTTGATTACTTTTTGAATGACAGATTTAAAATGAAGTATTGCTTTTATTTCCATAACGACCATGTTTTGTTTAGGTAATTTGCTTAATAAATTAATTCAATCTGTATACTATTTTAGAACATAAAAGTTAATTTTTTAAACACCCCATATAAAATTTTGAATTTTTAACTCGATAAAAATTACTTTTGATGTATTAAGCAAAAACTTTTATAAAGAATAAGTTTTTTACGCATCTTGAAATTTTTTATTCATTACACCTATTCTAAGCCTTATCTGCCCTGTATATGTTCTTTCTTGATGTACATTTAAATAAAAAATATTTTGTTTTTTTACATTTGCAAAGCCTACTTTTTATAATTTAATTATTATTGCTATGACCTTATTTATTGTTCCATTGAAAAACTAAGAGTTGTGCTGTATTCAGAATTTCATAAACAATCTAATTATTCAATAATACATAAGGTGTTCCATTTAAAAACTTATCCTTTTGTTTGATTTTATTTTATCTTAGTCTGTTGGAAAGAGCACAAGAAAGTATCTAACCCAAGTTTTTGAAAAACCTTATTCTGACAAAATTAATGAATCTGTAGTGAAAAAACCACACTGTATAATTTATAAGTATTCATTTTAATTTAATGTTTGGCATTTTATACAATAAATCATTTAAATGAAAATACTGTGTTTTATGGAAGTTATTTCCAAAGCTTCTTAATTTAAAACTTCTTTATTTGAATAGATCAAACAGGTAATCTGTATTCTACCTACTGCTACATCATTTTACCCATACTTTGTCTGGAGGTCAGTGGCAGTGATGTGCATGTCAACAATAAGACTTGTTGACATGACCTTATTGATGTCAACAATTTAGACATTATGAATGCACATGCGCAAAGCTGTTAAACTTGATTTTTTCTTTATTATTTAAATCTTAAATAGTTTATTACAATAATTTTTATTTGACTTAAAGTATGTGAGGGCAAATAGGAGGCACAGGGAATTGTGAGATGCTTAAGTACGTTCAAGTCTAATGTACGTATAAAATAATTTTGATTAGAAAAAAAATAAATGCTAGGATATTGTTCATCATGTTAGCATTTGTTTTTTCAACTAATAAAATCTTTTGCATTAAGATATCTATGTATACTAACTGTCACATTGCTAGAATTGCCCCCACCACAGTTTATACCTTACAAAATCAGTTGGGTCTCTTCCACTTCAAGAAACTCGCGGTCTATGCGCAGAGCACTATTTTCTGTCCAGAAGTAGAGGGATAAAAAACCTAACCTTAACCTTCAAAGAAATAATCTCATAAAAGATTGTATTATTTAAATGAAATCAACTTGCATATTCTGTAAGTGAATTAGTGAAATTGTTGAGTGTTGGTAAGTTACATTAGTTGTGAAATTTGAATATTAACTGCATATATAACCTCCCTTACAAGCGCGCGGTCTACAGTTTAGCGTGCGCAGACCAAAAACCAGGAACACGAAAGATCAAAAGAACCGCTCTGAGTGATCTAACTGATTCTGTAAGGTATAAACTGTGCCCCACATATCCAAACTTAGTATGGGCCTATGGAGCTATGAGTAAACATACTTGTAATTTTACTGATTCCATGGAAATAAGAATAAATACCTAGGATTGTTGTTTATTTGTTATTTATTTAATTTAAATAATATTTTGATTTTTCTTTTCCTTCTTCAGTTACTGTCACAGTCTTTTATAACTGAAAACCCAATTCATCAAAATTCTTATTCTTGGGCCTTTCAGCCATTTTGATTCTTGATTGTCTTGAACATCTTATTAATGATCTTATTAGACATTTTAGCTTATTTTAGCACCTGTGTTTACAGGTTAGGTTTAACGAAAAATGTGCAGAATGCTACTTTATTTGCAAAGTTGACACATTGTCGACATTGTTGACATTTTTGACTTGAAAAATCAATTGTTGACACGAAAATGTCAATGTCAACAATCATTGTTGACGTGTCAACGCACATCACTGGTCAGTGGTGAGTTGAAGCGAAGCCGCATGAGTTCATTGTTAAATTTTCCTGAAATTTGTGAGCCTCTTGTTAAAATCTTAGTTTGTGACCATAATCTCCCATTTTGATAACCAGTTGTGATATGAAATCTAATTTTATCTAGTAATCTTTGTGTTTTTTTTAAATAAAACATCAATAAATAATGCTGGTATTCTTTTGTTGTGATCTAACTAAACTGATAAAAGTTAACTGATCTAGGAATTTAGATCATGAAAGATTGATATGAATCAAAAAACAAGTTCATTATATGTGATTGAGTTTTTTTGGGGTTACAAAGCAAAAACAAAAATGTTCTGAACTAACCATGATCACTTAAGGTTATGTAGAAGGAAGTGATCTTTACAGGAAAGAACATAATCACAATGATTCAGACTAGTTAAAATTACTTTGTTTACTTAGGTCACAACAAAAAATATCCTTAGTTAGAAATCATTTAGTATTTTCTTAATTTCATACTAAAAGTATACAGGGCGTTTCTAAATTACATGAGCCCACACTTTGATTTGTTTTTCTTTAATAGTCATGGATAAACTTAAAACAGTAAAGACTGTACACAATAAAATCTGGTCACTTTCAGTCTATACTTTTTGACATAGACAAGATAGAGGGCTGAAATTTGGATCTTAGTTGCCTTGAAAACAATTATTTACAATTTGGTCACCTTGACAAATAATTAAAATGCTTTCAAAAAAAAAGTTTTGAGAAATAAAATTGTTTCCAAACATCTTTTAAATTTACGATTATTGCACCGGAAGATTGCAAAAAAACTACATGTAGCTAAATCAACTATATCTAGTGTCTTAAAATGATTTGAAGAAAATCTGACAATTGCAAGAAAACTTAGCAGTGGAAAGAATCGGGGGCAGTAACTGTAAATAAAGATAAAAAGGTTGTAGAGATATTCAGCAGGAATCCAAACTTGTCAGTACGTAGCATTGCTAAAAAATTAACATGTTAGCAGCCTACGTCCAAAAAAGTAAAACTAGAACTGGATTAAAGGTTTTCAAGGTGCAAACAGCTCCAAATCATAAAGATAAATAAAATGAATCTGCCAAAAGTAGATTTGTCTCTCAAACTTAGGTTGCACAATTAAAGAAAGGCTTATTTCAGCAATTATTCAAATATGGTTTAGAGACGAAAAATGCTATCTATGTATCAAACTTTAGTGGAATCAATGCCAAAACATCAGTAATTTGAGAAAATGCACAGGAGGCCACACTAAGTATTGGTTTTAGTTTTGATTAATTTTTGTTATTACTTTAAAAATAAGGAATTTTTATAAAAATTATACATTATTTCAATTAATCTGTTTGATACTGTAATGTACTATTTTGTAACAAAAGTCCACTTGCTCATTACCAGGAAGATAACCAACTCTCAGTTTTGAATTTTTCTAAAAAAATCAATAAAATTCTTCCTTCTGATTTTAACTTTTTTTACGTTACGTATGCCAGAAACAATCAGATCAACATCTAATTCAGTATTAAATTCCAAAGAAAACAAAAATGTGGTTAATACAGCTTTATTATTGGAAATACATGTTAATTACATATAAAATCGTGCGAGAATTTAAATTATGAAATATTAATTTATAGAAATCAAGTTAACTTAAGTAGATATAATATCTAACAATGCATGTTTACAAACAGATGAAGCTTTATTACATAGGTCTTCCCATTCCTCTACCAACAGGTGGTGCATCGCCTGATTTTTGATTTTTAATAGTTTCATCAACAGAAAGAATTAAACATGTTGCTTCACATGCAGCAGTAAGTGCATTAACCTTAATGATGGCTGGTTCCCAAATGCAAGCTACAAAATTGTCACTAATATCCTCGTTGTTAATATCAACACCATACCAGCAATTGCCTTGAGCATGCTTTTGTCTAAGTTTATTCAATATATTTGTGGCATCGAATCCAGCATTGTCACATAATTGTCTAGGAATTACTTCAAGTGCTTTTGCTATAGCTCCAATAAGCAACTGCTCCTTGCCAGCAATGGTACGTGAATGGTCACGTAACATACGTGAAAGTTCCATCTCAATAGCACCACCTCCAGCAACTACAGCATCATTCTTAATAGTTCGGCGTACAATCATAATTGCATCATGAAGGGATCGTTCTGTTTCTTCTAAGAACTGTTCAGCACCACCACGAAGAATCATCGTACATGTTTTAGCATTGGGGCATCCCTTAAAAATGTTGTACCTTTCACCTCCCATTTGGCATTCTTCAAATTCTTCACAATAACCCAAAACAGAATCATTCAGATCATAAACTGTTGAAAGAACGGCACCGCCACAGGCTTTCATTGTACGTCTTAAATCTTCTTCTGGTACTCGTCCAGCACAAAACATATCACTGCAATAAAACAAAAACAAATATTAGAATCAGAATTACTGATATCAACTTTTCATTGATGTATAATTTACTACATTCATTGTAAATATAGAAGATCCAAGTACAGAAGTTATGAAGCAAATAAATTATGAAGTTATTCACATATCAGGTAATTCATTTTGCATTTCTCTGTAAAAAGTTTTCATGTTGATATTCTCAGAAAATATTGATATAATACATTCATATTATTTTTAAATGCAGGTTGGTCATGCTTTTGATTTAAGTTGGAAGTGGTGGGACTACATTTTTGTTGTATTGGAAACTATGCATATTTCTCAAATAACAGTCTTAACAATGTTTTTTTTTTGCATTTTAATCTAGTTTGTTTAATTACTTCATGCTTGTCAGTAAAATCAAAAAATACTTGGTATTTGCAAATTTGAAAAATATTTTGCATTCCTTGACACAACTCAAACTGTCAATTTCTCATGGCTAGGTCTCATCTAAAAACAATGTGGACAGGGTATACCACTGTGACTCAAAGGAGTTTAGGGTTTACTCTATATTTATTTCTTTTCCATTGCTATGATAACAATTATTTTCAAAACAATGCTCAATTTTCTGAGAAATGCCATACATGGAATTGAAAAAAATTTTAAGTTCTTTTACTGTGTGGATTTTATGTAATGAAATAAAATTACAATGATTGTTGATGGGTAAGTATTATACAAGCATCCATCTGGAAATGCTGCATAGAAGTGTCTAGTGACATATGACATCAAGTTGTTTATGTAATTTATTGTAGCCAGTATTTTAGCAAAGGAAATCTTCTTCACCACCCTATATGTTGAATGACATCATCCAGTGTTTAAAGCTTTATTACCAGCTAGACAAGAAATTATGTTGAGAAATCGTTGTAGGGCATGTATAAATCAAAATTTAAAAAAAAATAAGACCATCGTTCCAATCCTATACTTGGTTTTAGTATACAGTAGAAAATTGAATGAAATCTGTTAAATAATAAGCAAGAAATATTTACAAAACCTATTTTACGGTTCTGTTAATATTTTTAGTTTATTATCAAGCCTTAAATAACTAATCTTAGGACATTTCTAGATGGAAAGAGTCGTTTACCATATGAAGCGCAAAGAAAAATGTAAGGTTAACATACACATACATGTGGTTGTTTGCTTATAGTAACATTTTATAAATCTCTTATATTTCTACTGGCTTATAAATCTATTTTATTGAAAACAAAACAAAATACATTCTTACCGATCAGCAAAATACTGAGTAGCAACATCCCCAATAGGAAGCTTTGACAATACTACTTGAGCTCCAGATGCATGTATCTTGGCTAATTTGTCATACAAAATATTCCATTCAGCATCTACAATTTTTTGATATTCCTTAACATTATCTATTCGAACTTCAGCATTATCCCGTTCAGCCTTTAACTCTAGTTCGATATTTAATAAGGCAATTTTACATTTCTTGTATGTTTTAGGTTGCATTTCAAATCCAGCATAAGAAAATGTTTTTTTAAATGCCACGCCAGCGATTAAAGTTGAATCTTCTAATGCCCCACCCTGTACTTTTTTAATTCCAATCATATTCAATGGTAAAAGATCATCAAGAAGCAATACAGCATCGACAACCATTTTTGAAAAGAAATCTTTTTGTTGATGAATTAGTTTTGAACTTAAAGCTGTTGCTGCACATTTTTCTAATAAAGAACGAAATTCTGCAGCATTTGCTTTACTGATCTTAACGGACAGCTCATTAATTTTTTCTAAACACAGATGTAATGATCTACGTACAGCTTTTATAATCACTCTTGGATGAACGCCTTCCTCAACAAATGGTTTTATCTGTTTCAAAAATTCACCTGCTAACAATACAACACTGGTAGTACCATCACCTACTTCGGCATCTTGTGATTTTGCTATATCTACAAGAGTTTTTGCAGCTGGATGAACTATATCCAACAACTTCATTATGGTAGCACCATCGTTTGATATCGTAGTCTTGCCATTATTGTCTACAATTAACTTATCCATTCCACGAGGACCCAATGTCGTACGAACTGCATCAACTACTGACTGGCAAGCATTTATATTTGATACAAGCTGCGGTTTTCCTTGAGAAGTATCAGTACCTTCTTTTAAAAGAACTATCTGCGGTTGCTATAATACAAAAAATTAAGAAATCAGATCAGATGCACATCTTTAACCTATACCAAATTATACATCGAAATTGTTGTTAGCAAAATTTCTGTAATACGACTTTTTAAAATATACAACAGTACTCACCATCATTTTCGTTATTTTATGTTATAATTCTTTTTTATTTCACAAATAATAATACTGATTTTCTTCAAAAGAGAAACGTGATTATCAATGATGTTAAATTAGCAATAAAGTAACAAAAGAAAGAGCAAGAGAGAGAAAAAAAAGTTCCTTCCTGCCTTGCCTACTACCAACATAAACATTTTAAAATACCAAGAAGTAGAAGGTAATTTCGTAATTTCGATATAGAAACTAGAAACTTTAAATTTTGTTTGGTTCTGTCGATATCGTCATTTTTAATTATTTGAAAAAAATGTCGAATAATGTTAAAAAAGATAGGTTATATTAAGCTTTGCAAAATATTTGGAAATTCTTCGAGACAGTAGATCGTGATATTGATATCACTTAGTTCTCAGCATGAAACTTTTTATTATACCTTTATTACCGGTGATCTTATTGTTACATCCAGCACATTGTCTTGAAAAGGAGATAACTGTTAATATTGATCCTGGACGAGAAGACTGCTTTTTTCAACAAGTAAAACAGGGAGAAGTAATTGACTTTGAATATCAAGTTATTGATGGAGGACATGGCGATCTTGATATAACATTTCGTTTATCAGAACCAACTGGCCGTATATTATATGCAGATTTCAAAAAGTCCGAAAACAACCATCGAACAGAAGCTGCACAAACAGGAGATTATAAATTTTGTTTTGATAATACTTTTAGTTCATATAATACTAAAACAGTATTCTTTGAACTAATTGTTGAACGAGATGATGATGAATGGGGAAGTGAGGAAAATACAGATATTAATAAAATAGAAGGCCTATCTTCTGAAGAAGTGTATGACTTAAAAGTTCAAGATATACAAGAAGTTATTGGAAGAGTTAGGAACCACCTAACAAAAGCAAGGCATTTACAAGACATGTTCAAGTCTTATGAAGCTAGAGATAGAAATGTAGCTGAAGAGAATTTTTTTAAAGTTAATTCATTTTCCTTGGTTCAGGTGATTATAATGATTTCTGTTGGAATTGTTCAAGTTGTGATGGTGAGAAGTTTATTTGATGATGGTTCAAAAGTGCACAAAATATGGAAAAAACTTGATTCTCGAAGATAGTTTTTATTTTGTTCAATATTGCTTTATGCCAAATAATGATGCCATGTGATGATTTATAGCAATAAATTGTAAAATAATCGAAAGTAATGTACTATAGGAAATTTACAAAACTTTTTGTATTATTTCCCAAAAATCCTTGCAAATGAAAAACAATTTGTGTTAACAGATTTAGATCTGATGACAAAAAGTTAACAGTTAATTCTTAGGTCTTACTTTTATACGACTTTTATAATATTGCACCATTTGAATGTTATATTCTAAAATGATGGTTACTACCTTTAATACTGTAATGTAAATTAAGCAAAGAAATCCTGCAAAACTGTTGGTGTTATTAATGCTAAGGATTAAATTATGCATCAATCAATCATTTTTGCAATCATCTATTTGATACTCATAGATTCATGCACAATATAATATTTTAGTTTTTTAGTAATTTATACCCACCAAATTATTTTTCACTGCTGATTAAAAAAAAAATTCAAAGTGCTAGTCATTAAAAAGTTTATTATAGTAATAACAATACATTTATAAACAATCAAAAATTGTTTTATTATTTCTATCTACAATGCCTTATTAGAACGTGCAATAGTAATTTTCCAATTATCCTTATGTCCTGGTTTCTGGAATCTTTTAACTTTAGCATGAACACGAGTATGTTTAGTAGTTGGTTGCAAGATATTACGTTTTTGTAAACTTTTGTAACGATCTATTAATAAATCGCCTCTCTTTTTCACATTTCTAAGATTTCCAGAAATATCTTGAGGCATGCTGCAATCAATTTCTTGCACTTCAAATTTAATAGAACTTAAACGTTTTGTGCCTTTTTTGTTTTCGGCCACTTTCTTCAGACGGCTTGCTCTTAAAATTTCAGCTTTTTTTTCATTTTTATCTATCTGATTCTTTAAAAACTTTAATCTATAAATGTCGGCAATCTTTCTCTTTTCTTTTTTTGCAGCTTTTCTTGCTAGTTCAGCTTGCTGTTGTTCTTTTTGTTTGCGCCTTTGTTTCAAATCTTTCTTTTTATTTTTGACTGGTGGATTTATAGTCTTATAGTCTCCTATATTTTCTTCTAATTCTGTTTTATCTAAACCTTCCGACATTTCAGTTAGCCAATTTGTCTAAAAGAACAGTTTTTATTATTAATCATTTAACAATAAAAGAATTTCTAAAAATACATAAAACTGATTAAAATAAACAATTTTAATAAGCTAATTGACACCCTGAGTTCACTTTGAGTACTCAGAGCAACAAGCAAGCATTTAAATTTAGGCAGGAAGCAAACTCTGTATGTTTGATATGCTCTATCAGTGACATCAGGTTCATCTTGCTTGCTCTGCTTGCTCCAAGCTTGAACTCATCCTAAGAAATACTGCTCTATTGACTGCATTAAAATGTTTGACCATGTGCACTCATTGTGGTTGCAACAACTGGGATGCAGAAGATGAATTAGACTTAGAGGAAGATTTACTTGTACCTGAACATACAAACAGATTGATCACATATAGAAGAGTCATTTGTAGTTGGTAAAGAAGAAAGTGATACTGTAGCTTTTAAGAACATTGCAACCAGTAACAATTTTGTATGTCATCAACTTTTGCATTTCTCACTATCACTTTCTTGTATTGTACAAAAAAAACAATGGGACTTCTTTTGACTTATTGTATGTGATCCTGTCTGAAAAAAGGATGCTTATGGCTAATCTTCAGTTTTACAGATTTTGACGGTTTTGAAACTATTAAACCCTTTGCTTTTAAATAACTTATTTTAAATATTCTTTAATTTTGGCCATAAACATCTTTTCTCCAGACAGGGTCATACATGGAGTTACTTGAAGGTTTTAAGACAAATTTCAGCTTGTTCTTTTAAATGTTTGAGTTTCAGTTATTTTTGGGCTAATTACACTGTTCTATTTTTTTTGTAAGATTTTAGTTTTTACATTGTGTTTGTTGTTCATATCTAATTTCTTAAACTTATATTTACATTGGTTTAATTCACTGCATGCCAAGGATACAAGCAGTCATTAAAGCTCGAGGAGGGAATACTCGCTATTAATTTTATTGTGTTTCAACTGAAACATTCAAATGTGGCATCTTAAGTAATATTAAATTCCAAGTTCTTTTTCTTAGTTTTCATAAGATTAAAAAAACTTTTTTACAATTTCATTCTCATAAAATTTAAAATAATTTACCTAACATGTGTAAAACAAAGTGTTCTTTCTAGTAAAAAGTGTTTAGGTAACTTGAATCATCATATTGAAAACATTTATGATAATTTCAAAATATTCCATATTTTTATTCACGAGTGAATATAGATAACCTAGGCATTGGTTCAAGATAGTATTAGGGGTGGCAAATTTCCCAAAATGTACTTTCTGAGGGCATCTTTGCCATAATGAATTGCTTGCATTTTAAAAATATGTATATTACTAACCTCCCTTTCAAATGCAGTTACTTTACTAAACATACTTCGAGTAACACGTTGAAGATGCTTTTCTTCTTTGATAATGTCTAGCTCTTTTTGGACTACAGTTTGAAGCAATGCCTGATGATCAACAAAACTTGGATTGTATGATATTCCAGGATGTGGAGGTTCAATAGATGGTATAACTGACTGCTTAGTTTGTATAGATTTGGGGACAGTTTTTAGAAGTTTACCGGTTCCACGCAAAGTATGGTTTTTTGTATTATTTTGGATCCATTCATTATTTAACGCTGTATTATCTGAAATTAGCATGTCAAATTTGAGAATTACAATAAAATAAATATATTTACCTTCAGAATTCCAAATGTCTTTATTAAATTCTACTATTTTTGGTTGATTGGCCTTTTTAAGCTCATACAGCTTTCTATCTTTCTGAGACTGTAATTCCTTAGCTTTCAATATTCCTCGACTTCTTTTTTCTTCTTCTATCTTTTTTACTAATTTATTTTTTCTTTCTTCTTTACTTCTAACTCGATTTCTATAATAATTTTATTACTTACAATGAAAATTATATCTTATAAACCAAGGTCCGTAAATAATAATGATGTGCTGTGAAAGATATATCTTCCTATTAGCAGCCATTAGTGATCAAACAAATTAAGGTTAAATTAATATAAGCAAGGTTATTTTCATTATTTTATAACAATTTATGTTGGAAATCAAGAAATCGTTAAAAATTGATTGCTGTAATGGTAGCTTTGAGTGTGATTTTGAACACAGTTTGAAGGAGCACATTTTTCAGTATTAGCTGACATTTATCGAACTTGTTGAGAGAAATATATAAATACTTTCACAGCATACTAATATTTATGAACCTTGTATACAGGGTGTCTACTTCTACCATCAAATTTTAATGACATATTCTTTGGCTTAAAATAAGACAAAAGTTCTATATAAAACTATATTCTTTCTTGTGTTTTTTGTTACAATAATACTCTAATAAGATACTTTTTGTCACTGCCCAAGCCCAAAATTGAGGGCAGCCCTGAGCATAGGTTAACAATACACAGGATGAAATCTGTCAAATTTCCATGGCTTACCCTACTGTTTTACAATTTGAAACAGATAATAGACCTTTTGTCTTATTTTAAGCCAAAGAATGTATGATTAAGACTTGATGGTAAAATTTGCAGACACCCTCTATAAACAAGGCTCATATTTCGGCTTACTACTTTTTAAAAATTTATTAATTTGAATGTACCCTTTTCGCCTGCCAAACAATTTTAAAGTTAAGTTAAAGTAGGTGGTGGGAACAGCTCCATATAAAAATAAGGGTTGCAATTAAAGACATGTGTTCACACATGGAACAGGGAAGTACAATTAGAAAGAGAATGTATAAAACCTACAGCTAGTGAATCAAAATAGTAGTTTGGGATTGTTTGTGTTCAGGAACAATAATCGCAATAATGTGCTACCAACAACTTTTATTATATGCTGTCACTAATCGTTTGCTTGCTTGTAAATACAAATGCCAGCAGAATATGAAAGCACTTTTTAAAGCGTTGCTTGCAATGCGCGTAACAAAGAAATCACCAATGGTTGCTGCTAACCAATCAGGACCACTACTCCTGGACACAAACATGTTATCAACATTCCTTACCTTTTTATAATAGGGTCAGGAACTTCACTATGAGGTTGCAGCATTGAAAAACATTTTGGAAGTGACTGTTTTAGTAGCAACCGACGTCTTTGCTTAGAAGTTAATTTTATTTCATTATTTGGAGTAGAATCAACTGTAAATAACTCTTCATCTGTTTTTTCGGAGATTGGCTTCCTATTATTATAATAAGGATAACAATAAATTCGAATAAAAAATTCTTTCTTACCCTAAGCGCTCTTCTAATCTCTGCTCTTCCAAAAAGTTCTCCACATCTTCAATATTTACGTGCTTTCGCCATGAAACTTTTGTTTTCTTGGATACGCGCTTCTTTTTTATTAGAGACATCGTAACATAACATGTATTCGTTACCTGTAATGATTATAGTTGATTACTTTTAATTTAGAAACATAAGAGAAATATAACCTCACCGTATATGAACCACACTTTTCAACGTGCGAACGGTGCGAACGATGCGAACGATGTCAACGATGTCAAGGACGTCAACATACGGATTTGGATTAGAGATGTGGGTAACCTGGGTAACTCCTGAGCAATCCGACTCGATGAGTCGATTCTTTTAAGTGAATCGACTGAATCGGTTCTCAGATATTTGTGTTTGCGGCTCGACTCACTTTAACTCACTGCGTGAATAATGCATGATGATCCAAGTAATTTAAGAAAGATTCTTACTTTTCCACTTATTAATGGTTTATTATTAGTTTATTAGTTGTTAGTTTTAAATATTCGATTTAATTTAATAAGTTTAAAGTTGAAATAGAATCACATGACGTATAACAGTTCCCAGCTCAACCACACTCGCGTGACTCATTTGAAACATTAAAACTCGGAACCACAACGACTCGAAACGAATCATCTTGCATCATTAGGCGTTTTCGAAAAATCGCTTAGAGCCACTGGGTTACAATCGGGTTACAACATTACCATTTGTTTATTCCACTGGGTTGGTAACTGAGCGTTCTAAAATTCGCTCCGATTCGTAAGCTGGTTATAAAAAACTAACCCTGGTCAATGAGTAGGATTGTCCAGGTTTCTTCAAAAGTGAGGTTAGAAGGGTGGCGCCAAACGTAACCTAATTACGAATACAAACTGTAGCTTGTTGATTAATAAAAATGCAATTTTCATCTTCATCTGATTCTACAGCAGACAGCCAAAGAGTCAAGACTGGAGCCACCGCTTTCTGTACCAAATTCTTATGAGTGGACATCATGGACTTTAAAAATTTGTCGACCTTTTCACGCTGATTTTGAGGTTATGTCACTTTTAAACGCAACAACGTAAACACTGCCGGGCATCCGGAAAATAGATTGATCGGGTTAGAAACTGATCAGGTTAACAACCACACGTGTTAAGAAAACCCCGATCTATTTTCAGAAAACGTCTATTATCGTAGCACAAGTAAATCAAGTAATTCCTGGTAACTCAATCAAGCTCGTTCAATAAATCAACTCAGTTAGATGAGTTATAGAACAAGTGAATTTGAACAAAAAAAGCCGTTTCCCATCTCTAATTTACATTGGAGTTGATTTGACATTTGACGTATTTGACCTTCGCACAAACAAGTGCTTTCTCCTTCACCCCCACCTCCAGTCAGTGTTGCCAACAATAGACAAAAATCTATAGTACAGGGTGATTAAGAATTACAGTATTTTAAGGAAAGATTTTGTATCTTGCAAAAGCTCTAAATAAAATTAAGCAAAACATAAAAAAGGTCGATTAATAAAACATATCTTTATTTGTTTTCGAAGTATAAAAGTTTGGAAATTTTCTAAAGAACATCCCGTATACTCATTTTGCTGGAAATTTTAAGCTCTTTCAATTTATACCTACGAAGAATTTATAATACGTCTGATAAACGGTGTACAAGATATAAGCGAAAAACATCGGAGAGACCTACATTATTTACAATTTTTTCACGATGGCGGCCAACGCACACGTCAGTGGTGGAACTCTGCCGGAATGCAATGCAATCGAGTGACGTCATGCGATGGAATAGCAGAAACGATTGCTTTTTGTACTCTGCCGTATCATTGTATTCTTTTCGTGCGCTTTCGGAAGATTGAATATTGATTACTACTAATCCTAAAAACATAGTATCTAGTGCGTTTTCTAGTAACATTTAACAAATGATATAGACATAGTTGGACATTTGTTTGCCATTTCATTCTCATCCATCAGAGGGAAAACTAAATATTTAAAAATTTTGTAGTATATATTACTATGGTAATGGATAAAGACTGTCTTTTTTATTTGTAAATTTTCTGTAATAAAGGAAAGCAAAAATAGAATTCATACTCTAAAACAAGTTTTTATTATACAAGTTTCTTACAATGAATTTTTTAAATAAAGAATACAGTATAAATTAAAAATAATACACCTCTGAAGAAGTATATAAGAATAATACAAAACAGCTTGAGTAAAAATAAGCAATTTTAAATAAAAAAACAATTTTTATACATTACTATAATAATTAAATATTAACTGGTCAATACAACCATGAATTAAATTAATTATGTACGTATATACATAGTCTGTATTTACATTTGAAATCTTAAAAAAAATTTCTTAACAAATTCTTTTACAACGTTCGATTTATGAAGAGATCCTAACAAAGTAGAATTTTTGCTAAAACATTATTCTTTTGTTAAAAAGTTTACCTACCCTCAAACTCGCTTTTTAAACATATGGTGCGCACATTTTTATGTTGTCTCACTTCCACTTATTGTACTGTATGCAATGCAATAAAAAGGACGGAGTATTTCCAGCACCCGAAAGCAATCGCATTTTAAGACAATTTTATGCTGCGTTTTTGCGATCGCTTTGCAGGGCAGAGTACCGAATTCTAGAATGTGACATCAAAACTACGTCATGCGATTGCATTGCAATTCGGCAGAGTACCATAGCAGACATTTCAAAACTTTTAATATGTTTAACACTACATAAAATACAACATGTTTAAAATAGAGTATCTACGTATTTATACAAAGTGTTATAAATGTTTCTAGGTCCAGTGAGCTATGAAATCATGCTTACGGCTGCATTTGCTGCCTTTTAAAAACAGGATATGTACTACAATGTTTGTCACGTTACACGCATTGCATCGTTGTTATGATGGTTGCCTAATCTTATGTTTTTCTTAACAATTAAGTTAAAATTAGTTGTTAATAAACAATAATAAATAAATGAAAAACGAATAATAAATAAAATGTGAAACAATACAACAAATTTCAGGACAAGATTAACTAAATGTAGCTAAATAAGGACAATAACCTTTGTAATTGACAAATAACCGAAAACAAATACGTATTAGTTGTTGAAATAAATCAGCAAGGCGGCACATCAAAATTATATTTCATAGCCAACTGAACCTAGCAACATTTATGAACACTATTGTATTAGAATTCAGAGTAGACCTTGACATGATATTTTTGTAACAGTGTTCTTTGAAATTTCACTAAAAGTTTATAAATATTTATAGGTTAAAAGTCTGTCATTTGTATTATTGTTTAAATAAACATAAATTGTCAATATATGTAATGATTTTTTGTTTTTAGGTTGTAAACCTGAATCTGCTGTATGTTTGTCGTACACTGCAAAAATGTGATAAAATCAAAGCCTATTCACAACTTTATAATAAAAAGACGGGTTACACGTTACACTAGCACAAATTTAAATCTAGGTTACCACTAGTTACTAGCTTGGCAATTGTTTTTTGTGTATCGTTTTAACAGTTTACTACCCTTTCATTTTACGTTGTTACAAATTTTAACGTTAAGACGAAAGTGGTACACTAGGGCCATTTATTATGCGAGTCCATGTACAATGTCTTTTAACCACAATATTTGAGAACAATGAAATTTTTGAAAATGCCCTGAAAATTGACAACTGATCTAATCAAAAAAGCCGTTTTTAAAAATGCAAATTTTATTTTTAGCCAACGTATATTAGGAAATCTTGACATTAATAAATAGATATACAAGAAAAACAAAATAATTGTTAAACTTTAATTTTCCTCAGTTGACAGAACTGTAAGGTGTGTTGCCTACCTTGAAACGTTCAAGGCGACAAGATCTAGAGGCAACAGTTTAATGTATTTTTTCAATGTTTTGTTTAAAATAAAGTCTAAAGCTTCACTTCATAATATTAGCAGCAATTTGGATGTTAATACTTTTTCGTTTCACCATTCAGACACAGGTATTTAAATGATGTTCCTAAGCACTAATGCATCTTAAATTAGGAAGGTTATATGGTGTATTTTATATACATTACTATTAGACTTGTAAAATTGAAACTTTTATTCTAACATAAAACAAAATCTTCCATAAGAGTAATATTACGTAGAAACTATTGTTACATATAATATACAATCATGTAAAAGTTTTAAAATATAAATTGACAATCTGATATATCACAAAGCCCTTCTAGGTTTGGGGAATGAACTATAGATATTAAACAATTATATTATACATAACTAACTACATTACAGTATTGACACACTTAAATCTCTCCACTAAGTAACTTCTTGTCAAACAGATATTCTCCTAAAGCTGCATGTTTATCCATCATCTTATCAAGATTAGAAATCTTTCCAGCAAGATCACGCTGACCTTTGTATTGCTCTTCTAGGAACTCTCCAGTCAAGTAATCCACCAACTGATAACAAATTAAATGTAGTAATTTATATTAGTTTTGTATTCTAATAGACTTACATGATAATCATTAAAATTATTGCCAGCATTTTGTGGATCTTCACAAACTTTGATCACATCATGTATCTTTCTAGTTACTGATGCTTCAAGTTTCAAAGCATCCTTTAAAGCAGAAACTCCATCTTTCCAGTCAGCAGTCTGTGGTTCGATCTGAAAAATATTTTATTGTAAACAATCAAACGGACACAGAAATTAATACTTACATGTTTCCTGATAAGATTGCTGACATCTGATGCAAGTTCTCCTCTCATTAGTAAATATGATATCAACTTCATAGCATGTTGTCTTTCTTCGCTAGCAGCTTCAAAAAATAATTTTGCAAAACCAGGTCGATTTATCGTATCTCTACTAAAATGAGCTCCCATTGCAAGATATTGAATGGCAGCTTTAAGTTCTTCTTGAACTTGATCTCTCATCTTACGTACACAGGGATTGACCATGTCAATCCAATCTGTAGGAATATCTGGTTTTCTATGGAAACCTATTAAAATTTATTTTGTTTGTAAATAGCAAATTATGTAAATAAACACACTTAAAAATCCAGTAATTATTAAGAACAAAACTATATAAGTATAATAAAATAAATTACAAACTTTAGTGTAACTTAAAATCGAACTCACATTGTAATTGAGCTGTTGAAACTGAAAAGGCAGCAACAACCAATAAAATCAAAATTGTGGCCTTCATGGTTGACAATGAATTCAAAAACTAATTCAACACCTTATTTTACCAATCGTCCACTAGACCGCCTTTACACTCACTGGTGTAGAAGGTGACTAGATCAAATATCGCGAAAATTAAACCTGATAAAAACGATAACGCACAAACTTTTCGAAGTACCAGTGCACTTCACCAGCTATAACTCCTCTACATAAGCAAGCTGTAAATTTACTAAATTCCATTCGTCACCAAGGAGAATTCCCCTTTCCCCTCTTCAATATGATGCAGCATTTTCCTTTGTATTAAAGTGCGCAACAATTCATCGCGCGTGCGTAACTTCTTTATCAGTTATTCTGCGCTCTCCTTCCAATTCCAAATAACAATTTGTCATTATTCGTGATTACGCTGGCGAGATACCAGGTTAGTATTTTTACAAAAAGTATTGCTTGCTTCATTATAATCTAGTTATTATTATTGAATAGGGATCATGAAGGTGTTCATTGTTGTGGCCGCGTTTTTAGTAACTGCATATGCAGGTACCAATGATGTGTGTTATAAAAATGTTCTTCGCGCTTGTGAAACCACCTCCAAAAGTAAGTTATAGAATTTAAATATTCATAATCATAATGTATAATGAAATTTTCTAATGCAGATGTAAATGGACTGATAAATTGTAATGCACGTTATGGTGCCATTGAAGCAGTTCTTCCCGACCTTCAAACATACGTAAACACTCATATTACTCGTTCATTTGAATATCTACTCATGGCTACTCATTATGGAAATTATGAAAAAAGCAGGGAAGGATTTGAGAAAATTTTCAAAGATCTTTCTGATTCTAAATGGGAGGAAGCTATTGATTTAATCAAGTACATCACAAAACGTGGTGGAAAAATGAACTTTGCTGCTGTAAGAGAAGACACTGTAAATGATAACAATGGCAGCTATGAACTTTATGAACTGGAGAGTTTGGCAAAGGCTTTAGATATGGAGAAACAATTGGCAGAAGAAGCTCACCGAATTCATGGTGAAGCAACTCGCAGACGTAAGGACTATCACGATCCAGAAGTTTCTTCATATCTAGAGGAAGAATTTGTGCATAAGCATGCAAATATAATACGTAAATTGTCAGGTTATACTTCCGACTTGAATACTTTGCTGAATGGACCTGATAGTTCTTTAGCTTTGTATCTTTTTGATGATTACCTTAAGCAGCATTCTATTGTATAAATAATTAAAGTGTACTATAGTAGTTCTTGTTTTTAGATTGTATAATAGTCATAGGATAACTTACTGTGAATATTGTATGTGATAAGTGAATTTATTTCTTATCAGTTGTAATAGTTATACACTTAATACATTTTCTAATAAACTGGATAAAATAAAAAGATTAGTTTTGCATAATTTGTTTTCTTTTGAATGATATGGGCATACTATGGTATGACAGTTTTTATTAGGTTTGACATTTAAATAGTGCAGTGGATATAATAATTAAACTAAAATGGAATATGAAATCAGTCTTTTGCAAAATTTGAGCAATAACTATAACTATCATGTAGATGATCAAATGGTTTATCTATCTTTTTTATTAGAATCCTTTTTAACATACGTGAATCGTCAGTTTAAAAGACATTTTTTATATGCTGAAGGTGAGTGCCAAAATGGTATTTCTATTTTTCTTGTATTAAAAGTGAGCAAGTATATAAACTAAAAGTTTTAATAATAATCCTACTTATTTTCCAGTATGTACTTATTATTTTATTGTTTTATCTTTATTATGAAATAGGTGCAATGGGTGCATAGGCGTAGTTTTTAAAATTTGGAGGGCTTATTAGTCTTTATTCACTCAACAAATGAGGAGTGTAGCAATCCTGTAACTAGGATTAAATTTCGGGGATTCTCCGCGGGTGCTCTCTAGGAAAGCCTCAAAGAAGACATAGGGGTCCTCCTCGGAGTGATACACAGGCATGGAGTTCTGTTTAAGTTCAATAAAAGAGCTAGTTTGTACAACACAGTTATTAAAACAACGATTAATTAACAGTTCAGTGGGAGGTTTGATCCCAAAAACTCCGCCTTGATGGGATGTACAAACATAGCATACAGGGTGTAACGTAAGTTCTGATAGCTACTGCAGGAATTTATGGCAAAAGTTACAATAAATGTTTTATTTCTGAAATGCTTCCTGATAAAGATATGGTCAAAACTGCTGAACGACAAAAGATAAATTAATGGAATTTGTAGCATATAACATGATTGTCCAATCTGTCACAACTAACCTAAATTGAAATTTGAAAATACCTGCAGTATGGGGTTATAGACAGGAACAAAATTCTTTGTTTGTTTTGTATAATGCGTTCACGTTGTTTTTAGATGAGACCTACCAATGAAAATCTAACAGTTCTGAGTTGTCTGAATAGAATACAAAATTGCGTAAATGAGGCATTTTATAGAGAGTTTGAGCAAATTCACGTTAAACATCCCCTTAACGATAAAGTCTCCTAACCAAATACGGTAAAAATTTAGCGGGCATGTAACATTTAAAGAGTTTGCGCAAACAACTGACAATACACCAACGTTAATGCAACCTTAACATAACCTGACGATGTAAGTGGATAGTGATAGTTATTTAAAAAAACACGTTTTTAATTTATTCATTTATTATTAATAAGTTGGCAACAGTGAAAGTATCGTCAAAATGTACATGCTCGAAGTACACGCCATAACTTACTAACCTCACAAACCGAGTTACCGTATACGGTATTCGCTCCCTTATTGCAAGGAAATAAAATAGCGGGCTCCGATAAACTTTAACGTTACGATAATGTTCTGAGCATGCGTAGTTGTCGCAAAATGACGTTATCGTATAGTGTAAAATGTGCTCAAACTCTATGTTGAAATGACATACATACATACGTTTTATGTTTTCCATCATTTATTGCTTAGTATGTTGTCAGATACTATTTTAGGATATAAAAATGTCAGGGCATTTTTTTCAAATATTTTTGTTTCTTGCATAATGACTAGATTAAAATGTAAAAAAGGCAATACTGTTAAAGTGTCATTTGGGAAACATATGTACATGGTTTCCAATATAACAAAATTGTAGCCACACTGCTTCCACCTTAACAAAAGTGTGGCCAACCCTCATCTAAAAAAGTAAATGGTGTATGCTAAAAAAGATATGCGTGTCAAGTCGTTCAGGTTAACCGTTTTCGAGAAAATGCACTGATGCGCTTTCTAGTTTTTGTTTACTATCAATAAGTAACAATAACAAACTAAAAACATCTGGGAATGCAAAGCATAACCACAACAAACTCCTGCTTTGTTACTTTTTTCAAATTTTGGCGGCCATTTTGATCGTATTTCCGAAGAGTTATCAAAAAGCGAAGATACCACGTTGTCTTTAGTTTTTGATGTAGAATCCAAATCTAAAGTCAAAATTTCAAAATCTGACAAAAAATGCGGACAGACAGACAGACAGACTCGCAAATTCAGTAACGACTCCTTCGGAGTTCGTTGATCAACATAATTTCAATAGAGAGAAGAAACAGCTAACTTCAAGTCCTAATCGTGATGGAACAAACATTATACATTATTCCCTGACAGAGAAAAGAGGATTACTTTCAAATCACATATCAAAACACAGTATAATGCTAAAGAATCAATCATTTCATTACCCTTGGTGAACAGACATACATGTATGTTTGTTTCATCACGATTATGACTCGAAGTTAGCTGCTTCTTCATTCTATAATACACGTTCGTAATTCGTTCGAATTTTATCCGTTCCGGTTTGAAACGAACCATTTTACACGATGTGGAGAATAACATTGACACGCTCATGATTTGTGTTGATTTTACCCGCTCAGGTTTGAAACGGACAATTTCACACGAACTAGATAAAGACATAGGCACGCTCGTGATTTGTTTCAATCTTACCTTCTCTTTACTCTTGCTATCGGTATAACGCAAAAAATTCAGTTAAAAAAACTTCTACTTCTACTTGTATGTTACATTCGGTTTTTAACACAAGTTTACCAGAACGTGTGATGTCACACCACGAAAATCAAACTGATTTTGATTTTGTTCGTGTCATGCTCGTTCCAACTTTTTCACGCGTGAATCCTGTATACACATTCGAACAAACGAATCACGCGTGTCAGGACTGTCAGGTATCCTTAAAAGGCTCTTCGTAGAACCTTAACGGATTTCGGACAACGTGATTATGACTGATCCGTCACATTTATTATACGTGCGACGTTGTTTTATGCATACGCCATGCCCTTGCTGAGTATTGGTCATATTTTGAGTTCTTTCAATATTTCAAGAACAAGGTGAGATATCGGAATGAAATTTTCTACATGTTTTAAGGTGTCTAGAGTACATTTTCATATTGTAGAATTCAGAGTAGATATGATACTTTTGTAACAGTATACACTGAAGTTTCATGAAAAGGTTACTAAATATTTTTGTCATTTTTTTAAAAATAAACACGAGTTGTTAATATGTAGTGATTTTTGGTTTTCAGGTTGTAAACATGAATTTTCTGTTTCCTGGTTGTACACAGGTTGAATACTGCAAAAATGTGATAAAATCAAAGCCTACTCTGAATTCTATAATAAGAAAACGGGGTACCTATATTGTTCTATGTAGTTGTGCGTTTGACATTCTTACAAGAGGCGGGGAAATGTGGTAGGGGCTAGCTTATCACCCCCCAAAAAAACTAGAAAAATTACTATTTTCAGATTTGAAAAAAAAGCTGATGCTGAATTTTCTTGGTAGAATACGTTATTTTCTAGTAGAATTGGATTTTTCAAAATGAAAATAAAAAGTAACTCTTTAATTATTTTGTGCATCGAGTCACTAAATTTCATGTTTTTCTGGCGTTTAAGAAAAAAAAAATTTTATACAATGGGGGGGCAAAAGTATGGATCCATGTACATATGAATTAACGCTTGTGTTCAAGAGCAAGCAGCAAGTGGTCGCATGCGGCATAAGATTGCTGGACGGTTGGCAGCACTCGTTTGCAAACAAGTAATTACTGACAATGCTTCTCGCCACTGTTGGTAGCGCATCAACGGAATTACAGCTCGTGGACGTAATCAGTGTCTCCTTTCGACATAAATTGAGGCGCTTTTTCTTATTTCAATATGTTCATATGTATTAGTTTACAAAATATTAGACAGTAATACATCTGACTGAGCAAGAATGGTTACCTTACCGAATGCAGGGTAAGACTGACTCGTTTTCGAGTTATCGATATACATCTCAATTGAGTAAATTCAAGTTGTCATATTTTGATAATTGGTTAAATTATAAAAAAATTTCTTTTTTCATCCAATAACATATTTTTTTATGGCAGAAAGTTATTTTCAAAGTGGAAGAAAGATAGAGGATAATTGAATATGAGTAATCTATTGAAGAGGCCTTTGATTTTGAAAACTTTTGAGATGAATTTCCAAATATTGTAGTAAATTGCGGCCACTTTCGGGATAGACTGTTCTACACTGTACACCTTTTTAGAACAATTGGAAGTGTAAATATAAACCTCCAGCTACCCACATTCTAATTCAACTGAGGACAAACATTTTTTGAATCGCCCTTTATTTTTCTATAGTGCTCTTTATAGTCTCTCAACTCCATTCTATTCCAAATTGTGTAAATCATTGTCCACATCTAATTATCATTAAGTATGTAAAAGACAGAACAAAAAAAAGAAAGTTTGCATACATTTTGTAGTAATTAAACTTGAATCATCAAATTAATTATTAGAGATCTTAATCTGCAAAACTAGCATAAAATCTGAAAATTAATGATCCTTGATGTCATTTTTTATACTGAGAATTTACGTATGTTTCTCAATCGTGTGTCTTCCTAATAATAAACGTTTAAATGTACCAGCGAGAATAGGGCACAGAAAAACCAGGAATTGACTACTTGTATTTGCGTTCAGAAATGGTTAAAAATAAGCCATTTTTAGAGCACAATGGACTTTAAGTTGAAGAACCTATTTATAGTAAATAGGTACTTCTTTAATGAATGTAAGCAATCCAAACGCGCAATTTTAAAATGCGAATAAAGTAAAAATTATTATTGAAATGTAAGAAAGTAATATATTTATAATATTACTTTTTCAATTTGCTTCAATTGTTATTGTAGTCTGCTTAATTGTGTTGTATATTTAACACTCATCGCTGCAGAACGTAATGAACTTTGTATTCATTTTAATTTTTAAAGAATAATAGCTTCGTCTACAAAAACAAAGAAGATAATAAATATATAGCAAACCATTGTTTTATTGTAGCTATCACCTACACTATATTCTGTATTTTGTTTTACAAAAAAAATTAACAGAAAATCTCAATTAGGTACGCAAAAGTTATTAATCGAGTAAAAGAAGTAGTTTTAGATATCAACAAATCAAAATCAATATTCTACGAACAACAAATTATAATAAAATATAATTGTTGGAAATTAAGTACCTACACATATCTATTTATCTCACTACCAAAGTTCGTAGATAATCAGATAATATAAAACTGTAATACGTAATAATTCTTTCCTTCTAGGGTTTATGTTGAATTTTCTTCAGACTCACCGTACAGCGACCATTGCAGTTCAGGATATATCAGATTTACTGGCGCATTTGCATACACCTGTAATCTATGCATACATGCTTATGGGCGGATTATTACTTAGCCTTTTAGGTAAAATTGAGGTAGGACATAAGGTAGAACAATTACTAAATATATAAATAATTTTTAGCTATACCTTGTGTTTGGTGTTTTGGTTCTTGCACAAAAAAACATATAGATGTATCAAAATATCAATGCTGTTTTCCTGTCGAAATCTTGATTTTCGTGCTGTTCACAATTTGTTTAGTGTAAATATGTTTTCATGATAAGTATCTACACGTATGTTGTCGAAAGTCTTATTATTCTATAGACATACATAAGTACGCTTTTAACGTAAACAAGTATTTTTAAGCTTTTATACATATTTAAATATTGATAAAATTTTGTGAAAATACGTGACGTTAGACATACATACCTTCATTTCTTGATATAAAAAGACTGTAATTGCGTGGAATGGGCAGCTTTTTACAGAAAAAGAATAATATAGACATAAAGAAGATCGCGAAAAGAATTCATCTTTTCTATGTTACAAAATTAGCAAACGAATACACCTTGAAACATGAAAAACTAACGTTACGTATTTTCGCATATTCTCTAATAATATAGTAAGTAGTATAGTTTTCAAGGTCAAATGATCCATAAACTCCTTTATGTATGGTATATGTTAAACAGCGTTAACACATGCAACGTTTGTGTGGCAATGACGACCCAAAACGTTGTAAAGAAACACCAGAATCAAACTAGCCAATATTCAAAAATTGGTTTGTTTGGAAATAACAAGACAGTTGCATAAATTCTAAAATACAGGCAACTTGAGAATGACAGATTCAGGCCATTTTTAATTTGGAGAAGTATAGACGACCCTGAGCTCAGACTATGCTACCCTAGACAAAAACTTTTACATAACAATCTACAGATAGATTTGAAACAATAGTGAACTAACTATACTATCTGATGAACTGATCTGATCTACATATGAATCAGACTACTAGATAGGGAATCAAAATTTTTTACTGCGATAGATAGTTTCAATATGTATATGGAAAATTATATTTTACATTACAATATGTAGCACTACTCTTTTGAGAAGTCTGTGAAAAGCAACATAAGGAACTTTCAGAAATTACCAGGATTCATGTCACCACGGTAGTCACCAGCTGTTCAGTTTCTGAAAACTGCTACCGCAAATAACTATGAAAGTCTTTGCAAGTTGCCGAAAAAATTAAAAACCTTTTATAACAATCATCGTAATTTACTGCGCAACTTTTGAGGATTAGAAAATTGTAAACCAGGATCAAATAGACAAGATTTGTCGGTGATAGTATTGAAAGCTCTTTCTTAAAACGATAATTATTCTTAATGCTTTGCTGCTTTCTTTCTTTTTTATTGCTCTGGAGTTTATTTGGGGTTAGAGTATACCTATAATATGCAATCTTTATTCTCACAATCGTTTCCAATCAAAATAGTTATATTTTTCCTTTTATAACAGATGTGGTATTACGAGCGCATTACAACTTACCATACAAATTCAAAATTCGCTCACAACTTTTCCTGTTATGTATAGAAATATGGTACAAGATTTATGTACAAGTATCGATACATTTAGAAATCAAGTACGACTGCTGGTTGAAATTATAGGAAATGCTTCAAGTCATATTGCGAATCAAACGTATACAATACCACAAAATCTAACTAGACTACTTACAAAAAATGTAAATCCTTCTTTGGAAAATATTATTTTGCAAATTGGCGATGATATCTTTAAGGCTGAAATAATATTTAACAAAATGGGTTGGTAGAATTAAATAATTAATCTAAAATGTTTTAAAAATTATTTTTTAGATTTTGCTACTGACCGTTATAATATTACTAAACACATTGTTGAAATTACAATTGAGAAGTTGTTAGCAGGTATTAAAGACCTTCTAAATACAACTTCTTATTCTAAGATGTTTTCGATGGAAGAATTAAAAGTGAATGGAAGTGATATATTCATTGAAGGTTTACAGGTGTGTATTATTGAAAAAAAACTAGCTTGTTTGCTTATGCACGTTTTTCATTTAGGGGTCAAGTTCTTTTGGTCAATCGTAGGTTAAAAATTAATATTTAGCAATTTCAGTTCCCTAATTGGAAAATAATTCACGACGACTTACAAATGATTTTCAGAGAATTGTGGCCGACAACAAATAATTCTCTATTTTTTGTTAATAACCTCAACAAGAAAATTGAAAATTATTCTTTCTACGAACTAGAAGGAATCCGAGATTCATTAAAAAACTTGCAAGTATATATATTTTTTAACATAACATATAGTGATAGTTTTATTATTCATTTTAATAATTTCCTTAAACAAAAATATTAATAATCATCAAATTGAGAATTATAAAAGTTACAAGGTTGCTGCAAGGGTATTAAAACAGATTGCACAAGTAAAAATATCCTTACATACATGTATAATATTAATAAGTTGCCAGTCATATGAGAATGATGAATTAACTTTGATAATCATTTGTAGGAATTATCAGTTACAGTGGAAAGAAATATAACGCACGTGATTAAAATGTTATTCCCAAAGAGAATACAAGAGATCATCGTAAATGGAACTTACGTTATTGATCATCATTTATCTTCATTTGCATTATCCAGGTGAAAATATGTCATTAAAATGATACTTTATTTAATTAAAGAACAATAAAACACGTACTGATGTGATAAAACAAACACACGTAGTACATAGGTAGTTTCAAAAGGTACTTTGGACAGTCAGTATTAATTACATTATACGAAATTTTTTAATTACTTTTCTAAATGATAATTCCATTTTAGTACTAATACTTCAAAATTAACAAGTGGAAACTTTTGGATTATGTTACTACCTTCGATTTATGCAACTATTGCATGGGTATTATTTTTCATAACTTTTATCTATGCAATTCAAGAATTAAAGAAAATTGTAGCAACTGGTACTTGGCCTACGCCTTCTCCTAGTACTGTATGTGTCCTGCGATTGTTTCAAGTAATTATATTTTTATATTGTACACCTACTTATCACTTTTATTACATTACACAATTTAGATTTAAACATTTTAAAAGTATTTTGTACTAAGGAAAACCCAGTTTAAATTATAAAGGACGATAGTTCAAACAGATATCCGTATCGATGTAGTACAACGTGCAACTTTTCAACATTGGGTTTTACCAGAAACGTGAATACCCGTTTTGCTTTCTATAAAATACTTTTAATGCAATATAAAGTATGCGAAAAAATTATATTGTAACGACTGTAAGAACAGATAAGTCTAAAGCCTAGTAATTGCACAAGAAAAGCTAGATAACAATTACATGTTATTTTCCAATTGCACCGAATTCAAAAAAATTCATCAAAATGTTTTTTATATTGTTCATCTCTTTGCTTGATCAATATTTAAAACAGTCTGCAATCCACAACACTAATAAATTTAACAAAGCTTAAAAATGCTTCAAAACAGGAAAATATTTAAACAGATTTACTGTACAGTATAGGAAGTTCATCGTGTTTAATAAACCTTTTTGTAATTTCTTTTTCACATTCGTGATCTCCATAGCATATCCATACACCTGTTACATGTTTATTCTATGCTTATTAGGTATTTATTATCAGGATTGGTTTGGCTCAATTTAGTTTCGGAGCCTGTGAATATTCTTGTCCTTATACGAGGAAAACGAAATAACATTATGCGCAAATTTAAAATTGGTTTAAAAAATAAAGATATGTAAAGGATACAAAAGTCCCCTAGACTGGTTTTGCCCCGGAGTTCCCAAGTATTAAGTTTTCTTTTATAAATACTTATCAGTTAGTCTGTTTCTCGGTTTTTCCAGCAGTGTTATCTGTCTTAATCTCCCGAGGTTCTTTACTAATTTCCCATGCACATAATCGTCAACCTTAAAAAAATGTTTAAATGTTTATATGTTGTAGCATTTAAACGAGTCTTTCGCAATTCAGAGTTTCTGAACATTTTTGGCTATGCGAACACGTACATTTAGAGCTACAATTCGGTGATACCTATTTCAAACTCTCTACAGACCCTAATTCTAAGACTAACATGTCCTAGCAAAATAAATCTAACGCAGCCCGAAAAAATTCTGTAGCGTTTTTGGTACAACTCAAAAAGCATATTGCATCGATATGGTATTGCTAAGGATTGTAACGCTTATATTTTATATTGAAAATTGAAGTTTTACAAGTAATGCGACTTAAATTCCTTCTTTAGTAATTAATTAGAGCAAGGTATACTCTTTAAAATTATAATGGTTTTTAAGAGTAGGCCCGAATTTAAACTGATTGAAAGAGAAAGAGACTGATTTTTGATAAGATTAAATGTTACATGACAACGACGAGCACGAAGCACGAGGTGTTTTCGTATGTAAGACTAATTTTGTCGTAAAACCGGGCTTTGCCTTTCAATAAGCCACCTACGATGTTCCACGATCAGGCTCCGCTCTCCATTTGACTATTTGCGGTAGCGCACGGCTAGGTTTTGCCTTTTAACACGTTGTGGAAATGTTCTTATTAACTGTAAGTTAATATTGTCATGTATATACATTACAGATTCTTATTTTTGTATTTTGCGAAATTTCATTTTACTTAATAAATTCTAGAATGCCAAAAATTCCATTACCAGCATTGATTCTCGCTCTTGTATCTTCAGCATCATTCCTATTCTGGTTGATTATCATACCCAAATATTTACATGATGTTGCTTGTTATATCTCTTCCCTACTTAAAGATATATAAACACCATGCTATTCAAATGGGCTGACTGCGTATATGGTGAAATCCCAATCGATTTTACGTGCTCTCTTTTAAATTATTTTAAAACATCATCT